>JAYKAV010001033.1:59902-202402 GCA_035582835.1 Phoebastria nigripes | reverse complement strand
CGGAGCAGAGTGCGGAGGCCGAGAGCCGCCCGGGCGAGCCCAGCGCCTCAGGTCGGTGGCCGTCGCGCTGCGGAGCGGGAGGGGAGGGGGCCGCCCGTTGGCGGGCGGTGGCCGGGAGGGCGAGGGCCCCGGGAGCGGGGTTCCCCGTCCCTCTGGCGCGGCGGGGGTGCCTGCGGGAGGGGGATGTAGTTCTGTGGCGGCGCAGCGCCCCGCTGCAGGGGCCTGGCGCAGCGGTAGCGGAGGAGGCGAGGGGCGGAGGCGGTTGCTGTGGAGAAGGCTCTTTGCGAGGCAGCAGCTGGCGGCGCCCGGCCCTTCTTCTGGGGCGGGCGGGGAGGGCGCCGGGCCCGCTTCGGGCGGCGAGGGGGACACCACCCGGCTGGGGGGAGGCAGAGCCGGCGAGGTGGGTGCACCCCAGAGCCCGGGCGAGGGCCCGTCTCCCCCTGGCGGGGCGTGGGAGGGAGGGAGCAGGGTGCAGAGCTCCGGGGAGAGTAACGAGGAGGCTGTCAGTGGTGCAGGTGTTTCGTCTGAATATCTCCCCGTGAGCGATAGCAAGGAATGTACAGTGCTGAGACAAGTGTCCCAAATGTGTAAGCTGTTGAACCGAACCTTTCCTGTGAAGATACCTAATAATATAAAAGAGCCTTACTGCGGTGGGACGTTGACAAATACACGGTGTTTGGTGTTTTTACCTTCATCACTAAAACAAAAGCATGTCAGATTATCCCAGGAGTGAGAAGGCAAGATGTCTTTCATCAGCTGTTACCTGATTTTGAAAAAAAATTGTTGAACGTAACAGATTCACAAAGAGAGGGTGTGAAGGGAGAGTACCGTCCTTCAGTGATCTCAGAGGTGTGTTCATACTATAGAAAATGTACCTCTACTATGTTAAACGTGGTAACATTCGCTTAGGGTTAAATTCTGCTGGAATCTGCTTACTAATTTGATCGTTCCCTCCCCCCCCGCCTCCCCGTATCCTTCCAGCATCTCCATCGCCAGCCAAGCAACGAGCAAAAATGGATGACATTGTGGTGGTAGCCCCAGGAACGCAATCCTCCCGGAATGTCAGCAATGATCCAGATGTCATAAAACTGCAGGAAATTCCAACTTTCCAGCCCCTTTTGAAAGGTAAGTGATTGTTTTTCCTCTGTTTTTAAAGGCCTTTTTTTGTACCTAATGGAGTGTGTGCTTTGTGTATCCTGAGGTTCCTACTGAAGTTCACATTTCTGTCCATATTTTTCACTACCCCGTTGTTTTAAACCTTACTTTCTTTTGTTCTTCATAATTATTCCTAGCCTTCTAAATGGTGGGTGAACTGGTTTAGAGGTGCACTAGTAATGTTCTCTGCAGTGGACCCATCTACTGTGGAGACAGTACAGCTCCAAGCATGCCAGCTTGCCCCATACCACTGGTTGATGAGAGATGCCGTGTTACACTGCCGTGTTACATTCTAATATATAATGGACCACAGTGTCCAGTTTTGCTCTAGGCTCTTAAAAACATCTGCGTGTTACTCTTTCGGAGTCATAGCTACCTGTGTATGGATTCAGTTGCTTGAAATCAAGATATCTTGTGGGGGTTTCCAACCTAAAGCAGATTTTGTTGTTGGTTTTGGGGGTGGGGTGGGGGGGTGTACTGAGGCTTGCATGGGTCCTTAAGCCCTGTGTTGACAACATCCCTTTATATCAGTGGACTTATTACATTTCCCCTGTGTCTGTCTGTGTTTGTTTCTTTTCCTCCTAGTCTTTTTTTCTTTCTTCCCCTGCACCCATTCTTTGTTCCTTCTATTCTTTTCAAAGGGAAGTGAAGATTTAAATCAGAGTTGTCAAACCTACAGTTTACCAAAAACTGTTTGTGCATTTTGTGGCCTGGCTTCTAGCTACCTCTTTTTCTGGAGACTGTGCAGTGTCCTTAGTATCTGAAAGTCCCTTAGGAAGGAAGATGTCAGGAGTAGCCTGCATGAATGGATTTGGTGAAAGCAGCCTGCTCCTAGGCTCCTCTCCCTGGAATAGTGTGGGTCAGGAAACTTATGTGAATGTGCTGTGTAGTGGACACTCAGTGAGCCAATGCTTTTTTTAAAATTCGAGGCCTACTGTGCATGTGTACATTGGCTGCAGCACTTGCTCATGTCATGTAGGCCTGCTATGACAGAGAGGAAGGAGCTGGGATGTTCAGCCCTCCCTGCTACTGGAAGAAATGGTGTGGTCTTGTACAGCTGAGGGTTTAGGCCCTACTGGTCTGAGTGTCACCGATTCATGCATGGCTGCTGGGAAGATATGGCAGCCACTTTGCCCTGCAGGCATCAGTAGAGGTGACGTAACATCACTTTTTGGACAGGAACTCCTCCTTTTTTTTTTTTTTTTTTTGTGTGTGTGTGTGTGTCTACTGCATGAGGACCCTGGAACATGACTAGAACTTGTGGACACTATGATAGCCCAATGGGCAAAATATTTGGCATTTTATTGTGTACTGCTGGATAGGGGTGTAGATGTGCACAGCACTGACTACTGTTTCCAGCAGATAGGGAGGCCACTAAACTGGAGAAAAGCAAACATGGATATTTTTGGGGTTGATACTGCAGTCCTTCTTGACCAAGGAGAGTGTGTGTGTGTGTGTGTTCTGCAGTCCCTCCTGACCCAGGAGAGTGTGTGTGTGTGTGTTGGTTATACTATACATTTTTTTTTTTTTAAACTTTACAGAGGGTGATGTAGAAATCTGTATTTGATTTATTCCTGACACTTTCACTGCCATTTTAGAATGGACTGCAAGATTGCTGATGTTGGCGCAGCATTCACGTCAGCAGCAGGCTGGGTCATTACCTGTGGACAGAACATGCTTTGCCTGAGTCCTGCCTTGTACAAAAGGCAGAACCAGGATCTCACCAGGGGCAGTTCGGAATGCAAATGCTGGAACCCAAATCCACAAAAGAAATAAGGAAGTTTTAATCTGAGAGACCAAATTTAGAAGATGCATTAACATCTGGCACTGAGGTTGTTGTGCATGTATAAGAGCATGATGACGAAGAGTTTCAGTTCCACCCAGCCTCGAACTGTGGTGAGTGAACCTGGATTGCGTAAGAGCTGCGGAAGTCCTGGGAAGTGGGACTGGTGATTGCTTACAGAGGCTGTGTTCCTGTATGGGTGGTTGAGGAGCAAGGATACAGGGCTTGAGGTGGGAAGTGAGAAAGAAGAGATAGCAGCAGCCATGAGGCTGAGGTAGAAAGGTTGGAAGGCACTGCCTTAGATGGCCAGTCCAGGTCCTTTAACTCCTAAACATGCATGCGTTAAGTTGTTTGATGGGAAGTCGTCTTGGTTACTGAGTTGCTTTTTCTGGTCTTACTTTGGACCTGAAGCTGCGTATGTATGATAGAAACCTTCTTTTCTATTTCTATCACTTGACCTGCTAAGAGTTTCCCTACGAGTCTCTTGAGATGTGGTGACATCTGGTGACTGCTCGAGAGTATTGCATGCTTAATCACGTTCACTTTTGTGAACAGCTTTTTCAGCCTCTCATACTTGTTACTGCTTGAACAACAGGACTGTGATACTTGTGTTCACTACAGAAAGCAGTGTGGTCTGTTGAATGGGTTGAGTCTTGAGAGACCCAAGATCTGGCACAAACTGGCTTGAGAAGCTGTTCTGTTTTGGACTGGTCTCTTCTCTGTATTCTTCACATGCAAGATCATGGAATGGATGAAGAAGGATACCAGAGATCTTTTAGGAGTTAATCCTAAAAACTTGTGTCTTGTGATCTACCAGCTTGGAAAGCTGAAGACATGAACTCATAGTCCTTGTGAGCTTCATTATTCTTTCCAGTTTCTCCTTGGCTAAGCAAAGCCAAGGGGTTTTATTTTGCTTTTAAGTCTCGGAAGAAGCCTAATAGTTAAACTGATGGACTCGGGAAGCACATGGTCATGAAAAGACTGCATCTTCTTGAGAGACAAAGCACTTAAGAGCCGAAGCACTAGTCTCTCCTAGCCATATTGAGTTGAGCTTGTGACCAATGAAGCTGGAGGTCTTTAGCATTGTACACCCTTGCATGGAAGAAAATGCCAGTGTCGTGTCCGTTACATCTTTCATACTAGGTTTTCCTTGACTTCTACAGTAAAAATTGCACCTCAGAGTTACAGCTAATGATTGTGTAGGGTCCTTCTGAGTAATGTTTGCCTTCTTTGAAGTACTGTTGTGATTACTGAGCATGCATAATAAGCAGTGTTTGAGAGGTCAGCATTTAAGCATTTGCTGATTCCAGTGTTTGAACCTATCGGACATAGCCGTTCGGTGGAGTAGGCGCTACTGTCTTGGAAGTGGTTGTRTAGTACCTACTATGGTGAGTGAAGGACTGGAGTGTCTTTCTTCTTAATGCCAGGGATATCTTCTCTGTGCTATATTCATGTGGACAGAAAGGGGAAAGTGTCCCACACGTGGTGGGTTTAGGAAAGCATTCCAGTGGATGCCTGTTGTATTGCCATTTGTAAATGTCAAATCCCAATCCCACCCAAAGCGAGAGGAGAGAAAAACTACTCTTAGGGAGTACACCTGGGATTGAAGTGCCCGATTGTTRTTCTCCAGAAACTGCTGTATATTTGGGGTGTTTGCATTTTTTTTTTTCCTGAATGTAAAAAAACCTTCTATTAGAAATGCTAGCAGGGAGCTTCACTGCTTGATGAAACAAGACTTTTTTTTTTTAAGTGGGGAGGAAAGCTTATAATCTAGACTCCTGGGAGCAACAGAGGAAGTCTCCTATCTTCTCCCTGGTTGCAAGCATTCCCTGCAGAGACCACTTTGTAAGCGATACAGAACAAAACATGAAAACATGATATGCTGTTTCTTTCCTTTATCCGGCTTCCTGAGGATATTTGCATGAAAATGAAGCTTCTGTCTGTTCAGTTTTCCTGGTTCTTGCRGTCTGTTCATAGTGTGAAGTCATAGCCAGCTGTATATAAAATCAAAGTCGTCTTCTGTGAGTAATCCAAAATGGCATGACTTGTGTAGCTTACGAACAAAGCAGCCCATCTTATGAAGGTGTTTGGAAAAAAACTAAAAATGYGATTTTCTGTGTAGTTATGGCTACAGAAGATTGATAAGGTATCACAGTGTGGGATTTCTCTTAGAAAGGCTCTTACTGGGTCTGTAAAGTATCACCGCTGACCAGGGATTTGGCTTTTATGACCAGGGGATCCTCTGTGAGGATTAAGGACTGCTGGTGAAAGATGGGATCCACTTGACTAAGTGGGATTAGAGCATCTTTACCAACAGGTGCGCCAACCTGAAAACAAGAGCGTTAAATTAGGAACGATGCGGGTAGGACGTTACGACCACAGTTAAGTGAGGAAGCAATGGACAGGGTTGAAAAGCAAAGGGTGAATATTCTGGTGTGGTTTTTTTTTTTCCTATGCAGTTCTTCTTGGTAATTAAAGTAAGATGGATGGGGTAAGGAATTAAACATTGTTACAAAGCTTCCTGAAAGCTTTTGAAAAGGGTGCTTAGGTTTTAAGTTTGTGTCATGAAAACAGAATGCTCATTGAATTTTTCCAGAGGGCATCAGCATCTCTCTCAAGCCTCAATAAAGATTGAGGTCTGTCTTTCTGGTAGCAGTGAAGTGTTAGGGTAAACAAAAAAGATGGATACATATAAAGGAGCTATCGGTGCGTGTTAGTAATATAGGAAAAACTGATCAAGAACTAGTCATCCAACTATAAATATAATTCCTATTCTGTGCCAAGGTCAGCAAGACCTAAGGCAAACAACATGTTGGGAGCTTGATAGTAGGAACAAAAACTTTGACTGGTGTATCTGTTAAATTAAAAATCAAATTAAAATGGGATGAGACCCACACTCTTTCCTTCCTTGACTGATTAGTTCTGAGAAAGGGAGCAGGACATGGGTGAGGTTGGCGTGTGTGTGTCTGGGGCTCTGTTTTCTGCAGCTGTCTTCGAAGTGGCGTGCTCTAGACTTCCTAAGACAAATCTCGTGGGTCTTTTTGAAGGAAGTCAATGTAACTGATACCCGTTCGTGACTATGTCTTCTTGCAGGAAAAATGAGTTAGCTTTCATTGCCAGTGATTCAAATGAAAACCAAAAGGTTCCAAAGTTTGTATTAGAAGAAAAGTCTTGTTACTTCTTAGTTACTTAGCAGAAACTGTGTCACAAATAGATTCTAGGCTACATCAGTGGTTTCTGACGGTATTTAATGTCAGGTTGGTCATCTGTTTTGGAAACTTGAGGTATAAAAGGGTACATTAAAGAAATGGGCTTGTCTGTATGATGGTGACCAAAAGATCCTTCTTCCAGGAGTCCTTCTTCCAGGCATGTATCTAAAACAGAAACTTGAAAGAAACAAAGTCTAGAATGGAATCATAGAATCTCAGAATGGTTTGGGTTGGAAGGGACCTTTAAAGATCATCTAGTCCAACCCCCCTGCCATGGGCAGGGACATCTTTCACTAGATCAGCTTGTTCAAAGACCCATCCAACCTGACTGTGAATACTTCCCATGATGGGGCATCCACACCTTCTCTGGGCGACCTGTTCCAGTGTCTCACCACCCTCATCATAAAAAACTGTCTTCCTTATGTCCAGTCTAAGCCTACCCTCTTTCAGGTTAAAACTGTTGCCCCTTGCCCTGTCACTACAGGCCCTGGTAAAAAGTCTCCCTCTGTCTTTCTTTTAAGCTATATTTGTCCTATGGAGGCTTTTTTTTGAAATAAACTTGTTCCTACTTATGGCTAGAATTCTGTACTGGTAAAAGGTCTTCAGCATGAAGAAGCAAAAGAAAGAGGTTACTGTCTCACTGCAAAGACACTGTGTGAGCAGCAGAAGCTTCCTTACATTGCTGTGCCTCTCCGCGTTCCCCTAGGGTTTTGCAATTAGTTTGCTCTCCAATCTTGTTTCATGGTTCTTCTGGTCACCCTGGTGGTATTGCAAGCATTTGAGACTTCCTGACTGGCTGACAAAAGGTGACTTTCTGCTGGCCAAACTCCATCAGTTGTTAATTTTGAAGTATGTCTCTTGTCATTTCCAAATCTGGTGATCAGTCCCATTAATGTTACTGGGCTGCTTGGGTCTATTGGCAGACTTGCAGACTCTAACCTGGTTTTTGAAAAGGGAATGTCTTCACAAATGGTCTTCGTGCTTTATTGAGAGATGCTTCTGGAACATCTGAAAACTAAGGTGTTTTAGTAGCCCATGGCTTGTATAGAAAAAGGTAACTTCCAAGTTGCATTCCGTTTGGTTTGGTGCTAAGTTAAAACTTCTAGTAACATGTGGGCATGGGAAGAGAAATTATTCTTGTTTTGGAGACCAGTTTTTCACACTGTGTAAGAATGACTTTCAGTTTCTTCTTGTATTTAGTGCTTGCTGCACAGTAGTTCATTGAATGCCCAGGCTGGCAGCTTGCTCCTCTTGAAAGGGGGACTTACTCCGTGCTGGTTTTGCTTCTGGCCGTGTGGGCATGCCTCCTCTGTCGCTCCGGCTCTGGTATTTGTTGGGCTCTTCGGTAGAAGACATATCTTTTACTGGTTAGTTCCATGCTTGGTTGGTGAGTGGAGCCACCTTGCAGGAGAGATCAGTGAATGCTAGAGTTGGTGTCTGATAATTGATAGGAGTGGAAGTGAAGGAGGAGCTCAGGGCATTAGATCCCCTTTTCAGTAGCAACCTGTTAAATTGACTCAAGTCTGGTGACTTCATTACAGTCTTGATACTGTGTTGGTTGGTAATGATGTTGAAAGAATGAGCTTAAATTGCCTGTTCCCTCTGTGTCTAGTAATGGTGCCATACAAAGATGGTAACTTAGGTGACTTACGAAGTGAAAACTGGAATCCACTCTGTGTGCCAGGCAGATGCCTTCTGGCTCCTCCTCAGCTGATCTGTTTGGTTGAACGTCCTGATGGTGGATGCCTTTTTAATGCATTTGGTTTGAAGGCCTGCACTGCAGTCCACCAGGGCTGCTCCCCAGGTGGCAGTGTAGGGAAGACTGTGGCCTTCCTCTAGATGGGTGTTCTTGTACATTACAGTTAACACATTTGTAACTAAAACAACAACCTCAGTAACTTAAAACAAGCTTTTGGTAACCAGTCTGTCACATCCTGGCTGTGCGGGAGAGGTGACTCAGATTCGCAAATTCCCTCGGCATGGATTAAGGTGAAACGACACTCAAGGTCTGTACATAGACAAAGACTTTTACTCTATAGCTAGGCTCATTGGTAAATAATTGGATAACAGAAAAGCTTGTTGCTCGCCACTGTTGTGGGAGTTTATGCCTCGTGTTACTTACTAGGAAAAGGTAAAAGAATAAAAGAAAGAGAGAAGGAGAGAGCGAGAGAAAGAGAGAGAGACAGAAAGAGATCACCGGTCCAGGTTCCAGCGCTGGTTCAGCCAACGGGGGGTCTCAGGTCTGCAGGAGCACTCCTTCAAAAGTTCCCACAAATTCCCAAAAAGAGTCCCAAGTCCCCAGATCGAAAGGGTCCAAAGTCACCAGATTGAAAGTCCAAAGTCCCAAGTCCCCCCTGTGCACTTACCTTCCCCTTTTATGCCCGCCATTCACTTCAAACTGCCTCTCTGCTACAGGGGCAGTTTTGTAGTTCGGTTCTATTGGTTCTTGTATGTCTCGTCTTCACTTAAACTCACAGTGTCCTTTCTTTTTACTGTGCATATTCAGTGGGGAAGGGGCTTTGTTGGGTAGGGGGCTTTTCCTGCTGGTGGGTGGATTTTTTGGTATGCTAACTAGGATAGTTCACTCGTAGTTCAAGTAGTTGTTTCTTTGGTTTTATCAGTAGTTCTTGTTTTCTTAACACTTATCTGGATACTCCCTTATTTGTCCGACTCACGGTGTCGGACCATATTTCTTCTCCCAAGGCCAGACCCAGTTAACTCTCTATAGAGTTAATCCCAGCCTTCCTGGGATTCACCATCCCTCAGTCTTGTGAGTGTTTGAGACATTCCTTGGACAGGCTCAGGGGATCTCCACCCCCTGCTCCCTTATCAAGTTTTGTCTCCTGTCGTTGGAAAACAGTTCTCTGTTCCAGTGGGTTACAAGTTGGCCTTGGTGTTAGCTGCCAGTTGGTCTTTTACACAGTCCCCTGTAAATACGGRCAATTCTTTTGTGCTGCCATTTTCCATGTCCTTTCCTCCTCATTTGGAGGAAGCGRTTGCCAATATGGTGGTAGCATCCCTTGGAAGCATAAGTGGTACTGAGTGATTCAGGATGTTATACGTACCATGAATTCACTGAATATGGGCTTGTGGTTATTTAGAGATAATTCAGCAGCCCTGTCTGTGTTCTGACTTATCTATGGAGGAAATTTCAATTAAACTAAAAAAATCATTTTTATGCTAGACATTTAATTGTTGAAGCTGTTGCTGATCCCTGCTTGGCCTGTTGCACAAGAATGTGATGATACTTTTTGTTTTCTTTAGTCTGGCAGTTTTAGGCTTGTTGTATGCAAGTTYCCTTGACAGCAGGGATCATTTCTGTGTATTAGGCGATGTGCTGAGATGTAACTGGAGACTGTGGCTTATAAACAGTTCAGGTATGGGTGCTGTGCTGAGACTGCTAATTGCATTTGCCATCATATGCAGGATGTCTTCTGTCAGAGGAACTCCTGATCCCTCCAGCACTGAGAGAAGCAAAGTTAGCAAGGGATGCTGAAGCTCTTACTTCAGGCTCACCTGCATTCCCAGGTGAGGAGAGAGGTGGCTTCTCTGCAGACCTACGGCAAGTTACTTGTGGTGCACTCCATTCCTTTGTCTGTCAAACATACCTGGTGTGCATATTGTAGCTTGTAGCCATATGAAGGTTTTTGTGTGGAGCTCATTAGCATCCCTTAGCCCAATATAACTGGATTCTTGTCCTACAAATACTACTGCTGTTTCTGTAAGAATAGCAAAGCACGGGAAGAGGTTGCTCAGTAGGGTTGTAGCATTTCTGTCCTTCATGTTTTTAAGGACACGTTAAGCAAACGTTTACCAGGCATGAATTAGAAGTAAATGAATAGGTTATGGCTAACCCACTGRGGTCTTTCCTTACCATGCTGCCCGTTATGCATATTTACGTCGCTTCATTATTTATCAAGAAAGGTATTTCACAAAGTAAAAACCGAGGCCTTTACTCTGAAGAGTCTAGGGTATAGTTTACCTGGCAGTAGTGTAAGAAGGAGACCAAAGTTATGTGGCAGAAAGAGTCTTGCAAGATAGGTCCAGCATGAGGAGTGTCCTTTTTGTCTCAGTATGGTTTGAAGTGAAAACTTGGCAATGGTATAGCTGGTGCGCATCTTCAGCAGAGGAGCATAGGGAGATGCTGAGAAATCTCCTGTGATAGAGAACAGTGGTGAAATTTGAGCTGCTGTGCCGATCTTCTGTTGTCCTCCAATCACAGGAAACGTAAGCTTGTGTTAGGCAGCTTGAAAGGATTGTTTATCCCTGTATAATTTTTTGGATGAGGTCACTTTTCAGGCAGAAAACTACTTATCTGAAAAATATCAATGTATTTATCTTTTTGGGACAACATGTAGAGGAAGGATGGATGTTTAGAGTCCGAGCCTTTAAAACAATAGGTTTTGTCACATCTCACTCCTCAGTGTTTTCTGGTGACTGACTTACATCGTCTGTTCATTCCCTTACCTCACTGTATGCTACTTCTTCCATTTATTGTCTAGGGAATTTAGCTAATAGCACGCGTTAGTGAATTTTATTCCTATAATTCTCTAGGCATTGCGATACTGCAATCCTTTTTAATTTTGCCTCTGTGCCTTACTAGGAGGATCTGCTTATGCAGCACTTGGTAGTACTGCTGAGAGTATAGGGCTCTAACAGAATTTGCAACATCTGGGTTTGTTGGATGGACCCCATGCTTAGTGCTCATAACAAGGTGAAAATGAGCATTCTGGTCAGAAAGAAATACCAAGAATGATAACGTGAGTGCATGTCTGCCTGGTTTTTTGTGTGTGTGTGTTTGTTTTTTAAGGCTTGTGGACCAATACAGTATTCTGTGTTATAGAGAGCTGCCTCTCCATTTTGGTTTCACGACTCAAAACTAGCTCTGAAAACAGAACCTAGGAGATGCCTCAGTTTGAAAGAAAAGCTCCTTTCCTCAAGAAGATAGTTGGAGGAGAGGAGGAGAATGATGGTGATGTCCTATTTCCATGTGTTCCTCAATGGTTTGTTGACAATTTGGAGACCTGGACCAATTCATTCCTATGAGTTGAGAGGATTTGAGTCTGCGGTTAGGTACTATCCAAACAATATACTTAAGACCAGTTGGAAGATTATTAGGGACTGTGGATACTCAGTTGTCTACCTTTTTCCCCCACCTCCCTTTTCAAGCTGTTCCACACCATGTGGTATAATGTGTATATTGGCAGATAGAAAAAATGAGGATGTCTGCCTGGACTATTAGCCTGGTCTCCTCTTTCCTGGATGAGTACTGTTGAGCTCCAATTTCTGCTGAGCTGCATAGTCAATAGCTGTGACTCCTGTCTGAATCTTACAGCTCCTCAGGCATGTATGGCTCATCCCCACTGTCTTGCTGCATGAATAAGCTTTGCTGGTCATCGCAAGTCACCTGCAGATTCTCCTTCCTTTACCTTCACAGAGCTTCTGTGACAGCTCTCCAGCTGGCCTGTACAGCTCTTGGGGTGCAGCTACCCTTTGGATAACATTAGAAGATATGCTGAGGAAAAATAACTATGTGGTAAGGAGTTAACCATGTCCTGGCTTATAGACTTGCCAGACACTTTGATGAGGAGTATCTGCATGTTGGCCAGTGTACCTTGAAATCACTGTTAACTGGTTAAAGTGAAATGCAAATGAAACTAATGATTTATAACATCCAAAATATATAGCGTAATTACAAATGTTTATGGAAATCAGATGCATCTAACTGATAAGGTATAGGAGCTAGTGTGCTCTACTGCAATGTCGCCAATGAATCTTTCTAGGACAAGGATAAGGATATGTTGGGAAAGCACTTACAGCACATCTGTGGTTTGGTTTTTTTTGTGTTTTTTTTTTGGGGGGGGGAGTGTCTGTGAAGGACTCCAGGCATCTAAACCTGGATAGATCTTTTTTTCTTTTTTCTTCTCCCCCTCTCCTTCACGTTTGTGTACTTTTATTCAGCATTAATGTCTTGCTCGTAGGTTAAGACTTGCTCGTAAGACTTGGTTGAGTCTGTGACTGAAGGGCCAGTGAAATTTCTCTTCCTGCCTTCCCCGTTTGGTGTGTATGTGGGTATCTTTCTCTGATGCATCTCCCTCTGTTGAACCTGATGTTTTATGTCAATGACAACTGCATGAAAAGAAATGTTCCTGTAAAAAACACGTGACTAGGATGTATTTAAGCGTGTGTATATAGATAGTTGGAGTGATTACTCTCCAAGACTGCTCCTGTAGGCATATTGCAACTGTTATTCAGTGGACTTAAATCTGAAAGGTAAGTCTCCCCTGTGTAGGCTGGATAGGGTTGGAGAAAGAGAGTGAGACCTAATGAAAGCCCCCTCCGGGTGCCGTTCGGTTCTCTCCTCTTTAGCTGGCCACTGTGATACCTACTGCTCCTTTCACTTTTGCTGTATTCTTCCAGATGCTAATAACATGAAGTGTTTGTGTTTACTAGACAGGAACTGCTATGTTAGATGTTGCACGCTTGGACGTAGAGAAACAAGAAGATCATGCCTGGGATGTGTCTGTCACACAAGGACTGCAGCATTTCTTGATGAGGGAAGGGATGGGAGCTTGGATCGGTGACTGAGTTCCTGAGGGGAACTCTGACACATGGACAGAAAATTTTAGTGTCTTTAGTTACTATGGGAATGAGCAATATAGACGTGTTCAGATAGAGATGCACAGGAAAAGGCCATGGGTGCTGAAACAAAATAGCTGACTCTTCTTAATGAGAAATGTCTGCCGTGTTGGAGGAAAGTATGAGCAGTAATTACACATTTGAAACAGCATTTTAATGAGGAGTCTCTCTGCTTATAAATATAACAGATTTCTCTGTTGCCATCATCAGTGGTCACTTCAGTTATGAAGAAGTCTTACTTCCCTGTTTTCTGGTGTTGAAAATCTAAAATAAATCCTAAGAAGAAAATGAGCTAGATGTGCCAAAGATCACTTTGCCGTTACTTCTGGGACGGGTCTGCTGTTAGGAATCTGTGAAACTGTCAATAGAAAGCAGGAAGGAAAAAAGTCTAAAATGCTTCCGAGATACTCCCTGCATCCCCACAACTCCTACCTCCATCCTCAAAAAACCCCAACCTCAAAGTGTTTTGGCCCAAAGTCCCTATTCTAGAGCCCTGTAGCTTGACATATTTTCTTCCAGGTGCCTTCCCAGCAAGATCAGTGAGCTGTGCACTTCCCAGTGGGTGTGTGGCTGACTGACAGAAAGCGTCGGCCAAGAGCGCTATGCCATTTAAACCTCATTCATCCCCAGTACTGACTTGTAGTTGTGTGTGGTGGCAGGACATTTCTTTTACTTTTTTTTTTTTTTTCTTCTCCCGCACTGTAAATGAAAGGCTGAAGATGCACCAACACGCTCATTTGCCAACAGTTTTTTTTCTAAATAGTACCTACCAATATATGCCTTAACTTTGAATACTGTTTGCTTAAAATGTATTTATATATGTGTGTGTATGTGTGCATATACTATAAATACATGCTATATATAGTATGTATATACTATACCTACAAGTGATGTGTATATATAGTATGTATTTTCTATATATAAAAACTGTACATGTATAGTTTAATTCTTGTGATTCTGCTTGGCCCCCTGTTAGTGTTCTTTTTGACTGGTGGCCGTTACTGGAATGCTTGTGTCTTGCTGCTAGACCAGCAGCAGTGTTGCAATGGATTGCTTTTGAAAAATGAATGTTTCTGTTTGATCTTAGGCTTTATGGGAGTTAATAAGTTTATCCAAGTCCAGAAGATTATTTGGTTTTAGGCCAATCAATTTATTGAGCAAGATTATGATTAACCAACAGGCACAGTGTAAATTACTACACCCTAAGTCCTAGTTCTTGATTTCCGCTCCCCCCCCCCCCCGGGTGCTGATTCAGTTAAGTAACCATGGTCAAGGTAAAGGATGAGTGGATACTTCTGTATCTACTGCCCGTCTGCAGTTAACTGCACTTTCTATAACGTCACATCATTCAAAAGCTCTGCTCTTGTCTTTATTTCCCTGCCCAGACACTGTTAGCAGAATAAAAAGCAGATTCCAGGAAGTCGTATGTGTAGATAATACCCCCCTTTTCTAATTAAGAGTTTGAMTTACTAAAATTATATGAAGATAAAAAGGTTACTAAGGTAGAAGTGAAAAAACAAGTCTACTCAAGCCCTGAACCTCATTACCAAAGCAGCATGGTGGGAGCTTAGCTTAACCATGTTCTCTCTGTATAATCGTGTAAGGTGAGATCAACAACCAAGCAATAAAGCACAGGTCAGCAAGCTCATTGTTATAAAACCTTGAAGTTTAGAATCAAATTTGATCTGCCTGTATTTCTTTCTTAGGGCATCTTAACAAAAAGGAAAATGGGAGTTTAGTGGTTCATTTGGCTTGAACAGTGAGGTTTGACATACTGAATTTTGTAATATTCCCTCTATTTTCCATGTGGGGCTGGTCATGGTATGCTTGGCTTAGCTGTCAGCACCCTTGCACACGTAAACCAGAAGATGCACAATTGCAGATTACGTATTGAATCCCAATACACAGATGATCTGCTGGAGATACTGCTTTTCAATTTGCAATAGTAACAAAATTACTAGTAGTAATGTTTAGTACGAAGTGGAATTGCTGCCTGTTGTAGTTGTGCATAAGCACCACTCTGCCAGTGTGCTGTACAGCTGAACTTGGAAGCCTACATTATCCTGAGGTAGTGGTCAGAGAAGGGACTAGATTAGTCAAGGATAAGGGGCAGGAGCAGATGTACATGCTGTAAAGCAATGGTTTGTTTCAGTAACAATCAAGTTCAAACTTGGAACATCCAAACATCCAAACTTGGAAGTTCAGGGTGAAATTGTGACTTTGCTGAAGACGAGGGCAAAGCTCCTGTTGGTTCTATCAGAGTGAAGATTTTTTTTTTGTCCCAAAATAGTGTGCATTTCTATATAGTTTAAGTTCATATGGTAGAGTGCTAAGGTTGATGTTTGAAGTTTAACAGTAATAAACATGTTCTGGAGACAGTGAGGAAAGTTGCACAATGAGGTGGTTAGACTTGACACCCCCTCCACCCTCACACCCTTAAGCTAGATCCACAAAGGACTTGGTTGTTCAGAAGATGGGGACATCCTTAGGGGTTTTGTGCTCACTTGCCCGTTTATGCATTCTGTGTTAAATGACCATAAGGCAGAAGGCATTTGTAGCTCAGGAAAAGGGACTGGAGACCAGGATCCCCACTACCTCGTTCATTCTAGCTCCCCACTACCCCCTTTTATTTACCCACCTGCCTCCTGGCTATTCCTTGGCCGTGCATGCTGAGCTAAGGGGCTCCAGACAGCCTTTGGCATGAGAGACGTGCTGCTGAGATGCTACTCAGCCTCCATAAAGCTGTGGTCATCCTTTGTGTACTCTGTAGTAGGATTTTAGTGCTTGGGGAGATTTTTTTTTTATGGTGGAAACTCTTAACTTTCAGCAATCTTAAGACACTTGGGAAGTTCTGAAGATTGCACTGCAGTGATGTGAGTACCTTTTGTGGGCTGATGTCTTGGATGCTTGTGGAGTTTTTTGTTTGAGGTTTTCTTCGTGTGTGTGTGTGAGTGGTTGAGTTCCCTGGGTACTTTTACCTGTGTTGCACATGTCTATGTCTCATGTTCCAAAATGTTTACTAACTGTAATTCTGGCACGTAATTTCAGAGAAGACACGTGATATGCCCTGGTTGGCCTTGATGTGTTCATTAAATGTAAAATGTCATGCAGTGTGATATCTCCTCCCTGATTGACTCTTGTATTAGAGATCCACTTCGAGCTGGTTTGAGGTGCTGTGTCCAATATGTTTTTTCACTTGGTAAAGAGTTGAAGAGCAAAAGTAAGTGCACATGCTATTACGCGAGGTATTTTTTTATGTGGTTAAGAGCAAACAGTATAAATAGTAGGTTGCAGTTTGAATTCACTTGTGTGGTTTTTTTCCTTTCAGTAGCTGGTGTATATAGAAATTATAGTCTTGAAATGGTAGGTAAGTCTTCTAATGCAGTGAAAATTGGGACTTTATGATCACAGGCTGCAGTCCTCTAATTGATACAGTTGGGATATCCCTTAGAAGTCACTGGTGTAACTTGCACAGGCAGAAATATCGGAGTGCAGACTGCAGTTCAGTGTTGCAGTAAAAGACTTGAGAAGCTGAGTCAATAAAACTGGATTCTTTCCACCATGTTATATCAGCCTGGCAATGATGTATTGCGCCCMAGGGAAAGGTGTAACAGCGCGTGGAGTACTCCCTTTGAATCTGCCTGCTGAGCTGCAGCTGGGGAGTCAAGGGGACAGCGTCACAGGCTGCTAGTAAGTAACTCTGCTGCTGCGCCTCATTACTTCTGAGGCATGAAATGCACAGGTTTCTCTTGCGCAGCAATCCTTCAACTAAGTGCTGCAATGTCCTTTCTCTGTTTTCTGATTTGCTGTTCTTTACCCCCATAGTCCTTTGTTAATATGACTGTTGAGATTGGATAAACTGCAGTCTAGGTAACTGCCACAGGGTGTCACTGGAATACAAAAGGAGTAGTAGATGTGGTTGAAAAGGGCTGGAAACCTTGCTGAAACAGTGCGTTGGAAACTACTTTCTCTTCAAGCTCTTTTAATGAACATTTGTTTCTAGTTGCATTCGTTGTATCAAGTGACCAAGGTCTTGGTGGCCTTGCTGGCAAGCTGGGTTTGGTACCAGCTGGACCTGTGAGCTCAGCCACACGGTGCTTAACTGAGAGGCGACTACAGGCTGAAACTGTACTGGGTCTGTGAGGAGGAGATGGTGCAGAGATCTTCTGCTGAAGGTCTTTCAGAAGTCTTTATGATCTTGAAAAATAAAAATTTTGTGTGCCACTTATTTTCAGTTGTTGATACTAGGGGTTTTCTAAGTGTGTATGGTAAGAAAATGAAAGTATAGATCAGCAGTAATTCAGATGGAAGCACTCGAGGTTCGGCTCCTGTCCATGGCTATTGATCCTCACCTCAGTACACCATCTGTATCATGGAGTTTAATAGTATTTTCTCAGCAACATTGTTTTGATCATAGGTGTGTTGAAGACTGAGATGTTCTCATCCGAAGATACTGGTGCATAGTAAGTTTTTCCCCAGTGGCCCATTGTGCTGGGAAAAATGTTCATCCAGCATAGGGAACGGAACTGGGGAACTGATGTGTCTAGAAAATGATTGCAACACCCTCTCCTTCCCCCAGCCCCAGCCYAAAAATGTTCAGCTCAGTCAGATCTTCTTTCCAGTTCATCACCAGCCCTACAAACCAGTGTTGCTGCCACAGTGCACAACATGGTATGAACTGAGACCCTTTAGCTAGTGGGTGAGGGGAGAGAGGTGAAACAAGAAAGGGGAAGAAATTATGCATCTATTAAGTGATGGCCTGAAATTCCAGACATTTATCCCACCTTCCTAGTGTGTAGGGTACAGCTAATCTCATGTAAATGAACACATTTGTTTGGGGAGAAACTTTATACTGATCAGATGTGTCTATTCAGCTTAAAATCCAATGCTTTGCTAATTCCCAAGTTATTTCTTAGGAGGGGGAGCATGGAAGGGGAATGTCTTGAACCTTCATCTCTGTTGCCTTGGAATTGTCATTAAAATATCTTGTCTCCAGTCTATCATGCCAGTAAAAGCCCTTTGACTTTGCAAGGGATTTATGTGGTTCTCTTTTCATTAATGCATTAATGGGAGGTGTGTACCAAAACATCTGGACATCAACTGGAGAGTAATGTCCTTCACTATGTGCTGTCCAGACCTTTTGGTGCTTGGGAAGGTGTTGGTGTTCACCAGGAACTTCAGGCTATAACCTATTTGCATATAACCRGTTTTTAAAAATTAAAATGCTAATATAGGCAACCTTTATGCTTGCCTAAACTTGTTTTCAGTGAGACACCATGCAAAATTGCTTGTGCATGTTCTCCTCCCCCTGATCTCACTGTTCAAAGTGAGATTGCTGGCAAGATATGCCTCTTCAGCACTCGGACTTTGGTATAAAATTACTGGAGTCTGAGTTTCCTCGTTTGAAATTCATTGTTTCTGCAAACTCTTTCTAAACTCATGTGCCAGCTACCAGGGATGGGAAGCCACGTTTGAAGTTAAACCCGAAGCAAAGTGCCGAGGAAAACCCTTCTCCTGAAGGATCCCTTTCTTTTTCAGATGTTAACCTGGCTCAGACAAGCGATCATCTCTTCTTACTAGGTTTTTACTGTCTTATGTCCTTATTGTGGTGGATTTTTTCCTGTGTATGTGGGCAATCCTTCAAGGACAGGCTGCTTCTCTGACTGACCCTGCCCAATGTACCTTGGCACATTGCGCCTTCTCTATGCCCCTTGTGTGTAACTGGAAGCTGACCTGCAGTCCACTGCACTGCAGGTACCACTTGCAGTTGTGGCAGTGTAAATGGGATGTTTCCAAAGAGCTCCCTGGAAAGTGTGATCTTCTCATGGATCAGGGCATTATAAGTCGTAGTGATCAAGAGACTTCAAAAAACATTATAACTTTCATCTGGCTGTGTTTCAGTGAGTAACCCTTCGCTTTTAGTTCTTGGTGAGACCAAGAAGATGGTGTGATGTGCTCCAAGAAGCAGGAGATGGGTGCTGCAGTACCTATTATCCTGGTGATATGTTTCACAAGTTTTAAATAAAATCGGTTGTATTTTAAAATGTTCCTTTCAATATGATACCAACCACAAATAAAACTGCTGGAAAGGCACCGCTGACACTCTTGGTGCTGACTGATCTCTCTTTGCAAGGAATGGTTTGGGGGTGTTCAGCTGGCTGAGGAGGAGGATAGGCAAAAGGTTGGTCAGGGTTTTATCAATTCTCATCCTTTGTAATAGCAGTCTTGGAGGATTTCTGTCAGCTAAACAAAGTCTGAACCTAAAGGGAAAGCTTTGATTTTCCATTTAATCCTTAGGTCTCTTGATTTTATCTGAGTAAACAGAACTTTTATCTGTCATAGGAAGTGGAAGAGATACTGGAGATGGAAATTCTTAAGTAATGCATGCTGCTTTACCTCCTCTGAGATTAAATCTCATTTTCTGTGATACAGAAGTGGCAAAAAGCAGATGATTGGAATGGAAGTACATGTTTGCATTTATACATTTGTACAAACAGGATGACTTAGAGTAGAATACTTACCCTGTTGCTTTTTATTGCCTCCTATTGAGGGATCTCATCACCAGTTTTAGTATTAACTGAAATTTGGAGTCAATTTGGGAGCTGGCTGAGTGGCTTTCATTGCAATAGTTTGCAAATCTCCACTGTTCTGTGTTTCCTTAGTTATCCATCTGATTATCTGATTTATTAGGTTTTGTGGTAGAGAAGGCAGTAAGGAAGCATGCATTAGTCATTAAGATTAGAGGCTTCATTTCTTTTCTTGAACATTTGCGTAGATTTTTTTTTTTTTTTTTTTTTTTAAAAACTGAAATCATTCCCAAGCTCTGAAGTGTGCTTGGATGTACGGGTGTGTGGTGGCAGAAACGAAATTGCTGTTTTGTCAGAGATGAATCTAAACTTCACACAGGTTTGTCATCTTTGGAGCCAAGAGCCTAGCGGAGCTTTAAAGTGGAATTGACTGTGCCTCTGCTTTTTGCTAACACAGGGTGGTCCAAAGACTTGAGGAGCCAGCATGGATTCACTTTGGCCAACCTAACACGTTAGGTGCTGCGGGACCATGCTTTGGAGAGGACAGGGATTTGGCTGTGGCTTCAAATTCTGTGGCCTGTTTGGTCTCTTGCCTCAACCTGGCAACACAGAAGTTACAAAAGGTAGAAACCCTTGGGGTTTTTGTCCATGTTGTCTTTGACATCTTACCGGTAAAACAAAAAGCCCAGTAACAAATGCAGTATCTTATGAGTAAGGAGCATTGCAGGCAGTTGGCGTTCGCTTGCTTCATTTCCTAATAAAGACAACAAGAGATAATAATCAGACTTTGGTTCACATATTAAATTGGTCTCGAGTTGTAATCATTTCAAGGGTCCAGATGGCTGGTTTGATGGATTTTTTTAAAAATCATTTATTTATTTATTTTTCCACACCGTGAGTCTAATTAAACAAACTGTGATCCTGGCTTGGACAAGTTGTGTGCAGATATTATGCAATACTTACAGCTTCTTATCGAATGACCAACAAAAAGAGAACAATAAAATGTCATATTAATTTATTTCAATCTTTCATAATACCTAGCTGCCAGTGAAGCAGCATTATGTAGATATGCTGCCTACCTGCTGTCCTGTGTTAGGAGATAAATGTGATGCTTCTGTCTGTCCTTGCTCAGTTGTCAAGTATTCTGCCTTTAATATCTGGCTATTGGGAGCATCTGCTGGTATCTTTGTGAACAACAAATAAAGCTAATGATAGTTATTAGCGAAGTTTTGTGCAAAAATGTGTTTCTTCTGCTATAAAAGAGATTGCTGTTCCCTTCGACCCCGTAAACTGTTGTTGTGCTACTACTTCGAACAGGGGTTTTAGGTGTCTTTCTTTTAAAAATTATCTGCCTCTCTGGCGTATTCATGTGAATATACCATCTATGTGAAAGACCCTGCTACTACAAAACTTTAATTAAAATCTTAAGTTAGATTTGTGCTCCAACTAGCTGTTGTTTTTTTGCTGTTGCTTTTTTTGAGTTAGAAAGGAGTAAGGCTCACRCAGTCCTGTTCTGTGTGTAACAATTTCATAGATATGTAGAGATGCGTGGCCGACGGGAAGGGGAAGACATTGACTGTCACTGCATGTTGAAATGGGCATGTGGAGTATTTCAAAGTCTGTTTGCTAAAAGTTTAGAAACTTCTGGAGGCTGATGAGGAACTTGATACAAACCTAAGTCTTGTATTCACTAGGTTGTAATTACTACAACTGTAGTGAATATGGAATTTGATCAGTGCTGAAATGGACATCATAGAACTTAATGTTTAATGAAGACTAGCATGTAAATAAATCAATGTATCAGATGTCAAAGGTACTGCAGGAAACAAAAATTAACAGACTTGAAGTGATGAAAATGTGCAAATTCTTCTGAAGTAAAGTGTAGAGGCTGACGAGCTGTCGGTTGTCAAGAATGCATTTGGACTCATTTTCACAAGGGCTGGAAGTCTGTTTTACATGATTCTTCTGTTTTAAACATACTGATATGCCTGACTCTTGCAGTGGTGGAGGGAGACATGGGGTTTATTGAACCTGGAAGGCAGAGGTTTTCCGTGACATTGGCCTTGAGTTTCTCCAAATTAGCTTTTAAAGATATTGCCCTCAATATTTTTGTTTTTGAAAGGCACAGGTTTTCTCATCTTAAGAAATTCAGACCGAAAGTGTAAAAGCATTTAAAAAAACAAACAACATAAAAACCAAACAAAAAACAACAAAAAAGCACTGCTTGTTAAAGCTATTTGCCTGAAGTATGCTTCTCCAAAGGGCCTCTTGAAATGATCTCTAGTACATCAACTGATGATTGGGCTGTAGTGGTGTTTTAAACTTCCCATTCTTTACTTTAAATGCCAAATGCCTTTATTAGTATCTGAATCCATTACTTTTGTTGTCAATGTTTGCATCTGTATTTGGATGAAGAATGTGAAGAATCARCCTAGCCCTTCATGCCAGGCCATGGGACAAATGTGGGAAGAATAGATTTATTTTTCATGTCATAGCTCTTACCTGTGCAAAGAAAACTGTGGCATTGTGTCTACTTTGGTGCCACCTCAGCTTGTGGAGGAAAGCATCTACAAAGGTACAGGTTAAAGTTTTGATTGCATCAACTATTTAAAATCAAAATTAAAATAAAGTAGTTTTCCTGTGCAGTGAATCAACAGGAGTGAGTTAGATACTCTGCGGCAGTGGGACTGATGTGAAAAAGGTTGATCTCTCAATAAAGATACAGAAAACTGGTTGAGTGAGTTGGCTAAAAATGGGCTGTGCTCATGTGTGCCATCATGGTCAATGTGCAACAGGGAAAGATAAGGATAACGCATACAGGACAAAAGAAAAGGGAGAAACTGTTAAATATTGACAGATCAGGCATACTTTTGGAAAAAAGGGAGAAACTGAGGATGCTTGTTTTCTGACCTCTAATCACTTAATATTTAACCAGTGGTCATGGGCGACTCATCTCTACTATCTCTTCCTTGTAAATGCAATTTTAAGATGAAAGAAAAATAGGGTGATCAGCATAACCAAGGAACTATCTGGGAAATAAAAAAGGCAAAATGTTTCTGGCAGGCTGGGAACGTGAATTGGCTCATCATGGGATCCGGCAGGCACCGGGGCTGGCGTGGGGAGAAATCCCATGGGTTGTGGAGTGAGGTCACATCGGGGCCAGCTGAGATCAGCTTTACCAGTGGTGGAGCTGCAACCTCACGCGGTTGAGTAACGCTGGAGCATACAGGCTTAGGGCTGCGGTTGCTATGTCATTCTCCATAAATCCATCACAGAGATTTCCATCTGGAAACATCTGGCACCATGCTGGTTCAAACTAGCTGTCCCGGCTAGGTACTTCAGAACTAAGGAGACGCTTATCTTGGCGGTTTTAAGGCAAGCACATTACCAAATTAGGTTCTGGACTCGATGCGGAGAAGATAACATGCGCAGAATTTATTGAGGCACATGGGTTTCCCGTGAAGTGTCCTGGCTGGATTCGCTTCTACGCTTTGCTGTCCAGCTTATCCCCTCGAAGTGTGGAGCAGGCTGGAAGGGCGGCTGTGCAGCGGCTGTGGGTGGTGGCACAGTGGCAGGAGCGGAGGTCTGGCTGTCTCAGCTGGACCTGTGGACTTGCACCTACGTGGCTTTCCGTACAAATATTTGGTATTCCGCTCTTTGATTCCCTGTTGGATTTAGTGATTTTTCCAAAAGCAGGAGTGAACAAAACAGGCTAAGCTAATGATTTGGGGCTTTCTTCCTAAAAGCAGCAGAATTGATCTTTTCTTTGGAAAGCAGTCATCAGAGGGAACTGAGGTTGAAAAAGATTAAAAAGTGCTGAGACTGTTCACAAACCTTTTGTTTAGAAACTGTTTTGATGCCGAGTATTTTGATGCTTTTGATTTTCCTCCTTCCTTATCTTCTTAACTCAAGGGGCTTAACAGGAAAACAAAATCTGTCCTACTTCTAATTTTTGACCTTACTGAAGCTTTTCAGAAGGCAGATCACAGACTATACTGTGCTAAACTGCCTCTTTATTATCCAGATTGCTAGGCTTATTTTTCTCGCTTATYAAAATAAGGTACCGTGAAATCGAGTTAAGAGCATACTATTACATTGTTCAAGCCCTGAATATCAGAAAATAAAATTAAATAAATCTTACTATGCAGTTGAAAACCACAGAAGTATCTCTCTCTCTCTGTGTCATTTCCCCAGCTTCTAGTCTGTACTACCATGCCTTAAATGAAACTTGCAGTGTGTGTGGGTTCCTGTCTCTTTGACTGAAGTCTCTGTGCATGTAAGAACAAAATGAATGTGACCTCTTCTCAAGCGCTTTTCTTCTCCTGTGGCCCACCACACCAGTTACTTCCCCTTTGAAATATTTCCTTCACAAAATGGAGCCACAAATGCACCCTTGCATGAAATAGAAGGGATTTGGGTTGATGGCATTTGGTTTAAAAAAAAACAAAACAAAAGAGAATTCTCAAAAGCAGGGGCATTGCTCAGGCATGAGATGGTTGATGGAGGCCAGACTAACAGATAACGTGCTAAATTAAATGTGTCATGGTACGCTTAATGTTTTTGTTGTGTAAGACTAGTTATTGTGTTGTTTCTTGGAATTAAAAGCAAGTTGTATATTTTATTATTGTTACTCATTTTATATTAGGTATAGGTGGAGCCAATGTCTCAGTAGGATTGGGGCGGGGAGGGGGAATTGGGTTTAGCTCAATATTTAGCAGTGCCCAAAAGGGTATTATTCAGCCTCTACATTCAGCTCAATATGTCAGATTACTAACAAGTACTTCCTTGGTACTTGTGGATAGTTTATTATAGTAAAAATGAGAATGATTTCACTTTTCTTTCAAATATATGGTAAAAAGTCTTTGGACCTCAGGGTAATAGTCTTTATGTGAGCACATGTAATGTTTAGATAACTTTTTTTTCCAGAACATATAATGAGATAGATAAGTTTCTCCAAAGCATTTGTCAAATTGGCATTTCCCGTGAGCAAATCCAGCGTGAATATTCATTGGTGTGCTTTGATTGCTTTCACTCAGCAATAATACTTACCTTTGATGCCCCCCTCGCCAAACTTGCTTCACCCTTCTCGTTAATAGGGCAGTTTTTGGAGAGCTGCTGTGACAGAAGCCACTCTCCAGGTGCGCTGGGACTGTTTCCTGCAAAGCCACCGAGGAGCAGATAGGTTGAGGAGCAGATAGGTTGCCATCTCCTGAGCCGCAGTTAGCTGCGTGCCTTGTGCCATGTTGCGGTGGAGCAAGCGCAGCAAAAAAGCAAAAGTAGGATGGGGTGGGATGCAATGGAAAAAGGGGCTGGATCCCCTTTTTGAGCAGAAGGGAAAGAATCCGTGCCAAAGTCCTAGCTGTAATATGCCTTAACATACTGGTGTCGGCTGTTCTGTAAGTACATTTCCACTCCCTCTGTGTAATGGTAAAATAAGGTAATGTCTCCAGTCACAAACTCGCTGCGCCATCTACTTGCTCTATTGTCTCTTTAAAATTGTGTCAGTGTAATTTAAGGGAGGGGCAAGAGTTCTGCTGGTGAGAATTTAAGTGCTATTTCATTAAATGTTGGTATTTTGCTCAGAGCTGTTGCTATCCCACTTTACATTCTCAGCTGTGGGACATTTTCTCCTGAAATGAAGCCAGGATGTGCTCACTTGCACGGAGCTGTCTGCAAATGCCTTTTGTTCCCTTGAGTCTCAGTTATCAAAGTTTGGAATCCGCTGTACCTAACTTATATCTAATTCTGTTCATTTAACACACTAGACTGGTTCCAGCAAAAATGTTGGTCATGAAACACAGGGATAAGAAATTTTTAAGCTTGAAAGAAAATTGTTCGATTCATTCACAGGACATGTAATAAATGACCTTAAAATAGTGCCTTATCTCATGTTTATACTAAACTTCAATTCTTGTTTGTCTGTTTTTTTCTTACAAAAGGAATAAACATTCTCTGAATCCATAAGGATCAGAGAGMTGAAAGACTCCTGTGTTCATGTGTTTTCTTTTTCCTTTTCTGTTTTTTCTTCACAGTGACATTTTAGATCTTGCCTACCTGAAGAGCTTTATCCTTAAAATAATACTTTTCACCAGGATGCATAATGGTGGAAGAGCAGCTGCTCCCTGTGGAGTTTCTTGTAGTTCCAGGGCTGCTGCCGCTGGAGGAGCCAAGTCCTCTTCTCCTGGGCTGCTCCCTCGCGGGTGCTGGCACAGGTATCGCTATTGTAAAACAGGTCAGGGAACGGAGATGCGCTGTTCTAAAAGTGCTACTTTACACTGGCCTAAAGGCACAGTTTTGCTGATATTTTGGGTCAAAACAGATCATTTCTTATCAGATTAGGTTCAGTGTTGGGTTTTAGTGGGTTTGGTTGGTTTTGGCTTTGGTTTCAACAGTGAGCCTTTGAAACAAGACCTGGGATTTCTGACAATGTCATTCTGCTTAATAAAAAAGCAAAAAAGTTAAGTAGCTGGTTTTGGTTTTCATAAATGATTAGCATTAAGTAGAAGTGGATCATCAGGACTTCTGCACATTAGAAAACAGTAAGGCAAGTGACAATGCCAATGTTTTGGGTTTTTTTGCCTTCTTATTCTTTAACTATATGCCCCGTAAGGCCTATGAAGCAAAAGACAGACTCACTTAACAATAGGCCTTAACGTTCAAAACGGCCTCAAGTCACACTGTAGCAGCTTTTGATTCAAACTTGAGATAGCAAGATCTCCTCAGTATTCTTGCCCTTGCAAGTATGGACTTGGAAGGATACTGTTGTGAGTGTCTTCACYAGAAAGACCTCACAGTAGGATGATTCCATCAAAGATTGCAGGGTTTTAAAGACATCTGTTGCCTGAATGTAGGTAGGGGTTAATGAATTGTAAAATGTACAGTTTAGTTCAAGGGGATGCCTTACATTCCCATTCCCATGTGAAGTGGCAGTGTAAAGATATTGAGGTGCTCTCTTCTGTCCAGGAAGGCATACTGTCCAAAACTAAAAAGGGAGAAAGAATGGTTAGATTGATTCTTTGCTCTTACAGTGTAGAAGGCAGTTAATTACTGTAGCCCCAGAGAGCTCTGCTCTTCTGAGGTGTCATGGAGGAGTTTGGCATAACATTAAATATACTTGCCCTTAGGCACGTTCTTGTTACACAGTTAATCATGCACTCTAAAGGTGCTGCTAATGGATTTTTTTTAAACCTATATGGAGGGATTTGTGCTTAACTCCTCCTGTGCCCCCTGCTTTGGAATAATAACCATAGGTTTGTGTTAGAAACCTGTTCTGTATTGAGAAACATATTCCTGAAGTGAAATAATTTATAGACCTTTGACATATCTGTGGTTAATGTCCTTATTTTGGGATGTTGGCATCTTAGGGGTGTCTGTGGATGTGTGTGTGTATATATGTAAAAATGTATGTGTATATACATGTACATATATACACATACGTATATATATGTGTGCATATTTTTAATGCTTGTGATAGGTTAGATAGCACTGCAGGATGCAAAGAAGCAGATAATGTTCCATGCACTAGAACAGATGGAACAAGACTCCATAGCTTACCTAGTTCTGGCTGTTTAGATGTTAGAAGTAGTAAACCTTGTTGCTAGCTAGACGTGCCTTCCTTGTAGAAGGCGACTTAAAACAGACTTTCCTGTACAAGCTTGCTTTAAAAGTAAATGCTAGTATTTTCAAGAGAAATTGGTGATTTTGGGACCCTTTGGTTTTTGGATACTTGATTTCAATAAAGTCTTTAAACAGTCCTAAAACAAAGGCCACTTTCCTCAAGCTGCAACCCTTTGTGGTATCCTAGTAGTGAAAGCATCTCCGACATCTTGGGCTGCAGCTCTGTGTGCTGTAGGAAGCAGATGTGAAGCTTGAAGGGGTTTATGCTGCTGGTGGCTGCTGGTCATCATACCAGTAGCACAGCTGTTCGGGGCTGTTGCACAAGGCAGGCCTAGCCGACCTAGCCTTGCACTCCTGTTAGAGTAGGTCCTACACTGTCACCTCCATCCATTCATCCTTCCTTCCATTGCTCCTGACCTGGTGGACCTGCAGTGAACTGAGGCAATGAGAGCAGATGGGTTTGCTCCTGGGCTAGGGAGTTGGATTGGTTCATGGAGGGGTCTAACGAGTACCAGTGAGGAYGGGACCACCTAGTCAGGAGCACAGGGGAGGTGTGGGGAAAAAGGACATTTACATTGGTGGCTGTGGACTGTTGGACTGACTCAGATGGTGGTTTTTACTGGCAGGTAAAAATAACTAGGTGACTGTGCACTGAAACACATAAAGGGGACTCCTGTGATCTGCTTTGCTGTCTCTCCTTCTGGGAATAGTAAAGTCAAAAAAGGTTATTTTAAGAACATCTTAAACCACTGCAGCCTTTTATTCAGTGACTATCTGTCCCTTTTCAGTGAATGTTAAAAACATGGTCACAAAGTTGACTTTTCACTGTCCCCTGCTTCAAATGCAAATAAACAGTCATTGCATAGTTGTTTTCTGATGTCTCTGAAAAGAAGCTATTTCTGCAAAGTGGGTACAATCTGTCTGTTATCTGAGCAGCAGTGCAGTGCATGGCTGAACTGCTAATCAATTCCTGCATGGAAAGGATGCCTGGAATACAGTTCAGAAATGTTCTAGATTCATCATTTTTTAGTAGAGGGATCAGACTGATGCATTAGTTTTGCTTTTTGGCTACATCTAGCAAACTAGCACCTCATGTAGGATTTGGAAAAGTAAAATAAGGAAATACGCTGGTTTTTGTTTTTGTGTTTTTTTTTTTTTTTTTTCTTTTTTCTCCTTAAATGAGCATTTGATTCCTATCAAAATTACATTTGTTGCCTTGAAATTGTATTACGCTCTTGTATTAAAGTGAGGCAATCACTGAAGAACTGCAGGTTTAAAGGGTATTTGCTCTGAAAGCTTGCAGAAGGCAAAATTTCTCTGGCCTGTGCTAGCAAAGTGCTTGGCTTGGGCTCTACCTGTAGGATTAGTACCATGGGAATTGTTGTTCACTTCTTATGTGCAGGTTGTACCTAGGGTTGGTGTAGTTCATTTGCCTGTGCTGATGGATGGGAGAACATTAAAATGATGCTGTACACAACTGGAAAACTCTGAATGCAGAGACTGATGGAGAGAGGTTGATGTCCTCTCCAAGGCAAAGTGAGACAGTCTGGCTCCTCAGGGTCAAGTTATGCAATGTAGCTTGAGCTGATGTAATAGCTCCCTCCTGTCCAAAGAAGGCGCATACACCCCCTCACATTCCTCCTCTGTGTGCTGTTCCCCCTCCACTCATCCTCATTGAGTCTGACATTCATCTGACCCGATGTAAAGCTGATTGTCTTGCTAACCTGGTAGAAAACTCTTTTTGTGCCAGGTTGATTTTCCACCGTTAATAAGCTGATTTGATTTACTGCTCTATCAGGCAAGTGCCAGGGGTGGAGAAAGGAGGTAGGTGCGGAGCCACCCCTTTCCCATAATGATGAACCATTAGGAGTGAACTGATACAACTTCATGCCAAAGCTTCATTCCTGTGACACTTAAGCCAGTGTTGCTGCTTGATGACCCGTTCCCTTCCCACCTTTCCTTTGTGCTGGCTCCAGCACTTGTTGGATGATGTGCTGAAACACATTGGCATCTAAGATGCTGTGAAACCACTGTCTCCAGGTGTGATAAAAGAGCTTTACCTGTGTTACTCTTGGTGAAACACAGGTTTTGCAGAGGGATTTGACTCCCTGCTGGCATTAGCCTGGTAGGTGCATACTGGTATCACACGGCACGCGTGTCACACTTTGTGCTTGGATCCTGCTCAGAACTCCAGGGTGCATCTGTCCCTTTAGATGAAGTCATGCCTTCCATGTCTGATAGCAGCATTTGCTGGTTAAAATCAGTCTAATAGTTAGAGAGTACTTTTGCCATTTATGTTGTCAGTCGAATGTATATTGACCATTTCAGCTGAACTGTTTGATTTTTCTGTTCCAGCAAACTACGGTAAGAAATTTGGACCCAACAGTAAGTCTCTAGTGGAATAAAATTAGATTTTTTTTTTTTTTTTTTGGCCATGACTGCAGTTGTTCTGGATATCAAAGACTCTTACTAATTCTTTTTTGTTTTTAAAGTCATTGAATAGCCTGTTCATTCTTGGCCGTTTTCTTCTATTCCCCCTCTTCTCAAGTGGTTGCATAACTTGACATTAAAATCAATAATTCCTCATTGATAATTGCTCTCAGGCTATGACATCAGGATTATCTGGAAATATAAATTCATAGTGCTGATAGCAGACTATATGATTTCATTCTGGAAACCGGCCAGTACAGTTGGGCTCCCTGATGTACAGGATGCAAGGGAGGAGATGATACAACACTAGTGTGTGTATGTGCCATACACATTTGGTCAGTGTTTTCTATTTTGTTTTCTAGGGGCTGCTGTGTTACAAGAGCACATCTTTAATTCAGATGTGCTCTGATAAAACCAGAGCATCTCCTTGCTATTAATTGTTTGAATATTTTGTTGTTCTGATACAGCTTTCCTGTTTTCTGCCTTTGCATTATTTATTTTTGCCTGGCAGAGTGAATTAATTGCTTCTTAAAAATATTGCTGCAGGGATTAGTCTGCCATAGGCATTCTACTCGCCTTTCCGCAATTCCTGATGGTCTAATATGTGGGTTTCGGAGGCCTGGTGCAGACCTGCATTGAGGCAGCGCTCTGCTCTGAAGCAGATGTGTTCAAAAGGATTATCAGGAACATTCTTTGTTTGCACGTGGGCGGAGTGGGCTTGGTGTTCAAGTGAGAGAGACCACGGCAGGCGGCTCCAGAAGTTAGGAATTGCAATTAGATGCTGGAACAGTCGACCACAGGATGCTGACAGGGCCAAGAATTTAACAACGTTCAAAAAGGAGTTGGATGTTTGCTTAGGGGTTAGGAATAGAGGGAGTTGTCAGAATAAATGATTACCAAACGTTTTGGAGGGAGTATCAAACCTTATGTTTTTGAGTCTGTGCTGGTATCTAGGTATCAGGCTAGATTACCCAGCTTGTGCTGATTCTCGGGCTCTTAATATTGCAGAGGAGATGCAGGACTAGTCAGACCTCTAGTTAGAGATCCACTTTGGCAGTTCTGCGTTCAGAAAACTATGCCCAAGGCTTTTGGGGACTGGGAACATGACATCAGTAGGTTTTGCTTGCAACGCAGTGTCCTCTTGTTTTCAAACATTTTGGGGGTGGACTGCTTGTGGTAAGGGAAGATACTTGCACCCTCAGCAGTAGTACCATTCCTATGTAAGCTCCCAAAGTGCCTTGGTGAGGAGTAATGTATGTTAGGGGCTGACTTTTAGAAAGTGCAAGGCAGTGTCAGGGAGACTCAAACCAAACCAGTGAGGCAGAATCATTCTTGGCTAATAAAGCTATTAAGTGTATCCCTGAGCTCGGGCTGTACACTTTCTCCAGACGTAAGCCTGTATCTTTTGCAAGAGACTATATTGGGCTTTGTAGCTGTGCCTGCTTGTTCAATGTTGACTCGTACCTCTTCACAAAGCTTTTTATTTTTAAACGTTTGCCTCACATATGCATTGTACACACCTCAAGCACTGAAGTGATCCTTGGGGAGTGGCCTGAGCACAGCAGGTTTCATTTCCTGACGTTCCAGCTGGCTCACCAAGTGCAGTTTGAGCTTGAAGCTGGTTGAGGGCAGTCTCGTTTTCCCTACTCCGTCGTGTTATCCCTGCCTCTCATGCAGCCAGACAGGGAGCTGAGCCAACTGAAAACTTAACCCTACCCTTTCTAAGACTAGTTTTCTTTCCCTGAACTAGCTTTCCACCAAGCTGTAGGACTGCCAGTGACAATGTAAAGGAGAGGTCAGTACAACGTGGCCAGTTGAATATGGGGGAGTAGAACAGCAGGTTTGATTTAAATTGGCTTAACCTGTATGCTGAGATACTGTATTTCTTCCTACAATCCTAAAAACAGATGCAAAGCAGAAACAAGTGGGTTTTTTATCCCCTTTCAGTCTTTGAGCTTAGGCCTCCATGAACTGTCTTCATCTGCAAAGAGGTTATCTATTTATTTTGCTTTGGTTATTTAGTTATTTAGTTTTAAGATAAAAGAAAACTGGTAAAAGTGCTGCCTGAATTTTGAAGTTATCCTATGGGTTAATTCCAATACTTTTGGATAAAGATGAAAAGGAGGGAATTTTCATCCTCTTCCGATGTTTGCTGGAAAAACCTGTTGCAAACAAGGGCAGTGATATTGTCAAGGAACACTCATTAATGTTCTCTTTCTCTAGCAGCAGCATGATTTCTTCATATTTAAATGTTAGGGTCTTACACTATGCCTCTACCACTTCAAAAAAAAAAAAATTCTTTAGGAAATAACAATAGGATGGAAAGAAACTTCCAGGATTTTAGTATATACAGCACCATGGATGAATGAAACCCTGCAGCATATGGYATGATGGCTGTTGAGAAGTTGGCATTTGTCTGTAGGTAAAGTCACAGGTTTTTTTAACCATTTGGGTGACATGAGTGAAAGACAATGTTACCATCAATAAAGCATGGTTAATGCCAGGAAACTTAAGAGTTTGTTTACATTGTGATTTTTGTGCTTCAGCCGTAGTTGAGGAGTTTCTCTAGAGCAAGGGTTTTCTGCCCTGTGGTTTTCTGTGTTTTGAACCTGTCTAGGTATCTGGCAGTGGTTGGGTGAAGGCTAACATCTGCGATGCAAACTGCTTGTTGTCTTCCAGGTTCTCTATTGAGATCACCCCTCTCTCTAATGGGACTCTTGCAGTGAAACCCGGAGGATGCACCCTGCTGCAAACCTAACTCCTCAACCCATATTCCACCTGGTTAAACCAGGACAGATTGGTTAAAGCATGCAGGGAGATGATGGGGCAGCTACTGCAAAATGTACAAAGACCTTCTTTCTTCTTTTCAAACTGTACTGAGACATCACAGTATTCTGGTCTCAAAACCAGTGGAGCCTGCAAAACATGTTTTATGGTATTGGCCTGGCGGAGGAGCGAGTGTATTCTTAAAGACTGAAGGTGGGGAAGTTGGAGATAAATAGCTATGAAGTTTGGTGTGCTCTAGGAGGGTAGAGGTTGGGATAAATGACGCAAAAGGAGTGGCTTTCTGACCTAGAGCTTGGAATGCTCTTAATAAAGAGGACCAGAGAGGGGCTTCAGGCCCTTCGCTTGGAGGAGGGGAGGTCAAAGCTGCTCCTGTTAAAAAGACAAGCTCCGCATGATTGTTGAAGCCAGCGGCTGCAGGTGGCAGAAGTTGCATGGGGGGGGGGGGTTAGTAGCTAGTTCCTGTGTGTCCTCGGGGGAGCATTCCTATGTACTACAATTCTGGATGGTAGTCATGCGTGATTTTTAAAAACTTACGTGGGTATCACAGGAATTGTAAGTTGAAACACCTGTGTTTACCTTAGTTATGTCTAAGGAAAGACTTGATGTGGATTGAAGTGTTCTGGTTGAATGACAGCTGTCTTTATCAGCCTCAAGCACTGAAGAGTTGCATGCTAACCACAAAAATTGCCACTTAGGAATTCTGCTTTTTAGACAAAAAAATCAAAAGGCAAATGAAGAAGTATGGGAAGAACATGTGTTTCCAGGCTCTCTGCAGCCAGCATGTCTAGAAGTACAGGGGATAGTCCTATAATTTTGCTAATGCTGTAAGAAAAAAACCTACACGTTGTGAAACTTGCAGCGCAGTTATGGAAGTAGCACTGAGTCTACACATGTGGGGTGGGTGCGTGCGTACATTCACACATACAACGGTAATTACAATAGCCTAAAATTCATGTCCCAACCACAATGATGTTGCTCCATTTTTCAGTAACTAAGAAAGGAATTTGGCCCAGTGAATGAATTTGAAACGCTCTCAGTTGGCCTGAATGATCCAGAAGCATTCCTTCATGTTATAAGAAACATGTGCATTTTATGTTCTCAGGCGGAGATTGCCATATACCGGAATGCAAACGGAGTACTCCTTGCTGCTGCTGGTTCTTCTCTAACTTAGGCTAGACTTGACTAGTTTACATTAACCAAGTGGGATAAAAGAGTCGTAGTGCAAGCACAGAGTTAGAGCTGGGAGTAAGTTAAAGTCCTGTCTGGTAGCGATTCTTGGTAGCCCTCTGTCAAAAGGATATGGTATGAGCCTACTGCAAAGGGGTGACATGGAGTAGTTTTATAGTATTCTTTAAGAGTGGTAGGGATTACGTAAGCACTGTTTACAAGACATTGGTGCTCTTATGAAGCCTTATTTTTGTATTTGCCTGTTATTCAGAATCGCTAAGGGTGGCAGGCACCTCTGGAGACAGCCTAGTCTGTCCAATTCCCCTGCTTAAAGCAGGGTCAGCCAGAGCAGGTTGCTCAGGACCGTGTCTTGTCGTGTTTTGAGTATCTCCAAGGATGGAGACTCCACAACCTCTCTTTGTAACCTGTTCTAGTGTTTGACCACCTTCACAGTAAAAAACGAAACGAAACCAAAAAAAGCTTATGTTTATGTGGAATTTGCAGTATTTCAGTTTGTGTCCATTACCTCTTGTCTTTTCACTGTATACCTGTCATGGTTTAACCCCAGCCAGCACTATACCAACTACTAGGAAGACAATTAACTCTATCCCAGCCGAAACCAGGACGATACCCCTGAGAGAGGAGCCTGGCCCCATCTTCTTTACTCGCCTTCACTGAACGGTCCCGGCTCTCTCAACCTTTCCCTGTATGACAGATCTCTAGTCCCTTRATCATCTCCGTGGTCCTTCACTGGACTCGTGCTCGTATGTCCATGTCTCTCATACTGGGAAGCCCAGCACAGGACACAGTACCTCAGAGGTGGCTCCGTCAGTGTTGAGCAGAAGGGAAGGATCACCTCCCTTGATCTGCTGGCAACTCTTCCCAGTGCAGCCCAGAATCTGTTGGCTGTCTTTGCTGCAGAGGCATGCTGCTGGCTCATGTTCAWCTTGTCTACCGGGACCCGCAAGTCCTTCTCTGCAAAGCTGCTTTCTAGCCAGTCAGCCCCCAGCATGTGCTGGTGTGTGGGGTGATTCCTCCCCAGGTGCAGAACTCTGCATTTCTTCTTGTTGAACTTCATGAGATTCCCATCAGCACATTTCTCCAGCCTGTTGAGGTCGCTCTGAATGGCAGCACTACCCTTTGGTGTTATCAGCTGTTCCTCCCAGTTTTGCATACTCTGAAAATTTGCTGAGGGTGCACTCTGTCCCGTCATCTAGGTCATTAATGAACGTGTTAAACAATATTGGCCCCAGTATTGCTCTCTGCAGTAACACCACTAGTAACTGGCCTCCAGCTGGACTTCGTGCCACTCACCACAACCCTTTGAGCCCAGCAGCTCAGCCTGTTTTTAATCCACCTCACTTTCTGCTCATCCAGCCCATTTAGAGGTTGTATGAGATTAAAAATCTGTATCAGTAAATAAGGACGCATCAAACTATTGCTAGTTCAAAAATCCAGATAAATATTGCTGGAAACAGGACGTTAAAAATAAATAGTAATGGAAAAGCAGATAAAGAAGGCTGAAAAAGAACAAGGAGGGGAAAGGAGGTGGATAAGTACAGTTTTGGGTGGAAGGGGAGTTCTGCTAATTAGCTGTGGTAATGTGCTAATTAGCTTTTCCTTTGTCTATAAGAGACTTTGGAAGTGTGGACTGGTATTTTTTTTTTTTTTTTTTTTGGAGAAAAGTGAGTCAAAATGATAGGAAGGAAAAGTTCACAATCTTGTTTGGAGATCTCAAAAAGCTGCTCAAAAAACGTGAGCCTTGCCATGGCTCAGTTTCACAAGGACAACTGGCTGAAATCAATGTACTGGATTCAAACCCTTCTTGTCCCCATAGGAGAACAACTTTCCTTTGATTATTGTTGATTTATACGGACTTTTCTCTCTTGAGTATGGGAAATGGTCCAGTACTTAATTATTAGGCATTGTAAACCTCAAGGTTATGCATGTTATGCACACGTTTATCTCAGCTTGTTCTGTTTAAATTGATACTAATTGGTTTTGTTGAAAGCAAAGCTTCTGATAAGATGTCTTGTTATCAGTGTTCCCGCTAAGCTAATTAAACCCCTGAGAGATCACTGCTATATGTTTTTTTCTTCCTGTCGTGAAAAAAAAGTGTTTATTTTGTTCATAGGCATATGAATTCCTGTATTGCAACTATCACCTCTCTTGTTACATAGGGGTTTATCTTACTGAGAGGGCAGCTCTGGCAAATCCTGCAGTCAATCTATCTGTTGAAACAAAACAGCCAGAGACTGCCAGAGAGGTGTTGGTAGGCCAAATGCCACTATAATTAGATGGTTAATTATAGTCAAGGTCGTTTGGGAATTTGTGTCCCTGTCAGTATTTCTGTGACCAAATATCCCATTTCCATATACTGGAAATACTCAGGTACTTCAAAAATTACGATACCCTAGAAAAGAACTCAGCCATAAAATGAGCACAGGTATGAATATCACCCGGGTTTCCTATGGAGCTACATCCCTATGTCCCCAACAATTGTTTCACCTTTAGGACAGTAAAGCAACCACTGATGTGGTAGCATCAAATGGATGTGCTTGTATCCCTTCAAAAAGATTCTCCCCTTTTCCACCCAAGCTCTGACCACTGAGTTAAGATAAGTTTCAGTGCAACGGCTTGTAATGAATTTGGTGCTAAAAATGTGCTTCATGTATTCTGGAAAGTCACTCTGGTTTTTTTATTGTATTTTGAGGTTGGCATGTGTTGTTTCTGTTTGTGTAGCTTTTTTATGCATGCTTCCCTGGAATTATATTACATGTTCAGTTACGGATTTGTAGTGTTGTTTCTATGTAAATTGTTGGTGCATCTGGCTGGCTGTTCAGTCATGAAAAGTGAGGGCAATCTGTTGCAGTAGTGATGTAGCATCTTATTAGGCCTTCAAAGCAAGAGGAGAATTTCCATTCATTTAGATGGCTGTCTTATTGGGACCCCCTCTCTCTTTTCAGTAAGTAGCACATAGATTAATCTACTGGACCCTTCTTTGCAAAATATGTATTTGCAGGCTAGCTGATGACTTTATTTTTTACCTACTACTAATATTTTACAGTTTCAAAAGAACTGTTATGTAAAGAGGAAATAAGACCTTGATCTTCCCAAACATCTTTCTAAAAGATAAGCAACTTTCTCATTGGAAACTGATTTAAAATAGGTTTCAGTTGTTGTTTGAAGTGTACTTGAGAGCCTACATGTTCCTTCCTCATGGTTTGTTTGAGAACGTATTTCTTGCCTGACCTCGACTATGGTTGTTACTTGTACTCTGTGCCTACTTGTGTAGGGCACTGACATCGTCATGAACTCAATGCAAGCAGTCAAGGCTTTTAGAAAATGAGGCTATGAGTGGAGGAACTGTCTTGTTTGTTAACATTTTCTGTCTGAACTAGAAAACAGTAATAGTAACAGAAGCATAAAAACCAGTGAGAAACTACACAAGGAAAGAGTTTGCTGTTGTGTAAGAGGATGTTGCAGGTAGCTCTGTGGCAGCAAGTATTGCTAACATTCGTGAATTCRCAGGAGCGGCTGGATCCAAGTGATATTAGCTGCACCGCTGAGAATTGGAGAGGTTGAAAAAACAAAGGACAGATTGACTGACCTGTCTGAACACTGGATTCCTATGCTTTGTTTTAAGCCAGGTCATCGTCATCGCCTTCCCTTTCTTTCTTCTAGCAGACTCCTCTAAGGGATGGTGGCAGGGAGTAATTTTCTATGTCGGTTTTCCTCAGTACTTCTAATGCTCTAGTACAGTTGGTATGTGTTAATAATGGTAACATTAGAAAGTAATTTTTTTTTCTTCACTTGCTTTCTGAAGGTAATTGACCTTCATTCTATCACGTATAAGCTAAAAGGACATTGTTTTTATAAGCTGTTCAGAACAGCTGCAGCCTTTTTGTGAACACCAGAGGAGGTTTTAGGACTAGTTTCCTAGAAAAGCAGGAGTCTGTAGGTTGATGCTACCAGAACATCTCCTTCCAGTTACAGCAGACTTTTCCTTCTGGAAAACTGTACAAATGGATTTTTCGTCCTCCCCGATGACCCAAGGAAGGATGCAGTTGTAGATGCAATGTATCTGTCCTGCAAGTTGAAGTTTCTGTAGAGTGCTTCCTCTTCAGTGGAGTTTTAGATAGGAGCCATCCCAGGCTAAAAGCTGTCTGTTTTCATTCTTTGTTCACTGCTAGACATTTCAGGGCTCTTGACTTTTACTCAACCCTTTTGGTTTTGTCAAAATCTTTGCTCCTCCTTGCTTTAATAGATTGTCTGTGGATCCCACGTTGCTGAGACAAACAGTAATGCATTTCATTCAGTACTAGTTGCCTGAAGGCAAAGGTTGATGTACTTCAGATAAATGTCAGCTTGGGTAAAATGCTAGGGGAGTGTGCGAGGAAAAAGATCATCTGGTTCCCTTTGCTCCAGAAAGCTGGTGGCTTGTGAGGAGAGGATGGAAAAAGGAGGGAGGGGAGAAGGGGAAAAAATCTGAGGTGCTTTATCAGATGGGGGTGAGCCCAGAAGCATGAGACAGCATACATGCCAGATTTGAGCAAATACTGCTGAGTCTTGGTGGAGAGTGCTAGGAGAGGAAGGTACATCTATGTACAGCTATGCCTCTTCGCTAACTTTTGAGCGTACTAAGCAAGAATATAAGCAAATCTGTACGAAAAAGAGAAAACAAAGGTCAAAAATCCATAGGTCTGGACTCCTGAATTGCTTTTTGCACACGCTTTGTTCCTTTTTTTTTTTGCTTCTCCGCAGTATCAGCTTTTTATTGTTCATAGAGAGACAAACAGACTCTTGTTCCAGAGGGAGGGGGGGCGGCGGGAAGGCCCGGGTAAGCGGGGAGGAATGTCCTGTTCACTGCCTCACTCTGGCTCCAGGTCGAAGACATGGGGGGGGTTTCAATGTATAAGGAGCAGCAAAGTGTCAGAAAACAAGCGACAATGAAAACAAAGTGCAGCCAGTAACCTTGGGGCTCTGACACTGAGCAAATGTTTATCAGAGAAAGATTCTGCTGGACATCACCGGATAAGAATGAGTTGATGTCACTCTTGGCAAGCGCGGGAGCTCGGTTTTTTCCACACAAACAGCACAACACGGCAAGGGGAAAGGAGAGGGAAGGGTGGGAAGGAGGGGAGGGGAAAGAGGAAGAGGAGAGCGCTGTTTGCTATAAATTGGGCTAATAAAAATATATAAAAGCATGGCTTGTTTTGTTGGAAGGAGTCTCAGTGCTGGGACATAAATAGACAAAGGTTAAGGATGCTTCAGGGCTCCTCCTACACTGAGACTCTGAAGAGCTGTACACAGATTCCTGATGGCCGTTGCGTAATTTGCTTTGACTTGCTCCCAGTCGAGATCGTACTATGGGCTCATTCCTGTGGCCCTTATTCAACAAAACCTCATCTGGCTTTAATGGGAATTTTTGCTTAAATAGAGAAGTTCAGCTTTTGTGACCTCTGGTAGCTTCAGTACCCAGCCAATGAATAGGAGGACCTCCCCTCACCCTCAGCCCCTGCATACTCTTCTTTTAAAGCTTCATCATATTTTATACTTCAAGTAATACAAAGTTTTCTCTGCAGAAAGAGAGACTTACACCAGGCAGGCAGGCCCCAGAACAGTGAAAGCTGCCTTCTAACAGGTACCATCCTGAAGCTAAGAAGTAACTACTGGTATTTGGTGAATTTGACAGTGAGTGGTGTTGGAAAGCACCTCAGAAAAGGTATAGATATAATGAATGAATGTTGCGATAGAGCAGTTTTAGAAAACAAACCTGCTTCTAAAAACAAAGCAAAGAGTCTTCTAAAACCAAAAAAGCATGGGAAATCATTAACAGCATCTAATCTACGAGCTGTCTATACTAGAACACCTACTGCTGGTCGTCCCCTGTATGAATGCTCTTGTAGAGCATAGAAGTGAAATGGCTTTTTATTTATTTATTTATTTATTTTAAACGTATGACTTGGTCTAATACCTTTTTTTCCTTTTCTTAACAAAAATAGGAGTTGTGCGGTGTTTGCTCTGTTTGTGTTCATGTATTCTAGTTCAGAGCAGACTGTTTCTAAAGTGGCCGAAGTTAAACTAGAAAAGAGCTCTCCTAGGCTGGAATAAGTGCCAGTACTGAGCCTTCTAGCAGTATAGATGTGAGGTACTTTCTGTGTCCTGTATCCCTCCCTTTCCTCATCTCCACCATGTATACAAGTTGCTATGAGCAGCCTACAGCTACCCAAACATCTGTAAGGTATTTGCGTAGTTAGCAAACAGCCTTTCAGGATATTGGGCACTTGTGGAGAATTGGGCCATTATTTTTCAGAATGTAAAAGGATTTAAAAAGTGGATTGGGGGCACAAACTTTGCAAATCAATTTAACAATGTAACTTATATTCAACTGGCTCTCATCACCAGGCTTTTAGAGCCGCTGTGGTAGAGTAAGGAGGCAAAGCTTTACATTTGAATGAATCGTTACGCRATTCCCTCAGGTATATGTGACTCTCCGGAAGCTTTTCAATTTGATGACTTCCTGCTAGACCACGCTATCTCATTCAAAAAATTCAGTTAGTGTGGTGTTGATTGAATAGGTTTGAGTGCTCTCCTCTGCTGAATGACCTTACTAGAGATGTGCACGCTTCTGACCTCTTTTGCAATGACTCAGCTCTGGGTATGAGCAAAGAACAGCGCATCAGACTTCAAGGCAGACTGGACGAGGAAAAGCTGTTGCATTTGTGCTGGAGCCGTTTAGAAGTGCAGGCAGTGTAGCTGGGAAGGAGGAACTGTCAGGTTTGTTGTGTGCTCCAGTCCTTCATTGAAAGCTACCAGAATCAAACAAATCATTTAACAGCTGCTGCAAATGCTGTCCTCCTCTCCCTAAATAAAGTCAGAAGAAGAGAAAAAATGGTGTATTTATTAATTGGAGAGTTGAATGAAAACATTTAAGATACTAATGCATTTCTAAGAGAGTCTTACGAACTCAAGGCTCCAGACTGTCAAGTTTTAATATGTTCTAAATTTTGTACCTTAATTTTAAGGCAGTTGAGGAGTTAGATACTGTTGTATGTTACTGTCACTCGTGTCTTCTGCAGAGTTAGTTTTCCTATTCTCTTTCTCCCCTAACCCAAGAAGACATGTGTACGTGTCTGTGCTACCACGGTTTGTTTTCATATTGCTATTATACTTCTTTTTTGTTAGAGTGGAGATGTGGAGTCAACATGTTGCTATGTATTCATATTAGTGAAAACAAGAAATGCTCCATGATTTCAGAACAAAAAATGGTAAGGCTCTTCCGTCATTACCCCTGTGGTTACAGATTTCCAGATGATCAAAATTCTTCCCCTACAACTTCTATAAAAATTGTGACTGATCCCCTTCTGCATCCCTTTTCTGAAACCCACCTCTGAGCCTATTTTTGTACAATTTGAAAAAGCAGTGCTAAAATCATTGCAAATGATTTTTTCAGCGGCAGCGGTGAAGCGAGGCAGCCTGTCTCTCTGGTCTTGACAAGTAAGCCACCCTAGCTTGCATTTCCCAAAGGGAGATAGCCTGTGTTCATGGCTTGGGCCGGTCGGGAGGAGAAGCGGTTCTGCTGAGGGGGGAAGACTTTTGGTGGATCAGCCAGCTTGAACCAGTATGTCCCACAGCCGTGTGAGTGCTAAGCCTGGGAAAGGGGGTGCTGGCGTCAGAGCAGGACACAGCCCTTTGGGAAGGGGGTAGGTGGGAGAATGATGGCCCCTTCTGGGGCTGGTTGGGCACCCCTTACCCTGCAAATGCCAGTGCAGGAGCTGAGCCTGCGTCTGTTTAAATTGCAGTGGAAGAGCAGCCCAGCTCTGGTTGGTAGTGCAACACTGAGTGACCACTTGTAAGCATCGGAGTGTGATCCTTTCTTCAATCTTCAGCGATCTGAAAAGCAAAAAGTCTTAGGTGGTGTCTCACGGGAATGCTGAGGGTCCGCAATTTGCATGATGTAACTATTAAAAGAGTTTTAAAGGTTCCAAATGTAGTGAAAAATAACTTTCTCAACTCTATTGTTTAAAAATAGCAGCAAATGCAAATAATGTCACACCAAATGCTTAATTGTCAATTGTTTTCATGYATAATCTTGAAAACTTCATTTGGAAGCATTCTGCCTTTTTTCTTTTTTTTCATCTCCCTATTTTTATAACAAAGAAGAGTATTTGCTTGGCAACAAGGCTGTCTTTGGCTTTACAGCTCATCCCTTCCTGGTATTTTATTTGTTATCTCAAGTCAGAACCTTCTGCACAGAATATAAGAATTAATTGCTGTCAGTGTCACAAGCCAAGTTGTTTCAGATGGTGAGTGAAGAGAAATTGAGCTTTATGGGCATGTGTGTGTGTATATATATATATATATATATATATAAAAATATGGAATCATGGGGTTTTCTTGAGGTGCCTTTCTGCCTAGCAGTGTGTTGCGGAGGGGGAGAGGTGTCCGGCTGGTTTCCTCTTGCTCAGGGGTGCCTCCTGGGTGCTGCAGGATCCAGGGGCCCTGGGTGCTGCTGGCAGAGCAGTCCTGAGGCAGCTGGGTGCTTGGGGCTGAGGAGGTGAGTGCTGTCCCTCCACTCTGGCAGGAGGCCTGAGCTAGGGGAGCAAGCCTCGCTTCTCAACGCGTAAGCCACATTGGCTGAGTGTTGCAGCTCTGCGCTCCGATTCAGGCCCCTTGTTAATCATTAGAAAGGTTACAGAGCCGGAGCGTTGCCAGGAGTTGTAACTGTCTTTGTGCACAAGCAGTACCCGATAGAGATGTGTTAATTGAAACGCCGTTAAGTTTCTCTTACAGTAAACCAAGTCAGAAAGTCTGGTTTGTTGGGTTTTTTTAAAGCCATACCAGATAAAATACTCAACAGTTGAGTAACTATTCAGTGTTTTTAGTTTTATTTGGCTATTGTGCATATTTTCTAGTGTTATGAGCAAAAGGAGTAGACGGATGTCCTCACGTACCTGTAATGACTCTAGCTGGTGGTATTCTGATGCTGTATGCATCCATAACATGATGTATTTTTCTTTCTCTCTTAGTGTAGTCAGAGGATGCCAAGAGTGAGTCCTGTGCCTGGGGGGGCTTTTATAATTTTGCATGCCAGATGCTGCCCCAGACTGAGGAAGAATGTCTCTCTGTCTCCAGATCATCCCCAGAGTGGGAGAGCTGATCTAACAGCTGAGAGGAGGAAGGACATACCTATAGCTGTGTGTTTTGTGCTGCTTCTGAGGCTTGTTGGCCTCCTTGTGAGCCAGTTTGGCTTGGTGGGCTGATGGGGAACTAATAGCGACGAGTGGGTTGTTTTTGGCTAGGTTGATGAGCTGAATCCAGCTGTGGAGGAGCTTGGTGAGAACCAGAACTCGTACAAGGATGAGGCCTGGCCTGCATGGCAAGGAAGGAGGGGTGGCAGAGCAACAAGATTCATCCCCTTTTTAGTGGCAGAGCGCCCTAAGATCAGCTCAGGCTGTAGTTCTGTGAGGGTACCTTCTCAAACAGGGACAGGGGGCTTTTCCCGACTGCTGGGAGGCTTTCCAGCTATAAAGGCTTTATAGGTCTTGTAATGGACCTTATAAGTACCTTGAGGGAGACATGATTTAGGATGAGCAAAGCTCTACCTACCATGTATTTAGAAGCGTTTCGGTGAGGAAGTGAAGTTTTGCTATAAAATGACTGATACTTTCCATGACAGACTTAGGAAGTAGGTTCATGCTGTGTGTGAGCACACCATCAGCAGACTGTATATTAAAAAAAAAAAAGGGGGGGATGTTTTTACAGCTGCACTGTTTGGGGGGGGGTTAAGTGGAGGGAGAAATGAATTGTTATATTCTGGGTATCTCTAACCGCAGAGGGAGTGACGCACATGCTTGGCAGAGCTGGAATGTGGAAGTTGTCGGGGCTGGCTCCAAGATGCATCTCCTCAGGCTGATGGCCACGCTGGGACTCGAGTCATTGTCTTCCAGCGTGGGGAGCCGGGGCTCAAGAAGCTCCCAGGCTCGCTAACCCCATGCTGTTACTTGTTGTAACTGATAAAAGCAGTACTGCTAGATTACCATTACCTATGGGTTACCTATGAGGACAGGATCACACAAATGTTGTCATTAGGTATTCAAAGCTTGCTTAAGTAGCAGCTTATTTTAATAGTAAGATGATGCTCTTTCATAATATTTTACTAGTGAGTTCATTTACTGAAGTGCAAAGGGAATGTAAACTGTCTACTACAGAGGAGGTGCAATTTACTTGATTTCTTTTGGCCCACCCCCACCCCCCGGGATTTTAAAACACTTCATGCTAGGGATTCCTTATTGTGCTTTGTCTTTCTTCAAGGCACTTTGCCACTTGACAGTATTTGACAGGAGATTATAAACATGGAGGTAATACAAAGCACAGCAGGCCACTTACTTCTGTGTAACTGTTGAATGTTTTAGGTGCCCTAATAAGCCCCGCAAAGCTGAGTGATTAGTTTTTTAAACACGCTGTCAAAAGTAAATAGTGTGTGTGTTGTCTCCTCCTTCTCTCCCCAACTCCCCAACTTTGAGTAATTTCAATATCCTAAATTTAGTTGGTATAATTTCATGTCAGCTCCATGTTTCCTTCTGGCCAGGGAAATTACCCTTATGTTGCAATACAATGCTGGGAACAGTAATAGTTATTTAGATACTAATACTGCTGGGAAAATGACATCCATTTTATCCCTTGAGTTACTTCTAAAATTGGTTCTAATGGATGCGGGAGAAGAATCGAAGCAGACTGAGAAAGAAAAGTACATCAGTGCTTGAGTTTGGCCAACTTGAATTAGGAAGATAGGAACAAAACCCGAATATTTAAATACAGGTGGGAGAGCTAGGACAGGGATGAAAGCGTTGGTTCAGACTTCGGCAGCAGGCGTTCACAGAAGAAATGTCAGATGGTAGGATCTTTTAAATAGAAAATGGCTCTTCCTGAATAATTTTGTGCTGTTTGGGCAGTGGGATTGCCAAAGAAAGAAGTTTAATTGTCTGAGGGCATCCAGGTTCCCAAAGTGATGCTTCCTTGGTTCATACTGACCAGGAGAAATGCGTTGGTAGACCTCTCTCTCCTTTACTCAGTTGGACTTGCTAGTAGATAACCACTTACCCTAAATAAACAAAGTAGTCCAGTTAAACTTGTTATAAGAAGAAGTAAGGACCAATTACTTAATTTCTGTGAAGTATATGCTGTATGAGCTATGTATGTATGGGTTGTATAATTTAAAAAGTTTCATCAGCCCCACTTGGACTTTGCTACTCCTGAGTAGTGCAGCCATTCCAAGTCATGCTCATAAAGCCTTCAGAGAAGAAATAACTATCATCCAAATTTTAATTTGGATGTGAAATGGCAGCCCACATTGCTAGCAAAATGGCTGAGTGGTAAGCTGGGTGTCACATGTGAGAAAAGAAGATGAAGTAGAAAATGTCAACTCTGTTGCATTTACAAATGACTCTTGTTCTTCGCTGTATTTTCCTGAATGCACATAGTAGAGAGAAATTACTATTCCTAGTACCTGTGGCCAGAAAGTGTCAATAGTATATTTTGGACAGGGCTTCTTTAACGTGTATTTTAGATAGTGCTCTTGGAAAAAGGGACAAAGGCCATGACATGGCCATAACTCTTGGCCATGACGTTATTTTTACTCTGGCAGTGTGCCTTCACTCAAGCCCTTAAGGTTTGGGGCTGCAGTTGTAATTGAGGATATAGTGTTTGCCAGAACAGGAGTGAATGATTTTAAGTCCAACACTTGACTGTATTTTGATCTGATACAGAAACTCCCTGTGAGGAGAGAGGAAGAATATTTCACAGGTGTCTACTTTTTTGTGATGATACAAAAATGATAGGAAATACATGAAAAGGTGCTGCTACATACCAAATAGAAACCGTGTATTTCATATATATAAATGATGAGTATACCGGAGTCAGYGCTGTGCGTTTTTTGCAATTATAAAGCATCAATAAAAAGTTTCATCAACAGATCCTATTACTTATTTAAAAGGAACTCTTTCAGTGAAGCTATCTTCAACGTTTTCTCTGCCACTTTTAAAACAGTTTTCTCCATCTCTGGAAAAGAAAACTGAAGTCTTGGACTTGCTGAATCTGTAAGTAAATGGCCCGTTCATCAGTCTTGCTCTGCGCCATGCTGTGGCAATAAATTGCAAACAGAAAACTCTCAAACTGACATCTGAACTGAAGAAAGTGCCTGAAAGTTTGGAGAAAACCAACAGACAGCAATATCGGTTAATCTAATAAAAGATGTTACTTGTTGAAGAAGCATACCTCATTTACAGGCACGTTGTAGATGTAATCTGTGAGCCTGAAGTGGCTGGCCATTTTGCCTTAAATCGTCTTTCCTGTAACGTGGTCTCAGGCACAAGGCCTATGAATAAGTTACCACGGAGAAAACTAGGTTGTGAACTCAGGCTTGCAGCACTTCAGCTACGCTGTAGTAACTGCCCGTGTGTGTGCTTTTGCCTCTTCGTAAAAGCAGCACAGTGTACTCTGCCCCCACTGAATTTACTTGGGGTTAGTGTGTGTACACAGGCTGGTTATTGTGGARTAGCAAACGTGCTCCAACTTCATGTGGGTGCCCTTGTGCTCAGAGGTGACTTTAGATGTCACCTTTCCTCTAAACCACTGAACGCTGTTTTTTGGTTTTTTTTCCTGCTAGTATGTGCTATGTCGTGTGGATGAATATCCATGCACTTTTGCCTAAAATAAAATAAAGATTGCCATGAGGCTAATCTTTATTACTAGTAATAGAATCAATTAAAATAGTTTTAGCTTGTAGATTTTTAGGGCTTTTAATTTTATTTAAAAGAAATTGTGTTTATTTTTTCCCGCTGTCCCTTTTCTCTTCCATCTACAGCCTAGAAAACTTTTCATCTGCTGGCAAATTTCAACCAAACTTTGCAGTGGGAGAGAGATACGAAAGGTAGTTAAGGTCCTGTTATTTCATGGAAGATGGGTGGACAGGTAAAGTTGAGACTCTCTCAATGCTTTGCATGCATAAAAAAATTGAAGTGACAGCTTGCGGTTGCTAAAACAGAGAAGTCCCCCTCTGCCCTTTCCTTCCCTCTCTCCTGCCTCTCCTGGGACTGGCTCTAGTTTTTAATCTCCTGGTGCTCTTGATTCCTTTTGCTACCCTAGAGGAAAAAGAAAACCACTGGATTAGTTCTCTGTGGTTTTAGTGAAGTGAATCATTTTCTGTGCAAGAGCTGTGATGAGGCACGTGATGAGGAAGATGGGAGTTGGACCTTCCCTTTTGTGGAGCGTGTATGTGGAGGTTGGAGGGAAGAAGCTGTTGATTTGGCTCTGGTTGTCTTATGAACCTTTATTACATGTCTGAGAATCTGTGTGGGAGAGATCACATCAATGCTCAGTGCTCAAAGCGGATGGTGCTGTAGGAAAGCAGGCTCCGCTGCCGCCTGCCCTGCTGGTCTTTGGTATTTGAGGGTGAGAGAAGGGGAGGGATGTTGTGGCAGTGAAGTCATTAGGCTGAGGGACAGCAATTTCCATGTGGTCTCAGATAAATCATTTAATCTCTTGGTGCCTCAATTCCTCATCTTATAAAATGACGTTAGTCTTCTGGCCTTTGGGTTTGCAGAGTACTTAGGGTAACGGGGTCAGTTGTAGCCTGTGGCTATCACGTGCTTACGTAATCAGATGATGGTAGGTCTTGGGTCTCTCCTGATGTGTTTTCAAAAAAAAAAAAAAATGTTGCTGCAGAGTAAATGCAGCTTATTGCATGACACAGGACCATCATCTCTCACTTCCCTGTGAATTACCGCATCCATTTTTCCAGCCTTGTGCCTATTTTTATACTTTGGGGTCTGTTGCAGGAAGTTGGCCATACAATATTGCAACTGTGTAGTCAAAAACACTTCTTTTCCATATTACTTCTGTGCTTTAGAAGTGAAAAATCAATGGGGAGATGGATTGGGTAGGATCTTGGCTGCTTTTAGTTGACAAAGTGCAGCTGTGTGCTTTTCTTCAGAGTATATTGTGTACCTTTTTCCTTACCTGAAGCTTCAAAAGAAGGGTATCGGAAGATGTGCTTCCAATTTTATGGCAACCACTAGCGACTTTTTGAAGGTGTAACACTGGGCAATCTCATACTTCCAGAGAGACATATCTAAGTAACTGCAGACTGAAATCTCAGTACATGCAGATGGTACACTATTTTCTCCTTTTGGACATTCAGGTTTCTAACAGTCCAAATGAGGAAGCATTTCTGATTTCTTTCTGTTCTACTTTTTTTCAAATGGAAATTTTAATTTAGAAATTTTTTGCATCACTGAGACATTTGTGTTTTGCAGCAGTCTTCAAAGTCCTGGTCATGATCAGGCTTCATTGTGCTAACTGCTGTACAGATCATACAAAGCATGGGGCAAAAGTCATCACATCAGAGAAGCTTCAAGCTTCAGTGGTGCAAAAAATTGTGTGCACATTATTGATTATGTATCGCCATCCCTATGGTGAAAGGAGAAAGCTTTAATGATGTATAGAAATCTTTGCAGGGTCTAGTCCTAAGCAAAAATGAGGCTCAATAGGAAAGCAGAAATATCATAAACAAATACCCTTTCAGTGTAATTAATAATAATAATAACAACAACAAAAACTCCTCTGAATCACAATTTCTTCTAACGTAAATTAAATGACCTTAATAGGTGGAAATCTGTAAGAGTGTGGGGGTTTTGTCTTAGAATTGTAGCAAATTGCATTTTTATAGAAGCCTAAATGTCTTGAATCTTCTTAATGTTTGGGGTGGAGGAACAAAAGGGGAGGTGATTTATATATCTTGGTGAGTAATGTCTTACAGGCAATAGCTTACGCTGCACTAGGAGGCTGAGGTGCAGTATTCATACTGAGAGCATATTTGAGCTCTGTGGTCAGAAAAGTTGCCTGTTAAACGATGTGACAAGATGAGAGTCTTTAGTCCATCTGTCACCCATGCAGAAGTAAATGATCACATGGTACCGACTCCAAAGTAGAGGGAAAATCTGCTGTTACAGCCAACATTCCTTGCCACAATACAAATATGTTCTTTGCTCACATAATAGCTATTCAGTTTGCCTACAGTCATTGTGTTCCCCCATTAAAGTTCAAAGGAATTGAAAATACATAGTCGACCAAGCCAACTTTTGTCTTGGAATGAACACGTATTTTATTTCAAGATGTTTTATCAGTGAGATTTTTAGAAAATAAAACCAAAAAACCCCACAACAAAACAAAACAACCCCAAAAAAAGCTATTTTGACTCTTCAGGCTTTGCTGAAAATGTAGTCTTTTCTTAGTCTTCATGAATGAGAGAGGAAGTACGCAATTAAAATTCAAAGCATTTAGTCAATAAGAGCCCTGTAAATCTAATTACCTTATCTGTTTGGAAGTATTTTAATGCCTTTTATTCTGCTGCACATACACCTGCAGTTATTTCTTTTCCGTAGGTCATACTAAAGTCCTCCTGCATGGAGAATATATGAAAACGAGCTCTCTATCTCAGCTAATAGCAAGTTGCTGCCTCCAAACTTGTGCAAGCAACGGTAACGTTCAAGAAAGAAGGCTCGGTCTTTAGGGATGTAATTTCATCTGTTTCTTGTGTGGATCTTTTTTTGGTACTTAGGATGCCTGAAGGTACTGGCAAAACAGTCTCCCTGTGCAAATAGCAACAAGAAAAGCGACTATAATAGTTAACCTGTGGCCACTAAGGCCAGACTTTATTTAAGAAGCTGGCCAGACTGGGTAGCTTCTACCCAAGAGCTTTAGAAATGCTTGATGAGGCAAGTTGTGGGGTTGATCGTTTTTAAATACCCTTGGAACACAGGAAAATTCCTGGGGACTTGAAAAACACTAGTGCTTTTTAAGCTAAAACTAATGCTGTTTTAATGAGGGTAAATGAAATGACTCAATGCTATTATATTAATAGTAACCCTAGTCTACTCAAATTCAATGARGAATAGAAGAGCTGAAGAAGTTTTACTGTCTTGGATTAAATTTTTGAAGAGGAGTTTCATAAAAAATGGGGGTAGTAAGAGGAGAAGTTGGGAACAGCTGAAATAAGGTAAGTTGCAGACAGCACAGGTGATTTTGAAGGGTGGGAGAGGGAAAAACAGTGTAGTTAAAGAAGTGTGAAGGGAGCTGTAGGCAAAAAGATATCCACACCAAAAAAAAAAGGCGAAAAGAAACTTGCGTTAGGAGAGCGAAAGATCACAAACTCTAGCAGGTTAAATAGGAAATCATCAGGAGACCAGAGTAGAAATTCCTTGAAAACAGCTTTCTACTAGCATATACTTAATAAAAGCTCATTAGATTCTCCAGAAGCTTGCTGAAGAGTCTGTGGGATTGTCTTCAGAGAAGAATTTCAGAAAAGCAAAATCAATTAGTTGAATCAGCATTTGCTACAAAAGAAGTATGTCATTCTTTACAAGGATGAATGAGAAGTGTTCACAGAAGAGGTTTCAGAAAAAATGCTAATGTACACAGTAATAAACCTCCATAAACAGGTACCAGAACCAGGAACGCCACTGTAAAGTTGACAAGCTATTGCTAATCGTGGTGTGTAATCTGTTGCTTCATTTAACCTTGCTCTCAGGGGAAGAGGTGATGACATGTGCAATACACTGTAATGCATGCTCTTAAAAAGCGTGTTGCTGATTAGTAGGTCCAGCAAAGGGGTAGCAATTATAGAAGCAACTGGATTTTTAGAGGTGTAACCATTATACATTGTAGAAGAATTGACTTGGCTTTTAAAGAGGGAAGTCAGGCCTCAGGTTAGAGGTATTTGAAGGTGTTGCAAAGGTAATCAGAGAAATTAAATCTGTGGGAGAAGAGACTGATCAGTGGGGTTCATGAGCCTGGAAAGATGATGGAAGAAAGTACACCCMGCTCTATAGATTTCAGTTGTGTCATAGCACAACAACTACAGAGTAGGAGGTGTAAAGCAAGTGAAAAGAGTTTTCTTCATGCTGTGCATAAATAAGCATCTTACTTATTGCCACAGGATATTGTGGAGATAAATGTATACCTTTCAAAAAGGATTAGTGAAATTCAAGTATCATAGCTTCACTGAGCACAGTATTTTGTGTCTGAAATTTTTATTAATAACTATCGGGGGCAGGAAGGTTGTGGAAGAGGAAGAAGAACTGATAAAGATGTTGTTTTCTAAATGTCCATTGTTGTCAAATGTTGGAAGCAGTATTCTAGGCAAGGTAGACTTCTGGTCTGATTAAATAAGGAGTTACTTTTAAAGTCCTCTCTTATATTCTACAGAAAGATTGGTTAGCTGATGACAGCAACCCTTTCTGGCCTTAAAATGAGTAACAAGACCACAGCATCATGTGCTTTGCTGTCTGTAATAATAAATTAACAACTGTGGACCTGTTGGTGTTCTTTTTGTAATGTCTGCTGTTACTGGTTGAAAAGGGGATTGACAAGTGGAAATACAGAAGTCAAAAAGAAATATTAATACTTTTCCGTTGGAAAGCGCTCAAGTTGTTAGGATTGTCCATTAAAGCAGCAGAACATAACTATGGTGGGTTACTATGTTCTGTATGTATGTAGAATCAGTATAGCATGTAAAGCATTTTTTTCAAGAACTTCATTTCTAGTCCTAAAAATGCTTTTTAAACTAACAGCTTTCTTCTGCTCAGTAGGATGTGATTTTTTGGAAGTGTACGTTGACCTGGAACCAACAAGGAGATGACTAAGTAGGAGGAAAATGGTTTTAACATGCCTCTGCTTTGCCAAGGAATATGGAAACAATAACAGATTTGTCAAGTCTATGGGTCAGCTAGCCTTGTAGTGATATATGATACTTCTCTATGCACGACATACTTGGTGTACTGGGTTGTTTTTTTCTAATGCACCATTTAGGAGCTGAAATGTGAATCTTTCTTTGTCCCAGTTGCTGTTTATCACCATCATGGGCATGCTGTTTACTGATCAGATGTATCCAGAGTAGGTGGGAGATCTTGACTTCTCTTCGTCGTGGCAGGCACATAATGTGGTCTGTCTTCTTATTTGTCTTTGTAATTTGATAGCCAAGACTGTGCATGTTTGGCAGTTGCCAAAGCATTTTTGGTCCATGCACTAAAGCTCTGCAGTAGTCCTTCTCCTGTTTCCCCGTTTTTGTTTTCCCCAAGCCACGACATCCTCCATGCTGCCTTTCCTTATCATGCTGGGGTATGTTGCATCACTCATGTGCCAAGCAGTCTCTTCTCGAGGTTTCAGACAGTACAAAGATGATTCCTGGTGTGCTTCCTTCTTTGGAAGAGAACCAACAGCTTGAAAAATGAGTATTCAATTTAATAAGAAATTAAAACTTTAGATCCTGTTTTCTTCCCATTTAAGAGCAGAACTGTGCTCTTGGGCGGTGGGGAGTAATAATCACACAGACAAAATCACAGGAACACCCTTTCCTCAGTGAAGAAGAGGTAGTAGCTCAGCAGTTAGTTGCTCTGAGATGTGCTGGTGACCAGGTTCAAGTTCTGGCTGTTTCAGGAGTGAGCCTGAACCACTCAGTGACCTCTGTCTCTCCCCCTTTTGGCACTTGTGAGAGTGACTTAATAAATATTTTGTTGCAACAGATATGATCTCATATCCTCTTATGAGCCGTGTGTAGACCAGTCACTCAGGGATGGCCCTGTTCAGTGGAGAGTTCAAAGTGTGGGACAAGGCTTTAAGAAGGAAGCTTTCTCAGTGCTGAATTGCTAGAGGCTTTTAGATACCTCCTCAACTTTCTGTTAGTATAGGAACAAAGGACACCAGCAACACCCTTTTTAACCCCCATACCCTTTTCTGTATCTCACTTTTGGTTCAGGGTTTTTCCTGTGGGTTTCAAGTTTTTTGTGGGTATAGGGAAGTATGCTGCTGTCTCTTAAGAGCTCATGGAGGAGGTATTGCGTTAAACCTGTTTGGGCTCACTGCCTGCTGCTGGGGAGAGGAGGAAGGGAAGAGATCTGGGTTCCGTGGCACTGGGGGGGTTCCCTTCCAGCYCTGCATCTCTCTGTTTCTACCCCCTGGGCTTCCCTGGTAAAACCTCTCYGGGATCTGAGTGGTTGTAGTCTCTCTTCCATGAAGTTTCAAGATGACTTACTGTTGCCATCTGCTCTTTTGGAGCCAAGCTACTGACTTGCTAAAAAATAAAATGCAGTGAATTGATAAAATCATAGAATCATAGAACGGTTTGGGTCAGAAGTGACACTTTAAAGATCATCTAGTCCAACCCCCCTGCCATGGGCAGGGACATCTTCCACTACACCAGGTTGCTCAAAGCCCCAGCCAACCTGGCCTTGGACAGTTCCAATGATGGGGCATCCCCAGCTTCTCTGGGCAACCTGTTCCAGTGCCTCACCACCCTCATCGTAAAAAAAAGTCTTCCTTATGTCCAATCTAAACCTACCCTCTTTCAGTTTAAAACCATTGTGCCTTGTCCTGTCGCTTACAGGCCTTGGTAAAAAGTCTCTCTCCATCTGTCTTGTAAGCCCCCTTTAAGTGTTGAAAGGCCACAACAAGGTCTCCCTGGACTCTTCTCTTCCCCAGGCTGAACAACCCCAACTCTCTCAGCCTTTCTTCATAGGAGAGATGTTCCAGCCCTCTGAGCATTTTCGTGATCCTCCTCCRGACCCGCTCCAACAGGTCCATGTCTTTCTTGTACTAAGGACTCCAGAGCTGGATGCAGTACTCCACGTGGGGTCTCAGAGAGCGGAGTAGAGGGGGATGTTAAGGTTAAGAAAATGTTAATATTTATAGTATGGGTAGTAAGTAGTTACTGTGAACAACAAAAAATGGTGGATCAACTTTTTGACAATGGGAATTTCTGCCAGGTGGAAGGCTGCATGGCCTTTTTCATGCTGCTGTTTACTCTACTTTTTCCTTTCTTGCAAGTTGAAACTCTAAGCTAAATTGTTCTCTGGCATTGTCAGCATGAGCCCAGAGGTCTTTGGAGAAGCTAATTCCTTTGGCTTCTCCCTACTGCATCAACCAAAATAATACCATAGTCTATCTTTAAGTGGCATATGCTGTTTGTTTTTTATCGCTACTCCAAACATTTGTACTGGATTGTATTTCCACCTCTGCCTTCTTAGGAAGGAATTCCAGCTGAACAGTTAACGTCTCCCTTCACTTGAGCTTGTGTTTTTCTGGGTACTGAATCAGAGGCTCCTTAGAGTTTATTAATTTTGCTTTTAGCATTATGTAACCTGTACAAGGTTGTAAGTACATAATATAAGTTTGAGTAGCATGTTCCTTTATAGCTCTTTTTACAGTCCTTGGCCTGTTCCACTTCAAAATTCTCATAAGCTGCATAAGTTGGCCAAAATACACACTTCATGTTAATTAAATCTCTTAAATAGAGTCTAATTTTCTTCCTCCCCTTGAAGTTGGTGAGAGATTAGTAATAAAAGAAAATTAGTTGGTTGATAGCATCATATATTTGATCAGTGCAGAAACAGGATAACCGCCTCAGGTGTATGGTGAACTCTTCATTCCTATGTGAACATTCAACATATTAAAAGTTGACAACATTATTTGAACATTTATCCTGACAAGATAATTTTATAGAAGATCAGAATTAACAAACTGAGGAAGCACTAGAACCTGTAATGTACCTGTTAAAGTTCTGCATTTCAGCTGAAAGTAGTCTTGAAAGATTTGCAGCTGATATTGCTGTACCTAAGATTTTGTTTGAGATGATTCTTTCTAAAACATAAAAAATAATTTGACTATTGCTAGTACGGGGTTTTGAGACTACATGGTTAAGTGTCTATTTCCTYGCCTGACCTCTTGACTCGGGCAGTGCAATTGTAGCGGGCAACAAGTCAGTAAAACAAAATTATCTTTTTTTTCTCCACTTAAGATGAGGAAAGAAAAGTTTTTATGTGAAGGGTAATTGAGAGCATCCSGAGAGAATAAAATGTTGAGTGTTGATGAAAAGTAAACCTACTTCATCGTATCTGATGAAGTCGCTGTCCTAGTTTTGTTTTCATTTCTGTCTGCAAATGTTTTCAAAAAGGTTTAACTTTCTCAAATTCATAAGATACTTCTGACTTACGTCTAGGTTTCTATCTTGTTCTTGTGTTTTGGCAAGAACTCTATGTCACAATTTGTAGCTTCCAATAGGCATGGGGGCCATCCAAAATAGTTTCCATGTCCCACTGAGGTACATTCTTAGAAGAACTTTTCCAATCCAAATAACTGGCATTTATTACTTTTTTTAATTGCTTAGTGTGATACTTGCTTACATTTGCTGTTTTAATGTCTTTTCCTGTCTGTAAACTGAGAGCCCCAGAGGGCACATGTGTGCAGTTACTGAATTCAGTTTACATAGCTTGATGGATGTTTTGGGAAAAGCAGATTGTGTGTATGTGCTGTTTGTCACAGATGGTGTCCCAACAAGAAAAAAGCTGTGCTAATGCTGAAGGAAAATGAAATGAAAGTAAGTAAATGAAATAGCAAAAAAAGGATGGCCTTAGAGTTTAGCATAATTTTTTCCAGCAGCTTTGGGGAAAGCAGTCTGTATGGCACATGTATGCTTGAGCTCAGCAAAGGTTCTCARGTTGCACTATGTAGGCAACAAACAACAGGCAGGAGAAATTTCTCTGGACAATTTTGCTCCTCTGGGTATTACCAGTGTCACAATTTTAAGTCCAATACCTTTTTTGGTGAGCTTTTTGTGAAACCTGGTCATGAGAGTAGGTAAGGATCTTAATTCCATATTTAAAAAAAAAAAAAAAAAGTAAGTATATTGCTAGTCTTTGAGATTGTAAAGAAAAACCTTAGAAGATGAAAGGGTTCTGAAGCTTTAAAAAAGGCAAGATAGGCAAAACACGGACATTTCACCCCTAACAATTTAACTTAGGTGGGTMATTTTTTAATTCAGTTTTGCTTTGGGGGACCTGTGAATTTGTACTGATTTTTAGACCTCACTAGAATCACACTGTCAAAAGCGGAAAATAGTTTGAATCCCGTGCCTGTATGGGAATGCAGATCTCAACTCCTTCCCCTTCTGGTGTACATAAATGAGGAAGGGGGTTCATTTTTCAGAGTTCAGGATTGTTGGTGGAGGAGAAGAAACAGGACTCACTTTATGCAGCGTATCGCTGAAAACCAAGCTGATGTGCATTATGGACCAGTTAGAGTCTGTGTTTTAAGTTCTGTCAAGGAGGGTTGTCCTGGTTCCGGCTGGGACAGAGTTAACTTTCTTCCCAGTAGCTGGGTGTGTGTGCTGTGTTTTGGGTTTGGTATGATAGGAGCGCTGATGGCCCATTGATGTTTTGGGTGTTGCTGGGTGGTGCTTGCACCGGGTACTTTTCGGCCTCCCATGCCCTGCCAGGTGCATGGGAAGCTGGCGGGGGGAGCATAGCCRGGGCCGTTGACCCAGCTGGCCAATGGGGTATTCCATACCATGCGACATCATGCTCAGTATAAAAACTCAGTGTAGCGCGGGGGGCTCTGGGTTCCGGGACGGGCTTGCGCGTTTTTTCGGGCATGCATCGGTTCAGCAACGCGTCAGTTTGGYGGGTGGTGAGCAGTTGYATTGTGCATCGCCTGYTTTGTATATTCTGTTGTTGTTGTTGTTACCACTGTTRTTATTACTGTTCTACTTTGTTTTATTTCAATTATTAAACTGTTTTTATCTCAACCCGCGAGTTTTCCTATTCATGCCCTCCCAATTCTCTCCCCCATCCCACCGGAGTGGGGGGGTGAGCGAGCGGCTGCGTGGTGTTTAGGTGCTGCCAGGGTTAAACCACGACAAGGGCTAAGCTGTATGGCAAACTGTTCTTCACACTGCTGTAAATCCTAAACATCCATAAATCTTCAGTCCATGCCCTTCCCACTTTTAGCCTTCACTGGACTATTACATTGCTAAAGTCCATTCAATAGTCTAAGATCCTGAATTAGTTTTTAATTACCCCTTAGAAAGTTTTTCTTCTGGGTTTGTTCTGCTGCCTCTCAGCTTGCAGCTAAACTAGTTATATGAACAGTCGGATTAACTCTGGTCCTCCCTTGCCTTTTAGGTCTCCTCAGTGGGCAGACCTCTCCAACCAACACCAAACTGGAAAAGCTGGACCCCCAGCAGGTGCTGCAGCTGTGTCTCCGGTACCAAGATCATCTTCAYCAGTGTGCAGAAGCGGTTGCCTTTGATCAGAACGCGCTCGTGAAGCGGATCAAGGAGGTACTGCTTGCGGCGTGCCTGCTTCTGGTGGGGAAGGGCTCGGGGCATCGATGTGGCTGTCTTGCGCTATGAATGCAGGTGTTTGCTGTAGATGGCCTTGGGTCATTTGCAGCAGTCCACTTCAAAGTAAACCCTGTAGAGAAACTTTGTGAGTGTGCACTTCAAGCAAAGTTTCCTGGCTTTGATTGTAGTTACTGTTAGGTGATGTGTTTATTGGCTACGCTCTATGATTCCTGGTTGTAAACAGTGGGTGTTCCTCTGGTATGGCAAGTACTGCAACTAACTATTGAAGAAGTAAAAGATGACTGGCATTTTTAAAGGTAACATGCCTTATTTAGATCTGTGTGCTTACCATTTTATTATGCATCATGGTTAAGCTCTAATTTAAGGAAAGAAATGGTTATCATAACATCTTCTATGGTTGGAGAAGGTAGTATTTCTTTCTTTCTTCAATGGATTTGTAGAGCTAGACTGTTCTCAAAGCCCGTAACATGCTCTCTTCTCTGATTTGTATGGCTGCTAAAAAGATCTTCCTGTGCTGCTGTTTTTACCACTAAACCATCAATTGAAAATCACTGATCCGCTTAAATATTCAATGATACTGCTGGGGAGGAAATTAATTCCTGAGCCAAGCATCCTGCAATTGGATTGTCTTTCTCATGTGTGTAACTACTGATGTTGGAAGCAGTAGGATGGCTGACAAATTTATTTTTTTTTTAAAGTCAAGACAGATTGGCGCGAGAGGAGATGCTGTTTGAGAGTGTTTTCTCAGATATTCTCAGATGTGTAGAAGAACTGGTGAATGCTGCATGCATCAAAAGTCTGTGAGACCAAATACCTTTCAATGTCAAAAGAAAAATTTTTGAACAGGTGGTTAATTTTTATTCATGCAATATAAACAATGACCTTGATTCATTGTTGCTATATTAGCTTAGAGTTAGGAAAATCCCACATGACAAACTGGATAATAAACTTGATTCATGGGCTGTTTTGAGAAGCTGCTGTCATCGTGAAGTTCTAAGTCCAAAATAACGTGGGAGCTGTTAAAAAGGCCTTTTTACTTTGGTGTATCAAGATGAGGCCAGCTATTACACAAGATGTAAAGATATTTGCAGATGTTGGTGACTCAGATCACACAATCTCAGAAACGGGATTTAATTGCCAGCCTAATGACAGTGTACTGCATTAATCCAAGCAGATTGTAATTCTTTTGGCTGTTAAAGTGTGAGAGGGAATATCGACATGATTTAAAGTCATAGTAGACTCTACCAGTGCAATCTGCACTCGTTGGATTTACCTTCTATAGGGCAAGTGGCAGACTGTCTTTCAAATTAGCATTGGTGATGTTTTCTTCCAGTTCATAAGGCTTATGATTTTTTTTCCATGTAAAATAAATACAATGATGATAGTGATATTGTCGCTGAYGTTCTCACAGGCTCCTCTCTGACAAAGTGAGGGAGAAATGGGTGACTCTGTAACTCGGGCAACTGACAAGTCAGTTGGGTTTTTTTTGGTCAAAACACTTAAGTAACTTCAGATGCTTTCAGTCCCTCTGCCAGATCTGGTGGGTTTTTACTGTTCATTTTCCTAATAATTTTTAAATGTTTTTCTTGCATTGGCTGTTCTGCGTGTGTGTTCTGGAGGAGCCGGGTGGGACCCACTCAGCTTAAATCATTCTTTCCAAATTGTTCGGGCTCTCCTTGGTGCACTAAATCGAACCGCTGTTGACAGTTGTTGACAACAAGGGGTGCAGCTGAACGAGAGCAGGGTATGTCTCTCGTTACAAGTGTAGACAAAGGAAATCGCATTTGGCTGCACCCATTTGTCAGCAATGATTTAGTTTTGCTGTGTAGACAAAACTTTGACCCTTGGTAAGGAGTAAAAATGAAAGAGAAAATGAAGTGTATTGTGAAAAGCGTAATGTGTGCATGAGATAGACAGTAAGTTCTTTTTACCCTCATTTTAGTAGTCAGTATTTCCCTTTTCCTCTCACACTGTAAGCATTGAAGTGTTTTTCTTCTGATAACGGACTTACCAAGTGACTGATGCTTTTAACTTTCCTATAAAATGTTGGTGAGCTTCAGTCCCCAATTCCCGCTATTTGCTTGAGGTATGTTCGCTTTTCAGACTGTCACTGACTGTACTCAGTGTATTAATAGTCCTACTGTGTAGTATGCTACAGTCATACTGCCTGCAGCCAGGATTTTTTTTAGTCTTTCCTTGACAAAATGTCCCGGGGCAAATATCTTTTGCTCATTGTCTGTGTGGCCAGAAAAAAAGTTTCCTGGTTTCTGGCAAAACTCAAAAGTACTGTTGTAAATTTATTGGTCCTCGATAACTCATAATTGACTGTGGTGGTTTGTAGATCGGCACACAATCTGAATTAAAATGGTTCTTAATAGGAAAGAGAATAAGCTAAGGAAAACAAAAACCTTGCATGCCAGTAGTTACTGCAGATCTAAGTAGACCCATCTGTGCGTTCCCTTACTTTGGGGACCGAAACAGTCTAGCTTTGCTCTCCATCCCATTTCCCAGTTTAGCCAGAATTTCTTTGCAGTGTGTTGGCTGGATCCATATCAGCTCCTAAAGGTAGAACCTGTGTGACTTCCAGGTTGTTGTGACTGTTCTCTCTTAAGAAGAAATACATTTACCCAAGCGTTCCTTGAAGGGGAAAGAATTGAAGATGTGATTGAAGGTAGTTGACTCAACTGTCTCTCTTCAGCAGTTACACTTGCTTGTACCCGAACTGTTGGTTTTGGAAGGGATTGATTTTTATCACAATAGGCTTTGTCTTCACTGCCAAAAAAAAAAGGATGTGCTTGCATCTTTTTAGGGAAAAATAACCACTATGCATTAAATATTATGTTTCATATTAATTTTTGGCAGCTGACTTACCATCTGTTGCAATACTGCATTAATTCCAGGACCACTGAAATATTTAGGATTCTTTTTAATTTTTTCTCCTTATCAGTTTGAAAAACAACAGAACAGCAATTTGGGATTTATGTACGTGTTAATCCAGGGTTATGGCATCTTACAAAATTTGACAGTTTTCAAGAAAAATGCCTGTGTGCAGCATTTTCGGGTAATTTGTCTACTCTTTGGTATTTTGTAGGATGAAAATTTTTAGCTTATTGGATGAATCACCACATTATTGACTTCTGGGTTCAGATGGGTCTGGGAATGGGATCTAGTCTGCCTACTGATGGTACGTTGGACCCATGTGAGCTTGTTATATGTGTACGCTAGGAARAAGGTGCATTTTTAAAACCCATTAGATAACATTTTATAAAATGCTAAGATATAAAAGGCAATTATAGCTAGTTAGCAGGTTAAAGTGATCTTACTGCACCGTGGAGCTTTTACCAGTGTGTTTAATGACAGGGACAGAGTTGACGACCTGCCTTACGGAGAAGGTGATACTTCAGGCTAAAAATTGCAGGGGTGAACCATGACTTGCTAAGCCAGGATAAGCCAATCTCGGTCTGCCTATTCTTGGGTGTTGTATATTAAAAAAAAAACCAAACAAACTTTCATGTATATCTGCATGAGGACAAAAAAGCTCAACTGCAGTGTTCTTCCTTTGTTTCTGTGGTGGGTTTAGTGTCCTAGCTGCGGACAGGAGGTCTTAACTTGCTGCATCCCATGTCCGTCTCTGCCATGACAATGCAGTAGGTCTGCGTTATAACTAGTTTGAAGTTTTGAGCAACTCCAGCTGCCATTGGATTTGAGAGCTGCGTGTGCTCTCTTCGCCAAGACTGTCTTTCTCAGTTTTGCTATCTGTAAAACGGAGGGTTTCTGCCAAGATTAGTTTGAAGGCAAATGTTGACCAGCACTAAATATTAGGTATGACTGGGGGGGGGGGAAAGAAGCAAATGAAGCAGGGAGAGGGCTACTTTACATTAAGTCCATATCGTTGGAGGATGTCTCTTTTGGGTGGCAGGGAGAGAATTTGGTAAGTCATCTGATACGGGATGGTGAATAACAAGGAATGGGAAAGAAGAAGGATAGGTAAAGGCTGGGGAGCAGAGCTAAATTTTCAGAAGGGGCCCATGATTTTGCGTGCCTCCAAGATTGTCTAGTTTCAATGTCTTAAAAAAGATTATTTTTCATGTGTTAGATGCTAAGCTTCTTAAAAATCACATCCTTCAAAATAGCTGAAGCTGAGTATCCAAAACTTACTAGTCTCACTTGAAAATTTAAGCCTAGCTTCTTTCTGTGAAAGCAAAAGGGAAGCTGAAAGCCATCTAAGGTCCTTTCAAAGGTTTGAAAGAAAAGGTCTTCAGCATTTCTTATTAGACTTCCAATGTTGGCAAAGGGGATGTGCTACTCAAAGTATCCTATATACCCTGAAAGGCAAATGTAGTTCCTAGATTAACTGTGCTTGAAATGTATTAAGTGGATTATTAGGAGGGCTCTTACACTTTGCCCTAAACCCAAATATCAGCGCAGTGTATCTGTAGCTTTTATTGCCATAGGCAACCCAGGCTGACAATAATTTTGAAAACRAAACACTTTTTACAATACAAAATTAAATTAAAAATACCTCAGTGTAAGCTGACACATGCCTACAGGAAAAAATGAACACCTTCTCAAATAATAAATATTACTTCTATATTTTTAACAAATATGATGGTGGAATAGTTAAACAACTTTTGTCCAGGCAGGCATTAATACCAGTAATTGGTTTGCCATATAGCAAATTAGTGTATGGCTTGTTTCATACCTGTAAATTCCTCTATGGGAATGGCTCGCTATTTTGAAGAAATATTCCAGAATAAGATGCGTATGGATTTTTTTCTTTTTTCTTTACCAGCTTGCTGCAAAAAGTAATTGTAATGGGCTTCTCTAGTATGTAGTTAAGATGTCCAGAAATACAGCCCTTCATATTTGGCAAGTAAATAAGTTTTGAAGCCACACATACACCACATCGTGTCTCCCAATACATTTTAGCTGTTTAAAATTACAGATAGGTGTTAAATCATTATTTTATATAAGCAACAAGTCTAGTGCATTTGACAGACCAACAAGAAAAGCCCTTTAAATACAAGCATTATATACAAGTGCATTTTAGCTTATCCCATGCATTTAAGACTCATAAATTGTGATTCAGCCATTCATGTCACCACGTGTGTGAAATAAAACATGCCCAGCAATTTGGGGATTTAGGAATTTCATTTTATTTTTTGTGAATGCCGTGTGGCTTTTTGACCTTTATGGCAACTACATTGTTTCTGTGGCATTGAGCATTTCTTTTTATTGAAGAGACCTGTCACCTAATGGGAAAATGTGCTGGGGAATGTGGCCTGCAGAGGTCATCAACATGGTTTTGTTCCAGCCTGAGGGAAGGATGGGTTTGCTATGGGCAGGGCTCGTGGCTTTGAACCCCTCTCATTCCAGAGGCGAGAGGGCTGGCAGTGGTAGGGACATCTTGTAAAGGTTTGACACTTCCCAGTGGGAATTAAAGGATAAGGTACATTGAAGGTGGTGATAAACGGAAAAGCTCTCTAAGTGCGGGAAGCAATTCCATCACCAGGAGTGAATGAAGGAATGCTGGGCCAGAAACCTGGGAGTGACATTGTCTGGCTGGGGACTAGGTTGATGCAGTGCAGGATCCCATTAACCAAGGCAGCAATTAGACTCGGGCTGCGTATCTGCTGCAAGCACTCATAGTTTGTACTGGGCAATTCACCACGGTCACTCTTCTTAGCTCCATCCCTCTCTGAGCAGAAAGATTTGGAGTGTTTGGGATTCATCCTGTGCTCCAGTCGCAGTTGACCAGTGTCCCTTCAGAGAATGGACTCAAATGAAGGGGAAGTTTTGTGGAGGTGTTTTTTGTTTGCTCTTTGGTTGTTTGTTTTAGTACTCTGCTGAGTGAGGTGTTTGTTGCCATTCCTGTTAGTTATGGTTTCCCTGTAGGTGGTATCAGAGCTGAGTTTCCAAAACTGTTTGTGAAACCTGTTTTCAGCAGATATGGTCTGAGAATGACGCACCTTCTGACTAAACTGAATTAGGTCAGCAAAATTTACTTTTACTTGGCCTCACCAAGTCCAAAGTGCTTCTGCGACTTCAGGCCTTTGCTTCAAGGTCCATGTGCTCATATGGATCAGACCGCTAAGTTATCTTGCATCCCATTAAAGGGAGGGACTCAGAGGATCAAAAGTAAGCCTGTTAAACGAAGCCTGGCAAAAGTGAAAATGGAGATGTGTTTAATTTTGACACAACATATAAAGACTTTCTAGATGAGGCCGTGTTAACTTGCAAGCAAAATTGAGCCTTTTGGTTCACAGACTTAAATTAGCAATGCCCCAAATCCAGGGAAAGAGGCCTGAGAATTCCTTGGGATGCAATATTTCTGAAATGGGTAAGAACCTGGGTGGAAGTGCCACTTGTATTTTCAAGGGGTTTAATGCCACGCTGCTGTGCCTAGCTAGAAAAGCTAGGCAACGTAGTGTTCTGTGAAAAAAGTGGTACCTTAAATATAGTCTTTGGCATCTTGGAATTATGAGATTGATGAGGACTGTGGCAGTCTATCAGGCTCTTGATTCCTCCTCTCTTCTGTGATGAAGTGTTATTTATAAAGACTGGAATCTTAACAGGCACCATCATGCAGAAATAAATGCGCAGGTTTGTTAAGCTGGAAACTACCTTCATGTCCTCTAGTTGATCCTGCTTGTTTTCCTCCAGCCTGATGTGCAAGTAGCTTGAATTCTCGAGTGGTGGGGTGATGTCTTAACCAGCCAGCAGCAAAATGGGAAACTGCTTTTGAAAAAGCTTCACAATTGTTACTTTAATACATAGAATGAATGTCTTGCTGTGTATGCCCGAGGCAGATGGCCAGTGCTCTGTTGTACATGAACTTTATGAAGTGATCTAGCAGTTACTAAGGAAGAGGAAAGATTGTTTGCACTTGTGACAGCCTGAAATCTATTGCGTTAACACGCATTGCTTCATTTGGTGTCATAAAAAAGACCAGTCCCTCCCTCTTAGAATATGTGTGTGAAATCAGTTCCAGCATGTCCTCTTCTCTTGTGCTTTGGTTTCTTATGGCCTTTTGAGAAAAGATCTAAACTGGAATCCTTTCCACCACCAAATTTCCAAGAAAGAGTAGAAAATTAAACTTAAACAAGCATCTAGCAGTCAGAAAAGTTTGTATTATTATAGAACTTAGGTGCTTAAGAGACTGGCAGTGAAGATCGGAAGTCTAGTATGCTAAGCCTTATATTAATGCTTTCATCAGGATTAGTGCATGGAGTTTATGATTATCAGGTACCAGAAGGAATAGAATTCAGTTTCTTCTCACAGCCTGTTTAAACTAGGAAATTGGGTTTCTTATTCTAGCCTTGTTTCCCCAGGTAGAAAAACACTCAAACAACAACAACAACAAGCAAACAAAACACCCACCCCATCCCAAAACATTGTAGATCTTCAAATAGGAATAAGAAGTATTGAAGTCCGTTCTGGAGTTAGCAGACTTGATATTGAATTTGTGCATGAAACAGATTTGAGACACAAAGAAAGCAAGTATCAGCCTGGGCTGTATCACSCAAGGTACTCCCACGAGAAATAGGAACATATTGATTGTATTGCACAAGGCTGTGAGACGATCTCGTCTGACGCACTGTGCGCAGCTCTCGCTATGTTCAAGGAAGGCGAGTTCGTAGTACAACGGAAGGGCTATAAGGATGCCGGGGGAGTGGAGAACCTCTGGGAGGAAACTGGAAAAGCTTTACTTGTTTGGCTTAGGCAAATGAAGACTGAAAATGGTATGATTTCTCTTTCTAAATAAGTCTGGGGTTAAYGTAGGTTGAAAATGGTCTTCTCCCTCCCTGCTGGATTGTGTTGATAYAGGAAAAGTCACTTTCCAGGCTTTCATTCTTAATGATTACCTCCTGTTTCAATGTTGAATTGAAATTTTCAAGGTGTCAACTCTACCCCTAAGTGAGAATTGGGGGGAGGAGGCTGGGGGGGAGGGGAGGTGTCAGGAATGTTAGCTAAAAGCTGTTCAGCAGTTCGACCTTCATTTTAGATAGGTTAGCCAGTATTATTTGCAAATATTTGGAGTTGCACTGATGACTTAAAGATGCTAGGTGGTAGGCTGGGGGAGCGGGGTTGACCTTGTGTTAGCAGCCCTATAATTAGCATTCTGATAACAATCAGATGTGATCTGCAGAGATGACTTMATGTTGAAAGTATTACAAAGCCTTAGTGCAAGTAATCTGTCCATCTTGTTTTTTATGAAGGGTAGGGTTTCCTTAATGTTTCTGTGCCACTGGGGCACAAATGTTTCTATATGAGAACATTATTAGCCATTATTTCAACACTGCTCTAGCGGTATGAAACGTATCATTTACTAGTAATTAATTTGTGTGGGCATTGTTCCTGACTGGATGTGTCAGCTACCTCTGAAAGCCTGGATAAAATGCTGAATTACAGTACAGTAGAATACCCTGTAATCAAGTGTATCAACTGTGCCAAACTGTGGTGTAGTGGACAAGACTTTTTTTTTTTTTTTTTTTTTTTTTTTTTTTTTTTTTTTACCAGAAGAGAAAGTGATGTATTTGAAGAGCAATTGCTGGGACTGGCAAATTATCTAAAAGATAAAATCCTAAATCAGATTAATTTCAGATGAAAAAGGTGCTCAGGTAGTTGTTGTAAAACAAATCAAAACAAATATGGCAAGGAATTTATAAGAGTTTTTAAGGTCAGAAAGCATTTTTGGGTCATAGCCTTTCCTTTTGCTTAATCCAGTCCATAGAATTTAATTCTTGCTTATGCCTGACCTAAGATACATGGGAACTGAAGATGAACTACTTACTTTTCAATTATAAGTTCTCCTGCCAGGTCATAGTGTAAATTTTCAAAAGCCTTCTCGCTTTTGATCAATTTGTTCTAGAGATCCATTTGTAGACATAAACAAGGAGAGAGAAATACTCAGCCTTCTGTGAAACTTGAGGCCACTGTGGCTCAATACAATAAAAATGGATGCTCAGACTGGATTAGAGTTACCACTACTCACTCATTGAACTTTCGTCTGAATCGTCGTTCGTTGGTGGTGGTATGTACTCTTGTTACCATATTTTGAATAATAGTCTATAGCCTCAGAAGAGCTTGCTATGGAAATGATCTACAGTGCTCAAGATTTCCTTGAGGCTTTCCTGAAGCCAAGGACGTACTATCAGATGTTGTAACCTCCAGAAAAGTGCTGGGACGTTTGAGCTTCAGCACTGTGTAAGTGTGGTGGAGTCAGCCTTGAAAGTAGCTCTTCTGGGAATGAAGGAGTAGGTCCTCCCATTCTCATCATCACTGGGGGGTACTTGGCTCATTTCATGTTCTGTTTGAACATGAAAGAGCTGATGTAGAGCTTCAAAAAAGATCTTTCAAAAATTTTTCAGATTATCAATGGCCAACATTGTTAGAGCTGACATAGCTTTGCGTTTCCCTGGTGAGAAGAACTTGATTTGGACGTTTCATATGAGAACTGTGGCTGTCAGGGAAAGAGCAAAAGCTTCATCTGGGCTGTCAGATGTCCAGAAATCCCTGATTCCTGACTGCTGGGCTTGTGCCCCTGCACATCTCACGCTTCAGCCTTCTTGCGTGTATACAGGGCATCTGCACAGCACATGGGAGGTAGGTCTGATGCAACCAGATGTGTTGGACTGGCTGTGTAAGTGCGGCATGGTGCTTGAACCCATCTTTGTCTGCAGTTCCCCAGACAAACAAAAAGAGGGAGTCCTAGATAATCCTTTTACCACTTCACAAACTGTAGGAAGTGGTTAAAACTCAGCTCCTTTGCATTCTCTGAGAACAGATTTAAGAGCTTTTTCTTCTTAAGTATTGTGCTCTTCTAGAAAATGCTTTCTTCTAGTGTGTCTAACCCTGACTAAATATGGCAAAGGTTAGCGTCCCCTTTTAAAAACTTTGAAAGACCTTCTGTAGGACATTTGGAAAAGACCTACAGCTATCAGGTTGCAAGTGTGAAGCTGAGAATAATATCATTAGATCAGATGGCTTGCGAATGTAATGATGCTGACTATTTTAGATAGCACCTTTTCACTCTGAAATGAGAACGGTCGTGTTTTCTGAGAAACATCTCATTAACGATAGTGGTCATCTCTTTTCAAATTGAAGCTTATTCTTGATAGGAAAACCAACTTGCTTAAAGCTAGTCATTCTGACATGTTAAAAGTACAGAACTGAAATTTATGATAAAATAAAACCCTAAGGGTAAATAATATTTGCAAGTGCTGTTGTCCTGTAATACTCAAGCTCTGGCTGGATATAGGAGTGTTCGGAATGAGTAATATGGCAGCAGTGTAAAATCGGGAAATGAGGGAATTGAAGGCTGTGTTTTGTAGCAGAATTATTAGTCTGAAATAGAGTTGTGCAAGTTATCATTTAAGCAACAGATCACTCTGTAACAGATACAGATTTTTCTTTCTCTAGGAACAGCTAATTAAAGACAGGCTTGGAGTTTCTGATTCATTTCTGTGGAGTTGTGCTCCACAAAAGAGAGGTTTTGTGAGGACGTTGTACACACAGGTTCATTTATCGTATGTATTGTCTGGGTGGTTTTTTGTTATTTATTTTTCTTAAACTTTGTCATTTAGGAGAGGTGTGGAAGCATTTCTAATGCTTTGAATGTAACTTAACATTTTTTTAGTCTTGATAAATTTTAGAGATGACTTTTTAGATGGATGTAGATTGTTCTATGAAAGCAGCAATTGAAAGCTCTAAAAAAAGTGTTCTTACTAGTTAAAGCCAATGAGCTAGAAATTACTATAACCTTTTCTTGGTGACATTTCAGAAAACTTACTGATAAAATCAGATACTTCCCCCCCACCAAGAATCTTGTTGTGTATTTAAAAGTCTGACACGGCAACAGCAAATGCTGAGTTAGGATCCAGGAACACGTGCAGTGGGAGGGATGGTGCTTCTCTTCACGTGGTGGTCCTGCCGCTTCTGCGACTGTCATGCTGAAGGGTCAGGCCAACAAGCTGATGGGACAGAAGACCAAACCACTGAAGAAAAGAGAGCCTGAGAGGACCAAGCTTGTTTTGTTCCCCCCCCGCCCCTGTGACTTACGTGCAGAACTGATCCCATGGTCATACAGTTAATTTGAACATGAGGGGTGGGTTGCCTGAGGTTGCGTTGGATTTTATGTAATGTGAAACTGTGCCCTGGTTTAACTTGCTTATGTTACGGTTTAGCTGTTTTGAGAGAGAAGGATGATAAGTAGCTGTGGTGTTGAGGGAAATGTAAGTAAAGAAAGTCCAGKAGAACAGGAGTGTGATATGAGATGTATCCAAGCTGGAGAGCTGGCTATAGCGTCTACAGCACCAGATTCCAGATGGCTGCTGGTTGTCGGGCTTTGCTCTCAGTCTTCTCCCACGTCTGCGAAGTGGGGCCCTGCTTTTTCAAGCGCTTGGAAGTCTACTTGATCATTAGTGCTGGGCGAGAGGTAGGTATTGTTTTAATCATAGCTTTAGGACTCTTTTTTTAGCAACAGTTAGTGATAGCAGTCATAACTTAAGCTTGGGGGACTGCCAGTTGGCAGAGGGATGCTGGTAGCTTTCAAGCAGGGAAGGCTCGAGTTGGAGCTGAGGGAGACGTGGGCTGCAGAGGTCAGACCAAGGGGTAGTGACAAACATATCCTGTCCAATAACGCAATATGCAGGAAGGTGGAAAAGCTAATTTCAGGAACAAACCTTCTGATTCTTTTGAATTCTGAATTCTTTTGTGAAACCCAAGGCCTCCCAAAATAGTTAAGTCTTGATGTTTCAGGAGCAGCAGCCTATCTTAACACTATCGTGTATCTACTATAGCTCTAAGGGACCAGGTATGGATTTAGCTGTAGATCTTTTGAAGTAAGTAAGGGCCCTGATGTACCTGTTAATATTACTAAAACTCAATGTTAGAGCCAGTTAAAATGGTTACTCTTCGTTCTCTAACTTGACTGCGATCTGTGCAATGCTTAGACTGAATAACTCCTTGGCAATTGTTTGCAGCAATGACAAATTACAGAAGGAGCAAAAGGAACATTTTGGCATGGGACTAGGTCTTGGATGTGATAAGCAAAACTTAAACACAAATTATAATTGTTTACCTGACAGTGGCGCAGAGAAAGGGTACTCATGAGAGCTGTACTCATGACCGATGCTGAAGGGAAGGACGTGGGATCCCTGGCTGGGCATCTCTGTTTTCTACCCTGGCAAAGATGCTACCCAGTAAGTTTATCACTTAGCAGTGTGTGGGATGAGTGGGAGAAACAGAGGATGTTCCCATCATCAGGAAGTCATCACGATCTATTGTGCTAACTTTGCGTGACATTATCAAAGAGAGAGGGGAAGAGAAAAAAAAGCCATTCATTGAGCACATTTGTTTTCAAGCAGTACAGAAAGAGGAGCTGTCTTCAGTTTTAAGTGCGTTGATTGAAAAGTATTTTCACACCAGCACATCGTGACTAATATTCCATGCAGTCATGTTCCCGCCTGTCACTTTCTGATGTGGTTTTTGTGCAGCTGCAGGAAGGAGTTCATTTAACCCCAGCCAGGCACCTGACAACGCGAAGGGAAAGGCCGCTTGTGCTCGGAGCGCTGTTCTAGCAAGTGAACTTTCTGGAATAAGGATCGCGCCCGAATTGTTGTGGTTTTTTGAGCCATAGGGGATGGGAGCTAACAGCAAATCATTAGGGCAGAGGGACACAGGGCAAATGGATGTCTAGCTGAGCTCCTGAAGGCTGTTGCTGAGTGGGGGGAAGCAAAACGTCTTCTTGCCTTATTGGCGTTTTAAGGAGGGAGTGGAGAAGCTGGGAATGATAGAGCATCCTCTTATGACATGTATTTGTTTTGTTACAAATGTCAGCAGTGCCCCTCTAGAAATTTGATTCCAAGTTTAATGAACTTCTGATTGCGTTTGCATGTTCTGCAACCAGGGAGAATGTGTCTAGTTACAATTTTCAGTCTCAGTCATTGAATTAACAAGATGTGACCTCTGTTTCCGAGAGCTCAGGACACTTACATGCCCATGACAGAGGTGCTATAAAACCATGCCAGGTAAGAGGTGTATATAGGGCACTGGTTTGTTTTCAATTTGGTCTCTTGAAAAGAATTGGGCAGTGTCCAGTGCTGACCTCAGTCTTTTTGTGGGCTAAATTAATGTCTTTATTCTGCTTGGCAGTGTGGGCCAAGAAGAATTCTAAAATGAATGCAAGAATTTGTGGTGTGTAAGATGTCCGAAAGTCCCCTCAATTGTTTTTGTGTTTCATCAGTGTGTTGTTACAAATGGGCCTGTGTAATGCAGAGGAGAGCCTGCGAGCTCTTACTGGTTGACAGTGTGAATGGTGTAGCAGGAGGGGCTGTGCTGGGGCCCTTTTAAGTGGGGGAATATCCATCTTGCACTGTTGTTGGAAGTAATTATGAATCTGTTTTCATTTGAGGAAAGAAAAGCCCAGTAGATGTCATTTGATGTTTAAAATGTGAAGCTGAGGCATAAATTAGTGTCCTGCTGCTACTGATCCACGGAGGAGTCCATGAGTTTTGAAATAGAAACAGACCCAAATTCTGAATGTCGCTGGCTGTACTAAAAAAGTACGTCATGCTGGAAGGTGAGTTTTAGGCTTGTCCGTTTTTATGATACTATATTCCTAAAAGAAAAACTGAAAAAACTCTTCCATCCTTTTCGATGTAGGAAGGGGAAAAAATCCTGTCTTCTACTCTGGGCATATCCAGCCTCAGGTTTGCTGCTTTAACAGGAGGAATTGGTTTTGGAAAGAAGTAAGATGTGCATTGGGAGCTCTCACCCTTTCACTGAGAAAGTGTCTTTTTTCCTCAAGACCAGGCTGAGCAGAACCTCTCGCTTTGATGAGAATTAAACCTGGGCTCTGCCCTCTGCTTTTGTTCTGTTGCTTCATAACAGGCACCAGGTCCAGTCTTTTGACTCTCTAAACTCTTCTGTACCTGTAAGTTGGGGGTGATGATAGCTTACTCAGTGGTGATGTTTGAAGGAGAAATTGGTGATGGTGAAGCCATCGAGGGGCTGGTGGCAGCGCAGCTCTACATCTGGCATGGCTTATGGGTACAGGGTGGTGACCTGCCGACAGGGAGTTCCCCGCAACTGTGGTGGCCTGGCATAGTAGGAAGCTCGAAGCAAGCAGAGCTGAAACAATGGCTTAAATAAACACTTGTAGATGGTTGTAGGGCAGTGGAAGAGCTGCTGGCTCTGAGGGGTCTTGCTGGGCTTCCCAGAGAGCTTCTCAGCCAGGGGTGGGCAAGAAGGCTGAGACCTGAGTGTTTTTCAGAAGAGACTGTGACAGGGCCTTGTGTATGGGAGGTGGGAGTTGATGGGAGCTGCTCAGAGAAGGCATATCACTCATCTGACCCTCAAGGGTGTCTTGAAAAGCATGGACTGCCTTGGCTGAAGCAAGGGAGCAGACTTGCCTAAGCTCCCTTTCTCCAGATGCTTTTTATTGCTACTGTATGGAATTAAATAGATGGGAATTAAGCAGATTCTTATGCTCGTTCCCTGTTCATTGCAGATTCCCAAAGGACAGTTTTAGTCTCTGTGGTGGGTAAATAGGGCTGACCCTCTGAGTCCTGCAACTGAAGGCCCAGTCTGAGCACCAGAGGAATAGGACTGCGTGCCAGGAGAGGTAAAAACACAAGGTCTGGCACTGGAGGAGCTCGCTTGGAGGGGGAGGAGGCAGGAAGGATGTAAGTGTGTATTTAGGCCTGCTTCAAGGAAAGCTGCAAAGAGGCATTGGCATTTATATACGGGAGTTAACACTTAGGTGTTTTGGGTTGGTTTTTTTTTTTCCTAGTTAAAAAGACCAGGTTCAGTCTGAATAAAAATTGGCCTTTCCTCACAATTACTCAACTTCAGTCCCCCTTGTCATGTCGCTGGATGTGCAGCTGCCGTAGCCTCCTGCAGCAGACAAACTTGAACGCTAGGTGTAGGGAAACCATAGGAAACGCTCACTTCCACCCTTTCTCTTTTTTGTGAGGCAGCTTTTTTTATAGACATTGTGAATGTGTCCAAAAGTAGCAAAGAGCTTGGAAGGCCACTCCGCATTTCTTCTTCCTTTTGCAGGTCAGCTTGAGCTTCTCCCTATGTTCCCCTCCAGTAAGTGGACGTACTGGTATTTACACAAGGAGCCTGAAAGTCAACAGATGAAAATTATTGGAATGGAGAGAAAAGGGGGCCTTTGGGTTTTTTGTTTCAGAGCTTGGTAGTTGCGCGCTTTGCCTCTTGCACAGCGCTGTGAGGCCATGTGGAGAACCTGCCTGTGGAGGAGAACTTCAACACCAGAGGAGGTTTCTGCCTGGGTTCCCGCGCTGCTGAGTTTAATGAGGCGTGCTGGCTTTTGGCAGGTTTCCGACTGGCTGCCACTCCACACCACTGTCTCTCATTAGGTGGGACATTTTTAGGCGCTGGATTGAATTTACTTCCATCCCGTGCAAACCTGGTGGTGGTCTGCTTTTTACACACTCCAATTTACAGAGCTAGCGCCAAACTACTAAATTATTAAGCTGGGGTTTTAATAGAAACCCCTGTGTAGGCTTAAATTGTTTCCACTATATTTGGAGTTTCCTGCTCTGCTGGCTTTTATTTTGTCCCGTGCATGAAAGCATGGAGGGAGGAATTCACAGGAAAGCACAGAGGCAAAGAGGAAGAATTCGGCCTGAGAGCACTAGAAAGCGCAGACGAAATAAAAGGTTAATTGGTACTGTATCCAGCTCTGATGGAGGTGATAGGGGAAGAAAAAATGCTTCCTAATGCCCATGACAGTTCAGCGGAAACTTGTGTGTTTGTTTTCAATGCTGATTGTAACTCAGGTTTCTCAATAAAATATTTTCTTGCCCAACTGTTTTTGTCTTGATCCCAGGGCTTGAAAGGGATGTTTGTCCGCACACACAGCTCCCCTAGTTTTTCCGCCGGTGTCAAACACTGCTGCTGCCAGCGGGACGGCAGTGCTCGGTTGGGTGGGACTTCCCTCCTCGGTGGGGGATCCCCCTTCCAGCTTTGCACTGCTTCCACCCAATCATCCCCTTGCTGCAGGCTCTCCCCTACAGCCCTGCACCACTGTGTGCTGGGTCAGGATTACACTTGCTCATTAAGTACTATGTAAGTCAGATCGGGTCAGCATGGCTTGTTTTTCAGCAGTGCACCGATAAATTTGTGTTGTCCCTGATGACGGGTACGGTCGCTGTCCTCCACTGAATGGGTTGACTGTTAAAGTGAGGGATGCTGTTTGAACCGGGGACTCCTGGTAGACCAGGAGTCCTCAGCAGTGATTCCCTGAGGCCGCTTCATCATGAGTGGTGACCTCCTTCCTCTGGGGGTAATTAGATGGGAGAGGTTGGGAGAAACAGTGATAAGAGGAGGCAGTGGGCTAAAACTGGTCAGTGCTGTGTCCGCTCCTGCCCTTCACTCGGCAGCCACTGTGGGCATGTGCTGAGTCCCGGGCGAGGGGACCTGCTTTCCACCACGACAGAGCATGGTTGCAGGATGCGTTCCAACCGCTCGGACATACCAGTTTGAAGAGCCATCATAGTGGAGCAACTGGGGTTGTCGAGCACAGCTACAGCGAGCCAAAGCAACCGAGCTTCAGGTATGCGCTTGAGGGCTTGGAGCAGATCTATTACCCAGCTYTCTGAATATATGGTCTGTCTTACAACGTGTAAAACAGCTTAAACCATCTGACTTGGCTCACGTGCGTATGGTACTAGCAGCTATCAGCTGAATCCCGCCTGGAGTTACAGGTCTGGCTGAAGATAAAGTTGGACTGTGAATTATAAAGGCTACCTTTGTCACTCAATGGCAGGAATAGCACTGCAGTTCCTGTCATTGTCATCACGCTAGAGCCGTGTTTGGGTACTTACTATGTTTAATTGCATGGCTGATTTACTTAATGTCTCTCCTGGGGTCACTCATAACACATTTATCTTTAGGATTTGGGGAAATTAGGGACACTAGCAATCCATTGTGGTTTTCACCCAAGGCAGGAGTTTTCCAGACAACGATGGTAGTAACAGCAGTGGCTTAGTCACAGAGTAACCTGGCTAAGCTGATGAAATTAGCACTGGCAACTATGGTAGAGCTTAATGCTTGCAAACTAACTGTCTCCACTGAAAATACACTGCAGGTGTAGGYGGAGGCCACGAGTTCCCTGGGTTTGGATAACTTCGAGGATATGTGTATAGTTTATTGGGAAATCCCTGGCAGCGCCTGTTGGCTTTCAACCCAGTAAATAAAGAATTTTCTGATCAAATACTCAACGTTTGGGTGTAGAACTGAGGTGGTCATATGTCCTCCCTGGTATACAGCTATGAATCATTCTGTTTCATGACAAACTTGTCGTGCCCGAACAGAGGACCTCCTTTGTACCTGGCTGGTAGCTCCAGTGGGGCATCTAACATGCTTCTCTGTTGCTTTTAGGAAAGACAACGTGCTGAAAGGCCTGTGGTAACAGTCGGCCTAATGCACCTCACTCTGCTTGTTGTTTTTAAACAGATGGACCTCTCTGTGGAAACTCTTTATAGCTTCATGCAGGAGCGCCAGAAGAAGTATGCCAAGTATGCAGAGCAGATCCAGAAGGTCAATGAGATGTCTGCCATCCTCCGCCGTATACAGATGGGCATCGACCAGACGATCCCGCTGATGGAGCGGCTGAACAGCATGCTGCCAGAGAGCGAGAGGCTGGAGCCCTTCAGCATGAAACCCGACCGGGAGCTAAAGTCTTAGCTGATCCGGCAGGCTCCCCCTCCTCACCTTCCACGCTCCAGCATTCAGCACGGATGCACTTCCAACGGGCTGGGCTGGCAGATGTTTGAAGCGGACGGCAGTGCTGCCCAACTCTCTGCCAGGGCATCGGAGGAAGAGCAGCATCAGCTGCCAGAACTGCGCAGCCAGGAATCCAGGAGCTCCCCGGTCCCACTGTCTGGAGAAGATGATTTACCGTTCTTTCACATCTCCCTCCTCTTGCCTTCCTGTCTCCTTTACCGCTACCACCGCCTGTGCCGAGACATTTGTTTCATTGCTGTGACTAGATTGGGGTTTACAGAGGAGGAGTTCTCTTTCATCTGATTTTTTTTTTTTTTTTTTTTTTTTTACTAGAAAAATTCAAAGGGATACGGGGCGTGACAAACCCTCTAACATGGTTTTTGTGCCACTGGGGTTTAGACGATTAGATGGCTGGCAGGTATTTCTAAGATCCCCTGGCCTTGGAAAAATATGTGTGTTCTGTAGGTGAAAGTGTGGGAGCCAGGAACTGGCTTATTAAAATCTGCCTATTATCATCATTAACATGGTTTGCATGGCAGGGTTTTGGCATGTCCTCCTCGAGGCTCCTGTTTTTATGGGCTCACTAATTTATGGGGCTGTAAAGGAATAACTGTTCCAGATACGTATGTCTGTTAATGTTAGGCAAGCCTTAGCGTTCCTCTCCCCCTTGCCCTGGCAACGTCCCCGTGCCCCAGCTGGTGGCATTTCGTGTCCCTCACCTTGCACAGTGATTCTGACAGGCACCGGCACCGACCTGCTCACTTTGCATCCCGAAGTTGGACACGAAGTGTCTTTTTTTTATTTTTATTGGGACACTCCAGTTATCTTGGTGCTGTCTTTTTCTACCAGAGGGATGCAGTTGTTTCTTTACCTTCAAGTGTATGGAGTTGGAGGGGGGAGATACAAGAAGTCCTTTAGGTCTTCTCCTTGGCTTAGCTGCCATCATGCTGAGAGCTTGCCTGAGCGTGGTGTTTTATGCCGAGAGCTTACCCGAGTGTGGTGTTTTATGCCGAGAGCTTGCCTGAGCGTGGTGGTTTATGACTGAAACCACACGGCCCTTTGGGACCGCGCTCAGCAAACTGCTCCAAAGGCAAGAGGTTGTTCTTGCCTTCTCCCAAGGCGAGGACCCTGCTGGAAGGCAGGCAGCGTGTCCATGCCGCCTGGGCTCTGGGCTGGCCCGTAGGAGGTGGGGTGGTTGCCGAGTCTGCCACTGGTCTGCTGGCTGCAGGTGATTTGCAGCACCTCTCCGAGCTTTGGTTTCTCCCCAAGCTGTGGCTGGTGAGGAGGCTGAAGCACGCCCATGAGCCCCAAGGGTTGTTGTACATCAGGAGTGCAATTCCGGTGGTGAGGACAGCTGTCTTTGAGAGAGTCAGAGTGACAACCCATCTTCCAGTACAGCACAAGGGTGGGTCACTTGCCAAAGGCGACTTGCTTCGATACCTCTTAGTACTTAAGAGTACTTAATCAGCAAAAGATGGTCTCTAAGCATTTGGGAGTAAGAGCACGGTAGGTTTTTGATGGTATTAATTGCTGCCTGGTGGCAGGAAGCAACAGGCCGTTCTCTTGTTGCATTCCCAAAGGCCATGTAGCCTAGAGTGAATTTTGTGATGCAGACTGCAGCCAACTTAGATGTGTATCTGAACCGTAGCGGTGATTGGACTCCAGGGCCCGCTGAACGCTGTCTGAAAGCAGAGTCCCATAGAAATGAAGGCCCCTGGAATGATGCCCTGGGAAGAGCGATTGTCTGCTTGAGAGACGGCAAGGAACTCAGCAGATTTTCTAGTAAAGGCAGCAGAGTGGGCCTGGTTGTCTACTGATTCCACCCCAGAGTTGTTACACAGTTGTATATACGTAGGTGTGTGCTGTACATTGCACAGGATGTAACATCGGGCTTCCATCCTGGCTCATGCGTCCTGCAGTATTTTACACTTGGTTTGTTAAAAGCTTACATGAGACTTAACMACCCATGAAAACCTGCTTGTTATGGCCATGCCCATGAGGGTCCTCATTGTCTGTCACTGAATATGTCTCTGCCTCCCACCATCAGATACACCAGAATATTCAGCAGCTTTAAATAGCGGCTGCAGGCGTTTTTGTCATCCTCGTCCAGATGATGCTGTCTGGAAGTTTAGAATGTGCGACATTCAGCTGTCTGCCAGAGGGGATCATGGATATCCCACGCCCTGGCATGCTGGAAGCCTATACTGGTGGGAAGATCCTGATATTGGATCTTGAGGCAGGGGCTAGGTTGCAGATGCTCTCTCCTGTAAAGCTTCTAGACATTTGGCCTCATGCTATTAAGTATCAGATCAAAGCACTGCTCCTTGTGGTGCTAATGAGGGCAGGCGAATAGTATTCCTATCTGAAAGCTGCAGGAGCGAGGGCTGCAAATCAGTTCCTTCCTTATTTGCTATAAAACACCTAGACATGGGGCTGATAATGGGAGAAAATGCTTGTTCCTATGAACACTGGCCTTTAAGCTTGTGGATGTGCTGCTGGGCCTCTCAGCTAGAGCTTTCTGAGCAGCAAGGGTAAGTTGTGAAAACTAACTAGAAAGAAATCAGAGCTGAAACATGAAGGCCGACCTCTTCCAAAGCACACAGGTCATCACCTTCATTCCACAGGTGATAGTCTCTTGTATGGGTACTGTTAAGATAGCGTGCCCTCTAACTGTTCTCAAATGATGGTTTACAGTTTTATTTAAAACATTGTCACTGGCTTCATTAACTGTAAGTCTTTGGACCTCTCACTGAGGGAAAGACATTTCCTGCCACATCTTCTTGAGCTGCTGTTTGTTGCTTGGCTGCTCCTCGTTCACTTTGCTCTGCACGCTGCTTTCAGCTTCATCTCAGATGCAGGTGATGCTCAAGGTGAGACTGTTGCTTTACTCCCTTTCCCGCTGTTTAGCAGAAGATTTGAGATGTGACTGGAATTACCTTTCTGCTTATGAATTTCCTTTTCCAAGCCAAACGCTGCTGGAGAGGGCCTCGGGTATCTTTCATGACTGTACTAGCCGTTACTTCTACCACAAAGTTAGTGCTATGAACAGAGAATAATCTGGCGTGCTCCACTGAAAACAAACATTTCTGCCCTTTTCTGCTTTCTGAGGTGGTGTGTGGTCTGGGGTGCAGGCTAAGCTTCTTGATATGCCATCTTCTGAAAAGCTGGAGAACAGGGTGAGTCTCTGGGTCTGTGGTTCCCTGCTGGCCTGAGCTGCTCTGGTTCTTCCCCGACTCTGCTGTTGCGACCCCCACTTTGTGCTGCCACTGGTGCTTGTTGCATCCTACACTGGTCAGTGTGCTACACACGCAGAAGAGGTTTGCGTTGTTGTTTCCGTTGTTTTTGTAATTTAATGCATTGACAGGGTGCTAAAATGCCAACCTATCTGCGGGACAATTTCTGTGAAGATCCGGTGAAGGGGACAGAAAAGAGTTGTGGGGTTTGTTTTTTTTTTAAAAAATATATGTATTTTAAATTAAATATATTTAAATATATTTAAATATTTAAAGTGTATTTTCCCCTCCTCTAAGCTTTTACACAGAAAGAGTAGAAATACAAGTTTTCACAGGCTCACTCACTGCACGAGCCAGCCCTCTTCCTCCATCAGACTGTGTGCCAGTGGTTTCCTGYGGTACTATTGTAACGTCCCTCCTGTTCCCGAGCTGCCAGAGTGTATTTTGATTATCAGCCTCGTGGCTGAGCGCTCCTTGGTTTACGGGTTATTATCCTGTTTGCAGACTTGCTCCGCTTTCAGCTGCCTACGTGCTACATGGCCCACAGCTTTAGCATTAAAACGTTTGGTATCGCTCTTTTCCAAGTGTGTTGTTTTTCCGATTGCCTTGCTTATTCTTCATTTACAGCGCACCACTGCTTGCTGCGATGTCTGTGGACAGTACGCACACTTCAGCGTGGGAGGTCGTATCTTCGCTTTACTGCTTTGTACGCAGAACCCGCCTTCGAGCCGTGGAGATGGCTGGTTTCAGCTGCCCTGGGGCTGCCTCTGCCGTGGGACCGTAAGGAAACGTGTGTCCTGGAATGAAAATAAATGTTGGGTTTTTGGGATGCTGTCCAAATTCAGGTTGGCACTGATGTCCAATTTAAATAAATGATGTGTGCAGTGATGCTTGTGACTCGCCAGCAGTGGGGTGGGACCATAGTTCAGCTGGCTGCCTACCTTTTCTGTGCTGGCAGGCCCTTGGAGATAAAGAAGAGGGTCTGGGATTGACGGACTCAGACACTTGTGTAAGACTGTAGCTTCCCTGTGCAAAGCACTCGTGGTGTGAGACATTCTCTGCCTGTTTTGTTAGGGCACTTGCACCTTGTGTGCACCCAACAGCTTTCCTAAGATTCAGTGGGAAGACTACACATGAGCAGCAAAGTATTTCTCATTTCTTCTCCCCTGCCCCCCCTTACCTGCCTGTCAAAAAGAGTCCATGTCCTGACATGCTTTACATCAGTTTTTTGCCAGATCGCAGAAGGAACTAGAGCTGGGCAGCCTTGGCCAGGTTGGCTTTCAGAGTGGCCCCTACCCTGCCTCTCCTCCTACCAATTCTTCGCACATCACTGAATGGGTTGGTTTGTACTTTTAGCCAAACTTCAGCCTCTTTTCAGCTGTCGTACTTCTCTTGGGGGTTGTTGGCTTGCTTTCAGCTGCCACAGGTAGGTTTTAACTTCTTCATGATGCAAGCCTCCACAGGACAGCAAGGTGACACAGAAAGGAGAATCGCTCACCCAGTGGTCCCCAAAGCCAAGGCAGGTCTGAGGTGGTCATGGGTGTGCTCGGCATACCTACAGCATTACAGAGCTAGTCCTCCTAAGGCGGGGGAGGGGAGAGGAGTGGAGCATTCAAAGGGCAATTCTTAATGTCAGCTGCCTAAAATAACCCTTTTGTTTTTTTAAAAGCTTTGTATTTTAACAGACCTCATGGGGAAGCTGTGGAGGTAATGAAATTTGATGGCCTACCGTAAGACCGTAACACGACCACAGAAATACATGAGGATGGCTGTAGATTTTGTCATACCTTGCTGGGGGTGTTACCAGTGTAGCGTTCAAATGAAGGATTTGATTCTGTCTCTTAATTCTGATGCAGGCTGAACTACTGAGAAGCACAGCCATACTCGAGGCTCAGTGGAATGTCACAGGGGTTGTTAAAGACCAAGCAACCAGCTTTCTGCAAGTGGATAGCAAAATTTTGTTTTTTAGAAAAGCAAGGGGCAGCTGCCGTAAGATCTGATTGCTACTCGCTGAGGGAAGCCCAGCTTTGAGAACATCCCGTGATGGAGCTGGTTCCTGCAGGAAACAGGTTATTCTAATAAATGTAGAAAATCAGTGATTTAGAGGAGAGTAAGTGAAAGTACCTGCAAGGAGAACGCTGTTCTCCTGGCATTGGGAAAGCAAAGTGGTGATGGATTCTCACCTACTGCCCATGGGGTGCTGAACAAAGAGAGATGTAAACATGTAGGGGTTTTTTTGTTAAGTGATCTGATGCCCCAGCCTCATAGTTGCCTTTGGCGCTTGGTGAGGGGCCCGGTAAACAGCAGCTGAAATCCACACCTCGCAGTAAGCATTCCCTTCCAGCAGGGCAGTTCCCTAAGTGTCTGTTTTACAGCATTTTATATGCTAGGAAAGCAGCCCCTTCCCAGAGGGGAGGGTGTTGCAGAAGGCTGGAAATAGCTCCCTTCCTTTCCTTTCTATTTATAGTGGCTCTCATTAATATTCTCAAAGTGCAGAATTAGCTGAAGGCTTCACAGCAGAAACACTTCAGTTTACCTCAGAGCAACCATTTGGGCCCGAGGGCCAAGAAGTTCTCTGGAGACACAGTTCAAAGGGACAGGCCAGTTGCCAGGCTAAGCTGATGTATTATGAACACCGTTCTTCTACCCAAATTCCCAACTGTGGTTTTGTGTGTATAGTATAACAGCGGTATTGTATTCTAAAGCTATAATGTCTAAAAGTACTAGAATAACTCTACTTTTATCTCAGAAACGTTAAGACCAAATACAGGCTAGCTAGGTGTTTAGTCAGGGTATGGCTATCTAATTAAAATGTCGAGGTAGGTGAGTTAGGCTGAATCTCACTAATTTCAGGGCAGTAACAGCCTTATTAGGAGTCCAGTGCTGTCCCCAGGAGAAGCGCCAGGCCACTGGTCTGGGCTTTTGATACCACCACTTCCTGGCAGAAATCAATTTAAAACTTGTGCTGTGAGTCAAAGTGTAAGGAGCAGCTAGGGGATGAGCGCGTAGTTACTAAAAAGAGCAGCTCACATAATTACCACATTTCTACTCTCTTTGTCCCATCTCCGTGCCCCCCAGCCCCCTCAAAAAGAAGTAGGGCTGCCTGATCCACGCTGGGGGGAGGTTTGCCCTGTTTTCAGTCCACTTCACTCTAGGAGTGTAACAGTGATGGTCACATCAAGAGCCTAGTGACCTCAGGGGTCCCCTCCCAGTAATGCCAGTCAATGAAATGAAAACTAAAGGTTGAGGACACGCGTCAGACACATTTCAGTTGCTGCTCAGGTTTTGACTGGAGGTGGAGTTAGACTGTCTCTTCACAGAGCTGTCTACTGGCAGGGGCAAGAGCAGAGGGATGGAGGAACAAAAGCAGAGCAAGTCCTGCAAAGCAGGCAAGAGGAGGAAAGCTAAAGTGCATGCTTCAAAAACCAGACCTTAAAGGGAACAAGCAGTTCATGCAAGAGCTAGTCTGACCTACTGCGATCACAAGTGGACTTTGGAGTAGGGCGATGGAAGCTACAGCAGGTAAGTCTTAGAAGATTGTCAAGTGAACCTAACAAGCTGATGCCATTTAGGTCTAGTGTTGTGCATGGTTCTTGTTTTACCGTGCAGTGGATGCAAGCTTTCTACGTACTAGGTGGAACGTCTTGTTTGTAGAAGTAAGCACGGAAGCCTATGCAGATTGTTACCTGTGCTGTGGCTGACGGTACGGCCTCTTCCAGAGAGGCCAGAGATTCTGCATTTCCCTTTCTGGGATTATGTGTTAAAATTATCTTTTAAAAAAATGCTTCTATTACTGGACCTGAGTTTGAAGATGCCATTACACAAACTTATAGGTCTGAGCTTTGCCATCTAAGGATATAACCTTAGCAGTCATTTTTCTACTGCGGGATTTAATTTTAATATATGCTACATTTGTATAAGCTATGCTCTGAAGGCACAAGAGGGGCATACCCCTCCCTCAGCAATCAGAAGTCGCTCTGAATGCTTCAGGACTGGCAGAATCAGTCAAAGCAAGTATTTAAACAAGTCATTAAATTCTTCAAATAAGAAGTATGGGAGGCAAGAAAAACACATGGGGTTCATCCTAGGTAACTTAATCAATTTGAAATACTTCAGAAAGACTAGCACAGCTGCCTTGGGAACAGTTTACTCACAACTGCATGAGACAGTGTAAGACGTTAATGCAGAGAAGTGCCACTGCTGCTATTGAAGGGAGCAGAAGAGGTGGAGTAAACAGGGACAGGTAAGAGAATGAAACTGTTACCGGTGCTGTAAAATCACCGCTGCTTGCGACGAGCAGTCCAAAGCTACCCGATCCATGTCATTCATTAACAGGCATGTGTCTGCAATGGATATATGTAGGATAAGGATGAGCCCCCTGCTAGTCCTGGGTGGTGGGGAGCAGGTCACACTGCAGGCAGGTAACGCACACTCCACAGCCAGAGGCACACAGGCTCCTTCCTCAGCCGTTCTATATAAACAGGTACCATTTCTGATTTTATTTCATCATAACATACAGGTAATGCTCATGACACAACAAGATGAGAAACTCACATCTCTCTGAACCATTTAAACAGCTTGCCATACACCAAAGAACATTATATTCATACTGAACATATACACGTTTCCCTCCTCACATCTCCACTTTGCTTTCCAAACTTCTACAAACCATTTCCAGCATTGTTCAGGTAGAGGACACTAGTTCAGACAGGAGACAGGGCACCACCCTGCGCACGACATAGGGTTAAGGCTTCCTCCTACAGGAACCCGCCCCCTAAAAATACTGAGCCTACAGCTTTGATTCATTCAGTGACTATAGCGTATTGGAAATCACGAGGAGACAGAAGAGCAGATTTCGGTTCCTCAGAAGGCGATTAACAAAACAAAACCCAAACATACATACTTATACATAGAGAGAGAAGGGGAGAACACACATGTGAAGGAGCACAAAAGACAGGAAGATTCTGTTTCTGCCTCTAGGGATTGATTTGTGTTAACCCCCATTAACTGATTTAAATCAAAGACACAGRCTTTTACTGAAATCTGGCTGAGAGGAGCACTGCTAAATCGTTTACATACACACACAGAGTGTGTATATATGCTGAAAATAGTTGTAATGTAATCGCTTTCACTTGATATGTAAACAGAGACAAGTGGCAGTATGTTTAATGAATAGCCAAGACCTGACAYGCTTTCCAGTGTGGTGTCGACCTATCCCTTGCCCAGACTACCCCTTCTTCCAGCATCTCGGACGCATGGCACAAACACAGCCTCTGGGTTCAGTTACTCCTGGTGCTGCCTCTCTCTCGGTGTCTTTTGCAATTTTTAGGATCAAGTCAATCAACGCTGTAGCTTTCAGTGCTATTTTCAACAGTCCACTGTAGGAAATTAAAGTCACATCCTAGCCACAAAACAAAACAATGACAAAATCTTCTCCACTTTTCAGTATAGTAAAACCTGAGATTTGAGTCACAAACTAGCTAAACTTACAGTTAAAAAAAAAAAACAAAACCACAAAAAAACCAAACCCAAGCTGCTGACTTGAATTAGGGCTTCAGTTTGCCGCTGACAAATTTTTTTCAAAGCTGTTGGCCAGGGGTAAGTATTTGTTACATGTGATTTACAATTTTCAGCTGCCTGCACTGAAATGGGAGAAAACAATACAGTTTCCCCCCACCCCCCGGTATGCGTTCTGAGGGGTGCTGGGGAAGACCGAGATAACACGTGTGCAGCTCCCACGGGAGCAGGAAGGATGAAGCTTTACACTGTGCCTCTGGTACCACCCCTTGCTGATCGTAAGCCTCTTGCAGCAACACGTGCACACAAAACAATTTGAGCAGCAGCAGCCAAGGTACCGCAAGAATGGCGAGCTGGAGGGGAAGCAGCTGGTTCGCTGTCAAAAACAACGCAAGAAGGGCTGTGCCTAATCTGCCACGAAACACCCCGCTGGCAGCAGGGAAGTGACACCTCCTTGAGCTGGCATGTTCCCTGGGGCGGTGAGGGTGAGGACGCGGTACCGGCCAGCAGCAGCACGGCTGAAAGTGCCTGCAGCCAAATCACGCACCAGCACACTGGGAAACTCGGACCCTACGCTGGGAGAGAGGACAACGGCCAGGATCAAGTTCCTTTGGAGCCGCAAGGGCGGGAGGTGAGCAGGCTTCTTGTTAAAGCTGTCGCTTCTCAAACCCCCTTTCTTTCACACCACACTATGAGATGGGACACGGGAGGTTCCCTTCTGCTTTCCTTGGAGAGCCAGCCAGACTTCTCTTTCTCAGATGAAGTCAGCAAACCTAATGAAAAGCTTCTATCTCCAAGTCCCCACAGTTTGAGTGAGGATGTTGGGATGAAAAAAACCCAGCCACCTGAATTGCCCCTACCCCACAGGTGACTGGAACCATATATGAAGAGCAGTTCGTTAATGGTACTGCTCAGTTAAGGACAAAAGCCCATTTTTAGCTTTAAAAAACAAAGAAAAAAGCCTTCAAAAGAGCCATCTATTGAATTGTCAATTGGCAAGAACGGGATGTTGCGGTATTGTACCAGCCACTTCTCTTGCACGTAACCCTAAGTATTAACCACTCCGTTATAGCTTAGAAGCCAAAGCAGCTACCCCTCTCCCAGAAGCCAGCTTAATATAAAAAAATACAAATACTGCTTATTTTATGTTTCAAAAGACTGGGGGAAAGAGTCATAAGTATGGTTCATTCGTCTTTTTTAAGAATTGCTGCTGAGCCAACTGAAACACTTGTGCGTAGACAGCTTTAAAAAAAAAAAAAAAGAAAAAAATCAAATGTGGCTAGTCGTTACTTGTTCACATTGCTTATGAACTGACTACCAGCATCTGGCAGCCATAAAGCCCTAGTTTATTTTTTTATATTTTTGAGGTACTGGGTTTTTTTTCTCTGAAGCAGCTCTCTAGCGAGTCACCTAAAGCCTATCCATTAGAACAATAGTTACACCAGTATTTACATTTGTCTGAACTGCGTGTTCAGACCAGCCTTGCTGTAACCAGTCCCTACGTCCTTTGGAATCACTCCCGGTCTCCTTTCTTACGGGGAAAAAGGTCTCCCCCTCCAGAGGTTGGCTCAGTGTCAGGGCTAAGGTGCACTGGTGAAGACGTGGGGCATGAGGAGGGGAGAACAAAACTAGCTTTGATGGGTAGGAGCGTGTTTCAGTGGAACCAGAGAAAGGGTTTGATACCAAGAGAGCTTCCTTTTTAAAAACCACTGAAAGGATGTGCAATCCATTGCATATAATTGCTTCCTCTGTCAGGGAAAGATCTTTGAAATGTTCTGCCCTTCTCCAGGAAAGGGGAGGAGAAAAACCCAGTGGTACACTCGGTCTCCTCGGGCAGATGCTCACTTGTTACTTCTTTGCCGTATTAATCTAGTCACTGCGTTCACACTGAAGCCTCGCAGTTCTTCCCTCCCCCTCCCCCCCCACCTTTTTGCACAAAGTTTGTTCTTTTCAGATTTACGGGGACCTCTCAAATGCTGGGGGAGCAGCCTGGAGGGGGAAGCAACTCTGATACTGTCACACAAGCCTGCTGCCCCTCAAGACACTTCAATGATTTCCATGCTGCCTGAAAAGCTCGACTGGCTGCCTACTTTCCCCAGTTCTTCTCTGGATCTGTTGTCTGACATGATGCTCTCCCCAAACTCCATCTGGCAGCTTCTGCGCTTGAACTGCTTTTCAAAAGAGCTCTCCTCATGCCAGCTCCGCCTGGAGTCACCTCGATCACCCTGCTTTGGCCTCCTGCGCACAGCACAGGCCTGGTCACAGCCCGTGGGCAGCTGACTACAGCTGTAGGCAGAGTAAGCAGCACTGTTCCCGTAGATGGCGGAGGCAGAGTAGAAATGCGAGGACTCAGTTGCAAAATACCAGCTGTTGGTAAGGGACGTAGCCGATGTCTGAGGAGCCAAGATGTCCGAGTGCCAGCCTTTGAGGCCCAGCCCAGCAGCAGACTTTGCCAAATGCTGCTGGCTGGTGGAGAGACCAAACAAGAAGTTCGTTCGGTAGTTGTCTTCCATGCTCCCGCTCCGGTGGAGGGGGTACAGGAGCGACCGCTGAGTGGTGGCACTGCTGCTGGCTCTCCCCAGGTGTTGCCGTTTGCTCTGGCTATCCAGCTGCCAGGCGTTCTGGGGTTTCTTGGGAGGGTTTGCTTCCTCTTTGTCAGGGCTAGTTTCTGGGGTCTGCTCCGAGACCTCCTGGACAGGGGAGAACTGACACAACTTGCTGCTGCCCTCTAAAGCAGTCGCGTGTTTGTAGTATTCCAGGGTGTCTTCGGTGGAGGCAAAGCCCTGAACCGATGCAGTCACACAGTTGCTACTTGCCGAGTAGGAGACAGATTTGATATCCAAAGAAAAGGAGCGCTTCAGCCGGTTGCTGTCCTCCACCTTATCTAGGGAGACGTGCAGTCCGTTTATGCCCTGTACCAGCGGGCCATCTTCCAGAGGGGACAAGTGCCCGCGTGGTGCAATGCCGCAGTCCGTCGGCTTCTGTTCCACGATCTCGGAGGTAGCGGTAATGCAGAGCTGATTAGTGGAGAGGCCGCTCTGCCCACCTTCTGGGACCAGCACGTGCTCGCTGCTTTTTTCCAAATGCAGAAGTTTCAGCTTACTAATATGTCCAGGCTGACCGCTCTGGTTCTTGATCTTTTTCTCAAAGTCCAAAAGCTGGCCCAGAAAGTTGAAGTTGGGAGAAATGGTTGGCCTTTTTTCTTTCACGAATCTGGAAAGAGGGGACAAACAAAACAAGAATTAATTTAAGGACCTGCTGCTCAGACCTGAGATAACCCTAGAGCGATTGTTGTGAATGCTAACAGCCTAATCTTAACCCATCAGGATGCCTGGACTGAGGTTCAGTGAGGCACAGGAAACATGGATGGGAAAAAAAAGGCAGTTTTTAAGCACGATAATGCTGGATGCTCTCAATTCTCTCTGTAGCTTACTTAAATGTGGCTAAAAAAGGGAAAAGAAAGCATTCTTTTCATCTCTTTATGATGTCCACAACAAGGTTTGAGGGAATCATTGTCCTTGTTTTACTTCACCAGTGCGATCTCTGCTACCTTGGTTTCTGACCAGAGTTCAGAGCTCCTCAAGTTCTGCACGAACAGCATCAGAGCTCTAGCCAAGAGACCGTAGCCTCCCCTGCACTGCAGAAAGCTGACCACCTTCCCCACCATTCAAAGGGATGAAACCCCATGTTCCTTTCACCTCTCTCATCCTGCTATTATTACAGTGAGCACTTCCTACCCTGTTTATCTTTGTCGGGCAAGAGACAAAGAGCTCTGATATATGCTGACCTTATACAGCAAATGCCAGCGATTTCTACCATACACTGGTATTGACCACTGATAAGAAAGAAAAACAKAAAGGAGCAAATGCAGCATTAAAACAAAAACATTCTCTCCAGCGCTGTAGGTGTTCAGCAGTAAAGCACAACAGTATTACCAAATCCCTGGAAGAGTTACCCTATTTTCCAGTCCTGTAGGAAGCAGCCTGACTCACATACACRTGCCAATCTAAGCATGCACTTACATACTCGGTTGAATATGGACAAGGTGCAATGCATACTTAAAATGTTTTCCTGAACTAGGACTCTAAATGTATGAAAGACTTAAGTATTAGAAGTCACATCATGTACTTTAAAGTTAAATACAAAAGCAATACTTCCTACCTGTCTGATTTGCAGTACAGCTAAATAAGTACTCTTTGCTTTTTACAGGCTGTAAAACACAAAGCTGCCCAAATCCTTCCTCCTTTTTTTTTTTTTTTTTTAAAGCATTACTGGAACTATGAAGGTACCAGATGACAAGGGAATTAACAAGGGAAGAAACCTTGAAGAGCTAGCTCTAGTACAAACACACAGATAACGTATCACTGGGAAAATTAAATATTATTAAAGGCAAAAAAAAAAAAAAAATCTTTCTGGGGATGTGTACAGAAGGTGAGTGTGCAGACATTAAAAAGAGCATGAAAAAAATTCGAAGGTGTACTTGTGCATATATGTATACACTGGCACAAATGCAAGCAAGCACATGAAAAATACCAAACAAAAGTTGCATTTCTTTTTTTTTTTTTTTTTTTTAAGTTGCCAAACAACAAACAATAGTAGGAATAGTTGAGCCGACGTGATGACCTGGAAGATCAGATTGCACGAAGTAATAGTTGAAACTTCCACCATGAAGTGCCAACACTGGCAAACAGAGAAACTAGTAAGTCACCTCAGAAGAGATTCTTTAGGTCAATCTCCTAGCATTGAATTTGGAGGCTTTTATTCCAGTGTAAGCGATTTGCTCACAAGAATTCATACAGTCTTCATTCATTCTTTTCCAAAGCTAGTTGTACTCGTTATCGGATTTGTTATTTAAAGCAAGATCCTTCTGGTCAACACTGCAATTTCTGGCCTGTGTTCTGGTAGCCTCTCCCTTCCACTTTCTCCTCATCTCACCCCAAAATATTGGGCAGTCCTAAATTTAAAACTAGCTTTGTAAAAATTGAAAAGGATTCAAGGAAGTCTGCTGGATCCCCCCAACAAGTTTTAAGGCTTTGCAAACTTCTTCATTTCAAAATGCACACTCTTTTTTCTAATTGGAAAACATGCATAACATTTCATTTTGATGTTTGTTTCCTTTGTATCATCCATTATACAAAAGAAAATATTAAAAATGTTTGTTTCCTCAGATCTTTCGCTTCAAGTGTCACCTTTTTATTTTTGTAATAGTGTCAGACAAACATTTTATCTAGTGACCTTCATTAACTCAGAGAAAAGTATTTTTTTTCAAGCTTTGCCAACAAGAGATCCCAAACCAATAAGTGAAATGTGCTGCAGACTGTTCTCACTAAGCCATATCAAAGGAAATATAGCAAAATATAATCCATATTTCACAGTAGTTGTTCAGTATTAACAGTGCAAAGAAAAAAAAGCCTAGGATGATTAATCCTTCACACTCAGTTGACACCACTGGTTAAGAAACAAACTAGAATTTAATGCAGAGATTTCACGGAGGAATTTAGAAGCAGCACTTTAGAAGTTCCCTGAAGCGTGTGCATTTTAGAAGTGTTTAGTACTCTACAGCTTAACCTCCAGACCACTACAGCCTGAGACCAGACAGGTTTTTTTAGTGAATCAAGCTCATACCTTGCACAGTATCCATCCACATCCACTAATTCATCCATATTGTCTATACCTGTATAACTGTGAGTTTTCACCTACGCCTCTTAACCAAACCTGTTTCACCATACATGTTGAAATTACTGCACAACACCAAACTGTCAGCAGGCTCTAGTAAGAAACTGTGGAAAATTTCTGAAGGCAATGGGAGATGGTTGTAGTTCAGGCATCTCTTACATGCACTTTTTTCACTGCATACATAATGATGTTCATCAGCTTAAAAGAAAATGCCCCGTGGAAATCACGTTCCACAAGGGAATATCAAATGTTCAACTTTCTGTCCTCATCGGTGTTTTAGAGACAGTGGTAGCAAACACACTAGTGAGTTGGAAGGTACTCCTCTCCACCTGCTCCAGCGCAGTTGTTCAAATTGCTTCTGCACCACGCATGTTATAGCCATGCGTCAGCTGTGCCAACTAGCGTATAAAGCCCATCAAAAAGAAAACTATCCCTTTCTGTACAACGCAACAAAGCGGGTTGTTAAATGAAGTAGAGAAGTCATGGTAAACTGCAACCAAGCCACCTGGAATCTAGTGAAGTGTTCACAATCCAAGTACAGAAGCATGGGATTTGAAAGGTTAAAAAAGCGGGGGGTGGGAGGGTGGTCCGACAAAAATTCCCTGATGCCACAGAGAGTCAACACTTCAAAATACTTTCCGGTTGAGTTTAATAGCAACAAAGAAGTGTTCTTAATTCCTAGACATTTCACCTGCAGGCAGCTCTCTGAGAGCATTACCAAATACCAAATTGAAGTCAACAGCTCCAGCCTTGCATTTGTCATAAGCGTGATTATAAATATCCTCAGTTCTCTTTCTTTAACCCTATCCATTCCATTCTCTGACTTACAGAAGATTGTTATATGTGTGCATAGCTGTGTGTGTATATGTTATGTACATACACACACATTTAATAAGCAGTTTAAATTCCATGTATTTGCCTACTCAGAGCAAAGACCACCATCAGCATTTTGCAGGTGGGGAATTAATACTAGGTGTGTGATGTCTACACACCACCACTAATTTGTTTATGGAGGAAGCCTACATTTAAAACAGGAGTGTGCAGAGGCCAGTGAACTACCGGATAAAATAACATGTCTGCTTCTACCCTTGGTCATATAACCTTTTATTCTTCACCTTGAAAACAAGCCAACAGGCACAAGAATTAATATGAAGGGAAGTTTTCTCCTTACCTGTAAGCTTCGTCTAAGGACATATCCATTCTCTTCATGATATATGCAATAGCGATTGTGGCAGAGCGAGATATTCCAGCTAAACAGTGCACTAACACACGGCCATTTGATGCTTTTGCTTTTTCTGCATAGCAAAGAAATTGGCAAGTGTCACACTCAGCGGATGAAAAGTTTGCAAAGAAAGCAATGTTATTTAAAATTGTTTAAAACTTCCAAATTAACTGCTAATTGCAAATCTCATGGAAGCTTTAAACAAAAATCACTTATTTTCTATACTCAATGCTATACAGTGCTAGAGAAAAAGCACGCGACTACACACAGGAAACATACTGCAGTTACAGCATACTGCGTTTTAATGTGCACATAAACAACCCTATTTAGATGTCTGGGAAAGGTGATTGTTTCTAATTTTACATGCAAGTAAAAAGCAAGCATTCATGATGGAACAATTTGGCCAGTTCCAATTTGGCTAGCTCACTTCTCAAAGCTAAAGACAGGATCTGTATGTCCAATTTTCTAATTCGCTCTCTGCAGGCATATATCAGGCATCTACTAGGTTGCCAGAAAGCAGAGTTGTGCTCTTAAAAAGTGTCTTTGTTCCGTAAGTGCTGGAACATGCAGTGGCAGAATTTCCCTACGTTATTTTGCTTCTGTGCTTCTAAAGTGATGGTGATCATGTACATAGATCCTTAGGGTATTTTCATACCACCCAGAAAGCATTCAGGAATTCTCCAGCCAAAACAGCAAGGCAGACACACAGAGGAATCCAGAAACTGTTCTAGAGAGAGAATTTAAATTTTCTTCTCACCTATAAAATCGACTGATTTATCCAACCAAGGCAAAATTTTCTCACAAAAGCTGTCGTTCACAGGCACTCTCAGGAAATGGGATTCCGGAATGAAATCAGGCTTTGGACAAGTATTGCTGGCGTTTAGTACGTAGCCAATATCATTTTGCTGCATCAGCTCCTAGGAAAGAGAGGAAGATTAAGCCTAGAGAAGTCAAATGGTACCTTTGGCACGTTTCAAAGAAACTATGAACCCAAAGCACATCATAAAGCTAAAACCCAAACTGGAATTCATGTTGGAATTGCTCTAGCTGTATTAGGGGCGTTCTTTTTCGAAAAGAGACACTTCCTCAGCTTTTAATTCTTCAAACAACTTTTAATGAGATGTCCAGTGTGTCCAAATAACATATGGACTGCAAAGCCCATACAAACAAAGTTAACAAAGAACAGAAATAATGGTCGAATACCTTCTGCTACGATGAAGCATCACTTCCAAGGGAATGAATTTTTTGCTACTTCGGTTTAAATTCTCACCGTGCAAGCTGACAACATAACCAAGCGCTTCCCACATGTAGTTTGCTGACCCGAATACATGTTTTCTGGATCACATATCTAAGACTGAGGTTGCCCCATCACAGATATTGGTGAGAAATATGAAAAGAAACCGATGCCTCCTGCAGTCACCTCTTAAAGTGTCTGGGACTTCCTTGTTTCTAAGGCAACGTGCAAAACTCACTCAAAACCTTGAGAGAAAGAGCTGAGTAAGAGCTGAAGCCCTTGAATTAGACCATTTTCACACAGTGCTAACTGCAGTTTTATAGGAGTTCTGCTTTGTGGGTTATGATTTAGTTGCTCATATTTCACTTTTCAGTCTTTAGTCCTCTTGCATCTCAGAGATTATCACAGCAACAAGCAAAGGGATTCAAAGTATAAGAGTCAACTAGGCTTTTTAAATAAGTCAATTTTCATGACTGCAAGTAAAAAAAAAAAAAAAAAAAGTACACCTCTTTCCTGCACCTTGCCGTACTCTTTGTATTTAGAGTTGTGCGAAGTAGTATCTGACGCAGTAGGTACCTTAGTGCCAAAACATGTGAAACAAGTTCTAGAAAACTAAAGATGGCTCTACCCAAACCATCCAGTCTCCTGCAAGTAACCATCTTGACACAGAAAAGCAATTAAGCAGGTTGGAGTGATACTGATCAAACAACTTTTCTGGTTCAGATATGATTTGGCAGTAAGTGACATGCAGTACTATGCTTGGACAGTAGTTACACTGAATACAAACACTGGGGAGCTTTTGGCCAGATTTCTATGGAAACTCATGTCTGAAACTAAACTGAAACAGAAAAAAAAGCCAAAAAAAATCTGATTTTAATCCTGTTGCTTTTATAGCAATTATATAAAAAAGAAAAGTATGTCAATCCATGGGAGCAGTGGCAAGAAAGAATTCTTACACTGCAGATTTCAACTGGAGGACTACCAGTATGAAAATACAGTCATGAAGCCAAATGGTCGCTTCTTCCCCTTACGTTATTTTTTTCTGCAGGCATAAAGATGCTTTGGTGAAGAGAAACAGAGATATGGCTATTTAGCTGAAGAGCCAGAACTCTTATCTTGTTCAAATCAGAGAAGTTTAAATAATGTGTGATATTTAGTATACAGGTACACCACATGTATGTTACAGTGTGTATATAGAAGGGATGAATACTCACACACACACGTATATGCATGCATAAATTAAACGTTCAGCGAGAACAAAGGACTGCAGGGGAGAAGGGAATCTACCTCACTCATTTACAGAGAGAAGTGTATACAACTGCTACTGGCTGCATTTTAAACAGGGAATTTACATGAATATCTGCTAGCGAGCTGAATTTTGTTGTCTAGAGCAAAATGAGCAGCTCCTCCAAACTTTCATCCAAAGTCCCTCACATCAGCACATTCAGAGGTACCTGAAGGTGTGGGCACCTTAAACTAATGAACATACATGATATCATAAACATGCCCATCCAAGGGGAACCAGATATGACCAGTTACTCACAAAGCAAGTCATCAGAAATATCATTTGCAGCAATGGTCAAAAAAAAAAAACAAAACAGGCTGGATGTGTCAAAATAAGTTCTCAGCCTTACTGCTTCTTACCCTGCTAGTTTCCTAGGTCACACTCCCAGTAAAGCTCAGCTTCTCATCAATGATAACCCCAATATGTCACTGATTTCCCCCTCTCCCTTCCTTCACATCTCCCCAAGCTCCTTTCAGCCCTGCATGCCTTTCATAGCCAACTCTATCGCACCTTCCTTTACTATATTTAGCTCTCACACACCGATAGACCTAAAAGTTTAAGAGCAGGAGCGCTGTAAGGAAGTAGGGGAATATTTGGAATTATCCAGAGAGGGAAGGTATTGGGAATGGGGTTCTTGGAACAGGAGACCTGCGGCATCTTACGTGTGCAAGGGAGACCCCCGATCCCCAGCATCTCTGCCTCGCTGTCCTGGGCTACACAGCTTTCCCCTTCTAGGATCCCAAGCTCTTCAGCATCAACTTCCGTAAAATAAGTATCATCTGCTTTAGATCACTACGTTGAAACACTGCCCCCAAACCAGCTCACCTACTGCTGTCGCTGCTTGAAGGTGAGCGAGGAACAACTGGAATAGCGGGTACAAAAGTACATGCAGGGTCATGAACATTATCATGTATAAAGGCGGGAGGCGATGAAGGTATCACTAACAAATGGACGGCCATGATGCATGTTTGTTCAGAATATAGCTAAGGGGAAGCTGATGAATTTAGAAGAAGAATAGAAAACCTTATTATTTCTTTTAAAAACATGAGCGCTGGTGGGCTGCACAGTCCAACCATCACGATTCCACAGTTATGCAAGGTTTTTGATGTGGAATTGATTATTCAAAAGGGAACGAGAAGGCTGCAGACGCCAAGTCTGAAATCTCTGAGCCAAAAAAACACCCGAAAATGTGTTAGTGCTTGTCTTTGAGACTAAGGCTAAAGAAAGAAGTTATGCTTCCTTCTGTTCTAAAGTATCAATCATTCCCTGTGCAACACGCTCCAATATAATAACCATAACAGTGCCTTCATTGTAAGGCACCCAAGAGGAAAAAGTGAATTAGGATGGGAGGAAGATCCAGAAATCCTAATACTAACAACTTTGTGAAAAGAAGGTAAATGCTCTTTTGTCAGCTTATTTACATTTTATGACTTGCTTAATCTAAAAATTAATGGCACCCTAAAATGTTATTTTGTTCCAGGAAATAAAATCCAGGTCTGGAAGAAAAGAAAGAGAATAGTTATGTAAGTAGCAAAGCAGAAAGTTTTACAGTTTAAATGCTGGTACAAAACATGAGATGTAAGTAGGAAGCTCATTCAGGCCCATAACCACAACACAGATTTTTTTTCTGTTATACTAACTTTCGGAAAGAACACTGTCCCATTATAGGTTAGAATTTAGTTTGTCTTTCTTTCACAAAGATCTCCTGTCAAAATACGTATCCTCTTGGCGATGCCCCCAATATATCACACCGAGACCCAAAAAGTGAAATTAACTTTTCTGTTAGCCAGAGTAAAATAAAGCTGTTAATTGTGAAAAAGTCCGCATTTTGTAAATACATGCATTTAGGTAAAGCAGCAGCACTGATCACCGAATTACTAAAGAACGCATGGAAGTGCCAGGTCAGAACTTTTATGAGACTTTTAGTGTTTCAACCCTGCCAAAAAAAAAGATTATGAACATTTTCAGAATTAAGTATTTAGAAAGAAATCTGTAAAGCAAAAATATAAAGAATCTCCTAAGACTTTTCTGAAGTAATCATTAATTTTGGTAAAGGACACAAACCAAGCATTTGTGTTTGCATATCTTCCATAAATAAAGCGTTATCAGCAGAGGTATTGATGGCAAATAGCGTTAGTATTCTTAAAAGGTCATGAATACAGATTGTCCTGCAACAAGACAAGCACTTCCCTACCCGGGCACTCAGAGATAAGCTTATAAAGATCCTGAAAAGATAAGCTCATCTTGATAAAACATGCTGAAAATTCACATCTTTAAATCAGGTTGAACAGTAGTGCAGATTAAGAGTTCTTTTTGCAGATATTTTTGAGACATTTAAATTTTAGAGAAATCAATATGTCTGGTCAATGGAAGGAATCAGGGGAACTCACAGCATTTGAAGGCAAAAATAAAGTTAACGTATACAACTACATCTTAATAGTTTTGGGAATCTTACTAGAATTTTTCTGAAAATTATTTTTAAAAAATCTGGACTTGAATAAAAAAAACCTATTCTAATCTTAACAGAAGGCTGACTTCTTGTCCCCAGTAGCCAACAAACCAGCAAGGCCATTAAACCAGAGCATGCAAATGGAACCACTTATCAGCTCCTAGACTGTCCTAACAGAGACAGAACTTTGCTACTTACGCCTGGTTTTTGTTTCTCACCCTCCCCTTTTGAATGTTCTTCGCTTCCCAGCTTTCTTAACATGTATTGGTATTTCTGGGCACTCGTAGTAAGAGACATCCTCCTTGCTCTCCCCCAATACCCCCGTGTAGGATCCAGGCTTCCCCAGAAGCAAAGCAAGCAGCAGATGTCTGCCGATTATGTTTCTAGGGTGCTGATCTCTAGCTACCGCTAACTTTGAGTTGAATCAAGAAACTGCTTAAACCCAGGAAACCGGGAGTTGCCAATAGTTGGGAAAACTAAGAGGCAGAAATCTTATTTTGTTCCCACAGCTTCTTTAGGTTAGTAAAGGTACCAATATTAAATATGGAAGCCACTTCCGATTTTCCACAGGCAGTCACCGAAACTGAAGAGGTAAGATAAGCTACCAAGACACTAAGGTCTACTTCAGTGCCGCAAACAAGTGACATGCTCAGAATAAAGCATTGCCTACTATTTCTTCAAAGTAAGAGGAAAAAGGTATAAGCAACAAGCAGATCTGAAATCATAAGATGTGTATTTGTCCTAAAATGGGTAAGAAACCTAAGAGGTACCTTAGTCATCTATGGAAGAACTTCCATAAGATTGACTGTCAAGGATAACACCAGGCGAGAAGAACTTACTGAACTTTCTGTGGATTGTATGCTGTCGTTTTTGTGGTTCTCCACAAAAAATGGGAAACACAGCAATCCTTGATCATAACTCCCCAGAATATGTGAGGAAGTACGAATCTGACAAACTCCTGCGGGTCCTACATTAATTCTAAAGTATCTGCAGCTGCAGCGCTTCCTGATGTCTGATGGACACATGCCGAAATAATATCAAGATTGTAGATTAATAGGCAAGAGAGCCACTACCAGGTCTAAACTCTTCCTGTCATGGTGGGCTGACCTTGGCTGGACGCCAGGTGCCCACCAAGCCACTCTATCACGTCCCCTCCTCAACTGGACAGGGGGTGAAAAATATGACAAAAGGCTTGTGGGTCGAGATAAGGACAGGGAGATCACTAACCAATTACTGTCACGGGCAAAACAGACTCGACTCGGGAAATTAATTTAATTTATTGCCAATCAAATCAGAGTAGGGTAATGAGAAATAAAACCAAATCTTAAAAACACCTTCCCCCACCCCTCCCTTCTTCCCGGGCTCAACATCACTCCCTATTTTCTCTACCTCCTCCCCCCAGCAGCGCAGGGGGACGGGGAATGGGGGTTGTGGTCAGTTCATCACACGTTGTCTCTGCTGCTCCTTCCTCCTCAGGGGGAGGACTCCTCCAACTCTTCACCTGCTCCAGCGTGGGGTCCCTCCCACAGGAGACAGTCCTCCACAAACTTCTCCAATGTGAGTCCTTCCTGTGGGCTGCAGTTCTTCACGAACTGCTCCAGCGTGAGTCTCTTCCACGGGGTGCAGTCCTTCAGGAACAGACTGCTCCAGCATGGGTCCCCCACGGGGTCACAAGTCCTGCCAGAAAACCTGCTCCAGYGTGGGCTCCTCTCTCCATGGGTCCACAGGTCCTGCCAGGAGTCTGCTCCAGCACAGGCTTCCCACGGGGTCACAGCCTCCTTTGGGCATCCACCTGCTCTGGCGTGGGGTCTTCCATGGGCTGCAGGTGGCTATCTGCTCCACCGTGGACCTCCGTGGGCAGCCTGCCTTACCATGGTCTTCGCCACAGGCTGCAGGGGAATCTCTGCTCCAGCGTCTGGAGCACCTCCTCCCCCTCCTTCTTCACTGACCTCGGTGTCTGCAGAGTTGTTTCTCTCACATACTCTCACTCCTCCCTCTCCGCTGCTGTTGTTGCACAGCAGTTTTTTTCCCCTTCTTAAATAYGTTATCGCAGAGGCGCTACCACTGTCGCTGATGGGCTCAGCTTTGGCCAGTGGTGGGTCCGTCTTGGAGCCGGCTGGCATTGGCTCTGTCGGACTTAGGGGAAGCTTCTAGCAGCTTCTCATAGAAGCCACCCCTGTAGCCCCCCTGCTACCAAAACCTTGCCATGCAAACCGAATACACCTGTAGACGGCTCTGCCACACTCAGGGCTCACCAGTAGTAGTAGTGGTTTTAGCCTCCTCCGGCCCTATAATGAAATTCCTGACCACTGCTACCACTTGGATTCCTTTCCTGGTGAGGCACGCACACTGTGCCTGTGCCCAACACCTATTCATAGGCACCGATTTACTGCCAAGGAAAGGGAACAGCCTCTTTCATCCCTCTGGGATTATTCACTACTTAAGAGCCACAGCACTGGAGTTCCAGTCACCTCCCAAATGAAGTAGCACATCCCTGGCCCTGGAGGAGAACAAGGAGAACAAGTTGCCCCCTCACTCCCACTGTGACCTAGGATAGCACTTGCCATTCACACATTGAAACAAACAGCATAAAAGCATCTTTCTAATGCTCTACCATTTAAAGCAAGGAAAATTTTTTTCCTTTTTTTTTAGTTACTTAGTTCCTGCTGTCTTTTGTCTGGGGACCACAAATTTCTTTTGTGGTAGGAAAAGTAATAAGCTGCTTTGACGTCCATCATAAGTGAATCAAGTTTGAATTGCTGACTTGCTACCTGGCAGTAAAGACACGGAAGATTTTAAAGGACAAAGTAAATACAATGACTGCTGACTATCCTCCATACAAAAGATTCTTCTGTGTGCTCTATTAAAGCACAATTACCTTCTAAATGATTGCTTGCGTGTCAAAGATCCCCTTAAAACAATTGTGAAAAATCCAAAAATAGCCTATTAATGGCCAGACGGGGATGGAGTGAAAGTAGAAGAAACCAGTGAAAATTATAATGGTCAAAGTATATGAATTTGATCCAATTACAGGATGTTATTAGGATAGTTCCTGTCTTAAGCTTTATACATGGATAAAAAACACACACATACGCCTTGCACATAATTAAGGCAACATGTTAGGTTGAAGCACTCCTCTCCTTTCCCCCATCCATGTATTTAATGCCAGCTTATGAAGGCTGTTGGAGATTCAACTAATAAATAGGACTGTCAGATAATATGGGAGGCAAGAGGGCACATGCAGCAGAAGTAATAAAAATTCCCTTGTGAAGGGAGCCAGGATGTAGATTGTAAGCAATATGAGTTGGCCTCCTCATGGAGGCAAACATCTGTGGATATACATAGGCATACAGACCTGTAGCAATTTGAGACAAACTCTTTTAGACATCTGATAGTCCAGCACCCTGCAAGTGCTATATTTGACGACTATGCTGACTATTTTAAGTATACCAGAATGTCCTGGGCTATTCTTTAGGAACAGAAATTACTAAATGCACATGTATTTAGAAACAGTAAAAGTTTCTTAGTGCAGTGCTACCATAAAAACTCATTTTAAATGACCCCACTGATTGTCCAGGTCTGAACATTTTATTAGGTGTACAAAGATTTGTTTGCAGCAGTCCCTCATTATACAATTCATGGTATTTAAGTGCTATTTTTTCCAGTACTTGAAGGAAATACTAAAAAACAGGCAATCTTCCTTTGTCCTACTGTAACCATTAATATATTAACATGCAAAACTTGTCAAAACAAACCAGTCAGAGCTATACACAGGAAACCACCTCACCTACTATAATGGCAGATTTGATAGTTTGCTGTTGGTTGACAGGTTACTGAGGAAGGTACCACATCATCTTCTCCAAGATGAAGGAGAGAGGAAACCGAGTTTCATATTACACGACACGTGGATTAATTATATGGTCTGTATATCATTAGTTCTCACATAGCTTTCCACGGCTTATGCACAGACAGCTATTATCTATTTCTACTTTAGATGTTTTATAGCTGTAATGATGCAGTATGATAGAAGCATGGACGAAGACACATGGAGATTATATACTCATCCATGTAAACAACATGACACCCAGAACACTCACCTTGTTGAGGACATCCCGCTGACACCCAAGATAGAGATGAGGCAGGATTCTGGTTGGGCCAATGTTGGAGACAGGTAGGCAGGGTTGAGAAATGCAAGTAGGGACAAGCGTAGATTTTCCTTCACAGAGACCGGGGAAAGAGCTGGAGAACTCCGCAAATCCACCTGCGAGAGGAACATTATGTATTTCATTTACATGCAGTGTTGTGCCCATACCAATTCTCAGAAAGCAGCATTTGTTGCATGAGATGGGGAGGTGTTAAGGGGCAGCAGGAAAGCCTTAACAGAGGAACTGTACATGTGCCTCTTCCAGAGGTACCATGACTGTGCAGAACCATCCATCAGCAGGCAAGGCCTGGCTGCGTATTCCCACTCTGCCTGGAACGTCTCTCTCCCTCCCTCCCTCCCTCCCTCTCCCTCCCCCACCCCCCCATTCCTCAGTTATTTTTGATGCTTCTTCCCATTCTTGATATGTGGAAATGAGACTTTAAAAAAAGAGCCACAACACCCATCACACCAAAAGCGCACACACCTTTTCCTCTCTGCCCCAGCAAGCTGTTTTCTAAACACCTCCTTCTCCTGTGTTAGGTCTATAATTAGACTTCATTAAGAAAAAGTCATGTTTACTCAATTTGGTAAAAGCATCAATATGTGGTTATTAATGTTTGCTTTTAAAATCCTACATTCTTATTTTCTACGCAGCTCCATAATTAATATATTTCATCCAACACACCAGAAGAGGTTTCATCTTTCAAAACCGCACCAAGCCAAGGCTTCTCTATCTCAAGTGGGGGAGGCAAGGCAGAGGGGGGACTACAGGGGAAGACTTTGCCCAGCCATGGACTGCCCTAGCAAATTACCACAACTGCTACTGTCCCTTTACTGCTAGCTGGTTCTTCATCTGCACCAGTTATTAGGCCCTATCCATGCTATGGCTCCAAAACATTTTTACTACCATTTCCCACCACTGCATTAAACCACCAAGAAAAACTAGAGGGCAATGACTGGTAACACATTTAAATCCACCTAAAATCCCAGTGGCCATCAAAAATGTTCCTAGGAGGTTTCACCATCAGCATGGCACAGCTGCTATGGAACATGAAGGGAATAAAAAGCGAGGCTAAGACTGCTCTAGACACAAATACATACAACGCAGCTCAAGCTCCATTTCTTCTTCTTGCTCAGCTAGTTCCCGGCTTCCCTCCCATCACAAGGGCTGCGTTATAAATCTGTGCTACCAACTGTGGTACAACTAGCCTTACCCACAGTTAGAAAACAAAACCGAAGAAACCTCCAGCGATGAACTTATACTTCGACTAAACATGTTCTCACAAAAGCTAGCTAGCTTTGTCCAAGCCTAGCTAAACCCCAAGCTCAGCTCATTCTCATACTTCATCTTCGCAAACTAGTCTGAAGAAGAACTGGAGGCAGCTGCTTAAATCAGTACGTTATAGGCTTTTCTTGACTGTTTTCACCATTTAACAGCCAACCAGTAAGGGTGAAGGGGCAAACCATAGTGAAAGTCCCCAGCTATTGCCTCATATTAAAGCAGACAGAAGTGGAATTTTAAGTGAAGGGAGAGTAATTATAACCTGTTCAGAACAAGGCATCTTTTTATCATCAAGGAAGTGAAGTATTAACGTGCTAAATCTGCCAAATGCTATGTTCGCTATTATTACAGTTTGAAGACATGAATTAAAATTATTCAGGAATAAGATAATGTACTGTTTTGTCAAGGCTTGCATTACCATTACCTGAATTATGCCTATTCTTTGCATTTTAAAATCTGTATCCTTAGTAAATGTAGAAAAAAACAAGGTAATAGCCATGTGTGTAACAGCATATTTTATCTGATAAACAAAAAAGCCAGCAAGCAGTTTTCAGAACAAAAGTTTTTACGAACAGCAATTCCTGTTCAGTCTCCTGACCTAAAAAAAAAAACCAAACAAACAAAAACAAAACAAACCACTTGTCTAATTTGCTAGATAAGTGATTTTAGACAACTATGAGAATACGAGGGGTGAGGTTGGACTGTATGGGATGGGCGGGGGGGATACTAAGCTAAGGCACTGCCCATCACGGAGCCATACCCCTAAACTGAAGGACCTAGGCTAGGGACACAGTAAAGGTTTGGCTCTGACATCTTCTATTCCTATTAGCTGGGTTTCCTCCTCCTTGCTTTACAACTGCCCCGTACAGGACCCCAAATGCTGCTTGTTCAACGTATCAATCGAATGACAGAAGGAGTTTCAAAACAATTCTCTTGCACACTTGCTAAATTTTCTTCTGTATGGCATAATGTTTTCCCCTCTGTTGTAGGAAGCAATCCTTGAATTTATAGGCATTATATGCCTCTCAGATTAAATTTAATGTAAGATATGGCGCCCAGAAGTTCCTTGAGAGGTTGGGGGAAGAAGGGGAAATCAAATATCGGTCTTCCGTTTTATTTGCTTATTCTTTGTTTCTTGGGAAGCTTGTTGGCTGCTTTCTGGAGCCTCTCTCTGACACAGCTGGAAATAGAGAAGTGACTCTTCTTTCAGCACAAGCACAGAAAAGACTTCACATCTATGCTTTCTTTGCAAAAGACTACATGGGCAAAATTCAACAACAACAAAAAAAGAATTTTCCCAACTACCTACGGATTGGTCTCACTTCTGTATGAACACTGCAACAAGAAATTAAGCAAGAAGCTAATATGCAAAAAACCTGAGATTTTGGGAGATGGAACCGTGGTCTGTCATCATAAGCGTAAGGAGCAATTTTTTATTTTGTTTTTATTCTAGGGCTCTGCCAAGGCAAGCTTGAAGTGATTCAAGATTAGATGCTTCAGCACTTCTGGGACATTCATCCCTTCAAAATCATGTTTCTTCTTTCTACTCACGCTTTCCTAGTAAGATGTTGCTTCAGTATCTTTACAACATGAATTACAACCACAAAAGTCCCAAATTGGGTAAGACTGACATTATATTACCTATCTTTACACACGCTCCCAAGTGAGCCCTCCTTTCCTTTGAATACATTTTAACCTGGTATTGTTATCAGTAGTGAACTGACTTGAAAAAGCATGAAATCAGTGCCTTGTTTCAAATATTAATCTATCTTCCCTGCCATCTTCTGTAACCATTCAAAAAGTTAGTAGCTTTTCAACAAATCTGGCTTTGATTTATGGCACTCACAATAGGAAAAACACAGTGTATGTTGAAAAATTGCTTTAAAAACAAACAMACACACACACACAAACAAGCAAAACCCATACCAACAAAAAACACTCTTGCATGCATCCTGCTAAATTAACAATTTCTTCTAGTGCAACAAACATAGTATCATGGGTCTGGAACAACAGCATCCATACATTATGATCACTGAGCTGTTGTGTCATTATGAACCTAACTTCTATTCTAAGGAACTGCACTCATCGCTATTTACTTGCATTGACTTACAAAATATATCTTTTTTTTAAATATATAGATAGATATATTAAAAAAATAACAGCACTTAAAGATGTGTAGAAAAAAAGGTATTTATTTCACATGTCTGTTTTCTAACACAGATTATGGCCCCCATGAGTCCCCAAAGCTGAAGTCTATGCACAGTCTACATGAGGCGCCTCTTATGAGAAAAGTGCTTTAAGCACTCAGACTACCTGTACACTTCTGCTGTAAATGAAGCAGACCGCCCTGAAAAAACAAACTTTAAACATTTAGAAAATGAATTTAGTGTACAGGTGGGAATGCAGAATAGAAAAGTGAGCCTTAAAAGAAAGATGGGACTGGTTTAGTTTCAAATTCCATAATTTGAGGATGACCTTTGCATCAAGGGAAATTTCATCTTTAAATCTCCTTACCTACCCCAGCTGGAATAGGGCTGGCAGCACTGTGCAGTTTGTTTTAATAAGAGAAAATACACTTTTCTTCTGGAGCTAGTTTCTAAGTAGCACCCTTTCTCCCACCACTACTCCAGCCTCTGCAAATAATAAATCAATCAGATAAGCATGTTGAAACAGTGGGGGGAAAAAAAAAAAATCTACAGGTCATCAATAGAGCTACTGGGTTAATAAAGTTTCACTGAAGTCTTTGATAAATGTAACTGGGCCCTGGAAACAGATGACTGACAAATAACTCCAAAATATTCTTTCTTAAATAGCTTATGAACCATACAGGTTTTCTGTATTCTTGATGGTGAAGCTGAGCTGAAACAGCTCTCTTGACATTCAACAGGATGAAACCACTTCTTGTCTATTTGAATGTTATGGACAGAGGAAGGAGGAAACAGAGTAACTTTTATATATTATACATATATCTATAAAATTTTGCTTGTGTTTAAAAAGATCCTCCCCCCCAGGAGGCTTTTGAAGTTTTTCACTCTACTTTTTCTGATATCGATGAATTAAATGGAAGACTCTTCCATCACCACTCACGCAATAGTTCCATTACATCTGAAAACCTTGATGGTGAAGCAGGATAAGCAGCACAATGCATCTCCTTCTTCAGTTTCAAATAAGCAGTTACTTCTGTCATGACTGCACATATGTACGTCATTGTATCCTTTGGCTGGTAGCAAGTAGCTAACAGTACTCTAAGTCTACTTTGCATAATAGGCCCTACCCAAGTTTGAAGGAAAAAAATCTTTGGGGATGATGACTTCCATCATTATGGGAGCAAATTAAAGCAATATAAGACAGAAGTGATTTCAGAGTATCATCTAATATATTTTCCAACATGAAAGCAAAAGATATCAGAGTAGCAGTGGCAAACTGTGATGTTCAGCTGGTTGTCCTTTATGTTTCTGAGACAAAAATCAGTTAATTAAATTATGCTCTAATTTTAGATGATCCATCAGAAGATTGCAAAGTTCTGTAACTGCCCCAAGGTAACTCAGCTCTTGCTTAGGTAGCTTGTTAAAATGAACAGACTAGTGAAACTATTTCAGTTTTAAGCGAGTGACAAGCATCCCCTGGCTGCAGCACATTTAACGAACAGCAGTACCGTACCGCATTCCAGTGCTGACTTGTTCTGTTCCCTTCTTGTGGCTACGGCTCACGCAAGAGTCTCTACGAAACCATGTTAAGGCGCCAAAAGCCGTCAGTGGTTTTGCAGCCTGAGCCCTTGTGTGTGTGGCAGACAACCCAACACCTCCTAGGTCTCTACAGTAAAGCCTGCGTTTCTTGCTTACAAGCCTCCACATCCATTAGCAGAAATTCGGCAAGATCCGGTAAGCTACTCAATTACCCTGTTGCTATGGTTCTGCGAAGTGGTGACTACAGACTTTCCTTTGATCAAGACACTACTGTTTCCTAACTACGATTGTGATTGTAAAGGTACGATCATTAGAGGAATCTTGGTATCAGAAGTTTCGGCTCCCTTCTCAGCCAACTCAGGAAACAAAATAGGGCCAAACCCAGAAGGGATTAAAAAGTTTCAGCAAACTTCCACAATAAAAGTTATTCTTTCTTATAGATTCATTGCATAAATCCTTGTATAAATAAAACTCCCAACTAACTTTGCCAGCAGCAGGAGGAGGAGAGGGAGAGAAGATGGGATCAGGTGGCAACAAGTGATAGCCAGAGAAATACTGATTTGGGAAGAAGTACCTTTCATTAAGGGAACGGAATTCATCCAGATCCTTATGACTATTTAGTTTAACTACCATCAGAGACAAACCCTAAATTAATACAGAGGAATAACTACTGAGAACCGCAAGCATTTACATCAGCTCATCTCTGTTATTTTATATGGAAACAGAGCAGGAGCATTCCACCGTGCTGCCAGTTGCCATGCCGCAGYTGCAAGGACAGTAGCTCTGTAAACCACTATAGAGGTTTGCAAGTGAAAGGCTAGCTAAGCTCTAAGCTCCTGATTTGAACACTTAATATAGAGTTGTGAAGCGCATGTAACATTTTACTGGTTTTACCCAATGCTCAATAAAACCATTCCAGTTAAATGACACCATAATAGGACATAAAATTGGCCAGGGGGGTGTGTGGTGGAAATGGTAGATGTTTCCTATGCTCATTCCATGTTATGCTGGGTTCTCATCCTCCTCCCTGTCTTTATATTTCCTTCAAATGGGTCAAACCACTCAGAGATGTAACCAAAATTAGACAAGACAGTTTCACAGGAAACATACTAATTCTGAATTAAAAACTAAAAGCATTTTTCTTTGCTTATAGAAGGCCAAGTACTTGTGAGACTGATTTAGCATGGGGAAGAGCAAAAAAAGTTAAGCAGAAACACCAAGCTACTAAAACTTCAGTTTTCAAAATGCAAGCATTGTTCTTCATTCACATCAACACACATCCCTTCCGCACACAAACACAGGTTACTCAGCTTCGGCTTTAGGGTATCATGGCTGGTCCAGTGAAATTTCGCCTGCTATTGAGCAGATCAACACCTGCATCTACCCTGCACACCTCCCCCATCCACCAGCCCTGTACCCCCTTTGCTCTCCTGCCCTCCGCCTCCCTCAAATACTTCTCCTTTTCTGCAGGGTGCTGGCAAGAGAGGAGAATGCCATTTTCTCCTCCTACCAGCTTTCAAAGTTCACCTTGAGCAGCTCACCGATGCTTACATGACATACTACAGTAACCGGGCTGTTGGTTGGTTGTAATTACCAACTGTTACATTAGCCAAACAGGCCTGCTTCGGTGACATCTCCCCCATCCACACATATTTAATAAGTCTTTCCTTTGCATTCAAATTGAATATGGCATAGCTGTTCCCTCATACATTCATCCTATGTCTCAACTTGCACATACATTCATCCTATGTCTCTAACACACAGAAAAATCAATCATGCGGCAATACTAATATCTCTTTAAAGTTGCTTTTAAAATTACTGTTGAAACAGCCAATTCTGTAATTCCTTACCATCCTCAAGTGTTTGCAGAGATCTGCACCAGTAGTTTTACCCTTAATCATCTAGAGATAGCTGCTCTTGCTAATCAGGCAAGTGCATACTGACGAAGTGCAGAAAGGAACAGAGACCTGACTATACTTCAGAGAGGAGGCAGATTAAGGTTGGGTGTGAAATTAAAGTGCAACAGCTGACGTACCCACAACTCTGCAGTGAAAGGGAAACATGAAAATAGGAGACCTTCCCGTTAGTGTAACTTGCTTTTTCTACATAACTGTCCAAGTATGGAGACAACTCCTACAAGGACGAGAGCTCCATGCATATACAAATTCTAACAGTAAAAAWCTTAACCAACAAGCTTACGCTGCATTTGTTCTGGGAGAATTTCTTACTACTTCTTTGTAAAGGCAGTCATGAAACATAACTTGGAATGAAAGAAAGATGAGAAAATAGGTGTTCACATCACTTCATGTGTTTCCTATAAGCCTGTCAGCTAAAGCGTGAAGGAGAACGCCAGCAATTGCTTTTCATGCCGAGAGCCTGGCAGCAAAGCCAAGGCGGAGGGGAGAAGAGATTTAGCTAGAGAAGAGCTTGGTAACTGAGATGAAGGTGCTGGCCAGCTTCTCCAACTAATGGAGACCGATCCTAAAGACCAGAAGAACAGCTTTCCACTTTCACACTAAGCAAACATGTTTTTCAACCAAGTAATTCAAGGGGCTGTAGAAACAGGAATCCCACCTGCCACCGCTGCCCATCTCGTGGTGGACCCTCGGGTGGCTATTGCAGCCTGAGCTCCCAAGGGGCCTCCTTGCATTGCTGGTGCCCACACAGCACTGCTGCTTGGTCACACCAGCAAATCCACAACCAGCTCAGCTCAACCGAAAAACTACTATTCAGGGGGAGACACTAATTTGAGGCTCTGCACTGTACCGGTGCTCATTTCCATAGGGCTTACAAGAACTTCCATTATTTTTTTCATTTAATTACTCCGTCTGTCAAACCTTATTGAAGCTGACCAACAAGCTTAAACATCTTTTGTGGGTGACAGCAGAGAGACAGACAACATGGCAACTCCTATGAGCTTGGCTTCCCTAAAACTTCAAGCTAAGAAAAGCCTATGAAGTGTTTTATACAACATCCCCGCAGATCCAGCTGGCCCTGCAGCTCGGATGCAGCATGCTTCACACGGGATGCACAGAAAGATCCCGTCTTGTGCTCCTGATGGAGAAATAAGAGACAGTGAATGTGTCTGGTTTTCACAGGTCATGGAGTCTGCTGGAGAAGCCCAAGGATAATGCATGCTGGTAAGAGAGCAAACTTTGGCATTTCTCTTAAGTGCCATTCAAATCAGATGCTTCTCCTTTTTTTCCCCCCACTTTGGATTCTGACTGTTCAGAAAAGGCCAAAGGGAGAAATTAGCTTTCTTCAATGAATTATTGAAAACAGACTAGAAGCAACTTCCCTCCTTTTCCCACAAGACTTAATTGTCTGCCAGTTCATCAGTGTTAACTCAGTGTCAAACACAGTTATTTTAAAGCAGGAAGTGGAAAAGGTCTAAGACCCAAGTGATGAGTCAAAAACCAAAGACTACATGCATGTACTAGGAAAGGATTGCAAGGAGACTTTGAAGCTTGTGGATTTGGCAGAAGATCCCACCACCTTCGTTAAATCCAGAATTTGCATCTTCATTAATGGCACTAATTATTCATACATTTTATATAGCCATATACTAATAAATACTATATTGGTATCCCTTTATAAAGGAAAAGAAGAATAAAAAAGCAGCAAAATCTGCAACTGCCTCTACAACATAATATTTAGACCTTGTAATTTTAAGTAAGCCTTACCAAACTTCTGTATTCACCAAAGGTATGCAGTGGAGTACATTCATGTTTAGCTTTTTTTTTTTCCCCCCTCTTCTAATAGCAATTTAGAATTTGTTACTGTAAATACTGATTAGTGCCAGGCACATAACGTAACATTACTGAAAACTATGCTAAAAAAAAAAAAAAAAAAATCAAATTTAAACAGCACTATAGCAAAGACAAAATATACAAAACCCTAACCTTAACGTTTACTTTGCCTCCAATCAGATCAGAGGCTCTTAATGCTGTGACTTAACAGCACTTTCACAGTCACATTCCCATCGAACATTAAAATGTTTATCTAAAAGCTGCAGTATAGATTTTTCCCTTGCCGCAAGGAAGGAAAGTTGTAAACCTTCTGACTCAAAAGTTTTATGAATCTACAATGTTTCCACTCTGTTTAAACGAGCTGCAGACCTCCACAGGCCATTGCAATTCAGGCATTCCAGCTCCGCTCCGGAGGGATGCTTGCCATTTTCCATTACATAAGCTCAGGCTGGAAAGCCCCATTAGCAGCGCTGCCATCCCCGCGCCCGCCCTCCCCTTCCCGTCCCCTCTCATCAGCCACGGGGAGTCCTTCCACCGGATTCAAGGTTTCACGGTTTGGGAAAGCTAGGGGTGTTTTTATTACGGCGGCGTTCAGAAAGCGGCCCCGTTATGCCAGGTGTTTTACAAGCACAGTAGCAAGGGAAGTTCTTTGCCCTGGAGGGTTTCTGGCTTTGGTAAGACAAGGTTAATAGGCAGGTTAAGCAAACAAGGCTGGGGAGGAGGGGGGGACCCAAGAATGGGGTCAAGCCCCCCCTCCCACCCAAGTGGCATACAGAAGAGTCAGACTAATGACAAGTAAAGACTGCATATTGGACACTTGGACACTCACACTTGCCCTTTCTGCCTTTAAAGAAAGACAAAAAAAAAAAAATCCTCATCATAATTTCAGTCAATTAAGTTTCACAAGCATCCAGAGGTATCCAAAACAAAAGCAAACTTAACAAGTTATTCTTGGGTTTGAGAAATGTTATGAGAGCTTCATGCTAGTGAAACTTTGCTCTCTCTCAAAAGACAGCAAGTGGATACACATATGAAAGTAATAAACCCTACTCCCATTCTTCAAGTGCTTAAAACAATCACTAAACAAACACTCAAAACTGCATTTTAAGTACAAAGGGTGGGAGGATATTCACAGAGGACCGACTGTAGCCAAGGGTACTAGTTTTTCTACGCTCTTGTTAAAAATTGATGGAGAGGGAGACTTTGGAAGAGGACGATTCAGAGCTAAGCTCCTCTCTTGCTCTTGTCTCCTCCCCACCGATGCTGGCTGCACTTCATGGGTTACGGGACCACTTAGGGAATACTGCACTCCCCCTGCAAGACTTTTTACCTCTTTCAATAGAGACTTGCTTCTAATGGCATCAACCAGCCAGAGTATCAGGAAAGCCAGCATCGTTGTGCAACTACCCTTCCTTCTCTAAACACTGGCAGGATATTTGACAACTCATTCTCACTATAATTATTTCAACTTGCAGATAACTTGAGTATTTTAATCCATGACCGCCATGTGAAGGCGTGCTCTTCTCCTTGAGGCGCTCTGCAAAGACTTACAAGGAACGCTCAGAACTTCAGTCAGCCACAACCAAAAGTTATTAAGCTCCAAATCCAAATGTTAAAAGGTGTCAGGATGTTAGACAGGAATTTATCAGACAGCACAAACCACAGCTACCTCATGCCATCTTTCAGTCCACTGGGTACCCTCCTACTTGGCATATGGGACCGCAGAAGCGGGGAAGAAAGCTCAGTCTCGCAGTCCTGGTCACTTCAGGAGACAGAAATGACCCGCTCTACCTATAAGAGAATATTCTTAAGATTTCCTGCTCCTCTGCCACAAGGCTTGTTTTTTCTGGTGACAAAGCAGGGAGAGAGCACTGGGCTTTTTTTCTGTCCAGCTTTGCTGTAGGGAAGTAGAGACAACACAATGGTAAATGTACCCTAGAGATACTGGCATTTTTATACTGGGATTCTTTTGAACGGGCTTCCAATTTCAAATATTTTTAAGAAAAATGCCAGCATAAACAAGACTGAAGAAGAGTTCCTGACTTGTTTCCTTCTCCTTGCATCCTCCATGCAAGTCTTCCATTTTGCACACATACTTTGTTAGGTGAGGGACAGGTCAGGGGAAACAATGATTTGGGAAGTTTCAGCAAAAACTTAGGTTTTGCAACAGTCCCTGGCTAATCACTCACTATTTTGTTTCCAGGACCTTTGCCCAATCTCACTGAACTCATTACGTTTGCTGTTTCTTTACATACTCGCTCAGCTTATGACTTCATTCACTGTCCATTGCATATGTCACTTGCATTCGTCACTGAATAGAAAGTTAATAATTTATGTCCTTCTGCTTATCATGGTAGCTTTGTGCTCTGTAGAAGCTTATCAGACAGCTCTTGTGAAAGCAAAATCCATTAAATCACATTACTGCTGACATTTTTCATAGGCAGAAGGGTAGCAGACAGAGATTAGTAGGCAATTCACCACTTGAGCCTCGATTACCTGTCAACACCACTTTTTTACATGGTGACTGTACCCACAGTCCAACCATGGTTTTGGGAGGGAGAAGTACAACTCCCCGGCTCAGTGCTCAGTGGTTCTGCAAGTCAGATGTGGGCTTCATGCTGGGCACCTAGAAAATCTGTAATTCTACACTAGTAATTCTCTGAATTATACAGATAACCTGTGTAGTAAGTAGCAGTTTATGGACCCCTTTTCAAGACAGCTGTCATCTCACTGAAGGATGGCAGCTTCATCTCCAACCATGAAGCAAGTTTTCTACAGACAAGATTTAAGTATACACAACCCTGATTACGTCTACAGATCAGGCAGATACTATTTAATGAAAGGCACGGCTCCAGTGGAATACAGTCGTGTACAAATCTACACCTCAGCGTACAGGCACTGGGGGGGTAAAACTGTCCAGGCAATTCTAGAAGCTCACAAAAGGCTTCCAGTATATTTAACTCCCCTTCCGCCCGTACACTTTATAAGCTGGTACGTTATGTAAGTTTTCCATATTGGTTGTTCTCAGTGGCGTTGAATACCGCGGTACATCAAGTCTAAGTGGCAATTCAGTGACTGACAGAAAAATATGTCCTTCATGGTTCGCTGGCAAAATACACTCTGGTCTTGCAGCACTAATAAATTCTTAGAGAGTTCAGTGAAACTGTTTCTATGATCCTGCATTACAGTACTCTGAAGTCTAGCTAGTCCTTCTTGGACATTTACCATTGCTCTACATCCACCCGAGTACAAGAATTCTTGCTTTCGGTTTCAGTTCAGAGCCAGTACAGTGTTTCTGTGTTAGGCTATTACAATTTTTAATGTCAGGTTGGAAATACAGAAAGGTGGGCATTTCTGTTTTTTCAGAAATCCTTCTGTTTAGCATGAGTCTTCTGTACAAAAAAATAAAACTAAAAAAACCCCACAAAATAAAAAGCTGTGCTTCATCTTCATCGCAGGCAACATTTGAAAGGTAACTATCATGAAGACATCTGTGCTTGCACGAGGAGTAAGCCAGATTACGAGAAGTAGGGAAGAGCAAGCGTTTTAGGAAAGTAGAACGTGCATGATTTCCATTGGCATAGTGGAATAGAATTTAAGCAAGACTCACCGCCTTAATAATGCTAATTCATCAAGCAAGAATCGGTAGTCTCTCTTAACTGTTTCTGCAGAGCAAGCAGAAACGTCATARAAATACTGTATCTAGGAAAAGGACTCCCATAAAAGTAAATCCAGTTCTCAAAATATGGGAAGAGAAGGAATCAAGTCACATCCCTGTGTTTAAATCTTATTTAACTCAGCAGAGTAGATGCAATTATGGGAGTGGGGTTAAGCCTTCAGTACCCGCATTTCAGTATTTTGCTCACTGTTAAAAATTAAGAACCAAAACAAATATTTAAATTCCTGAGAACATTCCCCACCAGATTATAAATATTTTTATGAGGTTAGATCAAGAGCTTAAAACTAATTGGTAAGGGTTCCTTTGAGGTCTTTACACTAGTTAGTTCAATGAAAAACAACCTCCAGGGTAGAGCATACCTTTATGCACAACCTAAATAAAAAACCACCTCACTGAGAGCTCAGTAGTGGGGGGAGGCAGGAAGAACAGATGCAGGAATTTCAGATATTTGTAATTGCTCCTTATTCTATCCCAACAAAAAAATATTTCCCTACTCCAAAATGTTTATTTAAAGTCACTATTTTAGATAAACCAGGTTGAGTGGCATAGGGAAAACTCAAGTCCAAAGGTTCTTCTTTTTACACGGGCCATAAACGTTTATGACAGTTCGTCATCAGCTTGCTGAGACAACACATTTTATCTAGTTTCCTAGAGCCATGTATCAATAGCCTCCAAGGAACTTTCTGTACAACTGAATCTAGCACTTCGTCCTTCACCCCACATCCCAAAAGGCTTCTTGTGTGTGTTCGGTAAGTAGCTAGCTTTTTAATAGATGTAAGAAAACAACACGACTGTGAAAGGTATTTTCTTACGTAAGGATTAACATCAGGGCAAATTCATTATAAGAGAAGGAAACGCTAGAGAGCTGACAGAATAGAGTTGACATTAATTACTTTACTACCGATTCATCTTAGTTGGGTATATTTCCTGAAATAAGGACTTACCTGTAATAGATCAGTAGTAAGCACTTCCCTTACATTTCCCTTTTGTTCTTATACTCCTCTACCACTGGTTTTAAAGCCGTCAGTTGTTGCTGCATTCATAAATATCCCCATCACTAGCTATTTAACCAAAAAGAAGATGAAATTCTCAAATCTAATCTTTCCTAAGAGAAATGCACTTGACATGCCAAAAAAAAAATCCTGCTTTCGACAAGGAAATGTGTTTTAACACATTAGATTCCCTTTCTCTCCCTCTAACACCCAAACTAATCCTTACCAGCTGCACGTGGCTAAGTTCACCTCAGCTAGCTAATGTGCACTAGTATCTTGCATGTGGTTTAAGTTGCATTTTCAGCTTGAACAGACAACTACCATGTGCTAGAAATAAAAAAAAAAAAAAAAAAAAACCCAACAAACAAAAAAAAAACCCCAACCAACCAAAAAACCAAAAAAAAAATCAAAAACCACCACCACAAAACAAAGCAATTTCTCATAGTATCATTAAGATACACACAACGGGTATTTGTCCAGACTATGCACTGGGGAGCTGGGGAACACTCCCTTCCTGGTACTATCCATTCCTACAGGAGCCACAGGCAAGTCTGAGGATGGAGACACTCTGACCACCTCCTTGACGGGGTCCAGCAGAGGAAGAAGAAGATCAAAGCCATATCTCATGCAACTAATCTATAGAGGGACAGTAGAAGGAAGGGAAGTTTTGTGATGCTCTCCTCTGCTTGGCTTTATTAAGGATCACCCCCAACTCCTCCCTGCCATGACGTCTAATTCTCAGTTATTGGAGAGCAGTGACTCTTTCTAGTGTGGAAATTAAGTTGTGAATAGTGTATATTTCTGCATGGAACTGTAATACGCTTCTGGTTATTAAAAAAACCTCGGGACAGATGAGCAGAGTTGGGTATTCAAACAATAAAAGGATTTCTTAAGAGACATGAACTGCTGCTAGACTGGCCTATTTTTTAAATAACAGTTTTAAATTTAAGGGAGTATTAACCACATATTTCAGCGCTCTTACATTAAGCATTTACTGTGCCTAGACACCACACATTTACTTGGTGGCTCATATGGAAGAAGAGTTACTTAATCTAATATTGTAGTCCACAACCCACAGGTGTAATTCTTACCAAGACAGCAAAGAAAACAGAAGCACCAAACATAGCCAAAGCAAAACCCTACTTAGTTTACTGTGAGTACTGCTCACGTGAGCACCAAACGCACCTGTCCAAGTGCAGAAATTATTTGTTTTCTCTGTACTCACTTTTGAAATAGTTTGGGAATAGTTCTCTCAGTAACACAACCACCTCCCTATCACTTTCATCTGAAGTCACTACAAACCTCAGTGAAACCTTCTTGCTAAGAGGAAGCATCTCTCTGGAGTTCTTTCCCCTCTCTGGAGTTCTTTCCCTTTTCCTCATCATTGTTCAGTCTCTGACTGAAGTTTTAACATTTCTCAGAGACTATGTATACACTTCATTAGGTCACTGATCAAGTCACTGCAATGGATTTCCTACTAGTATTCGTCATCCCCTCTTCTTTCAGCCCTGGATCTACTTCATGCCCCTCCTTGTTCCTTCTTGTGAACACTGGGTCTACTGTTCCATGACAGAAATAACAATACAAGCGCACATTAACACCAACAAATCCTGTATTATAAGGACTTGAATTTCTATGGATACTTTGACCTGGGATTTAAAAAAAAAAAAAAAAAAAAAGGGGGTGGGGTGGGTGGGTGTGTGGAAAGGTGGGGGTGAGGGAGAAGATCTGAACAGAGTACTACCACTTAAGGAGCTGGAGTTTAAAAAGTCACACAAAATAATCTCCGTAACTCTGGGAGATAATTTCTCTTGTTCTTATTGTAGTAACTACCAATTCAGCAAGGAAGAGATTTTCCTCCTAGCACATACAATACTTAAAAGACCAGGGAAGCACATTTCTTTTACTATTTTTGACCCTAAAATAGCAGGCACATGCATCTAAAAAACCCTGCATTGATCAATTTCCATTTACACAGCACTAATGGTGTAATATATCCCCTGTAAGATGCAATTTCTAAGCATTATATGTATTATGAGTGTCACTATATGCATAAAGAACCACAGAAAAAGCTATGCTGTAACTGAAGTTTATACCAGCACTGTTGCAAAATTGCGTACATGTCAGTTACAAAGATAGCATTTTCTTTCTTCTCCTTATTCAAGTTTTTTTTTCTTTGTACATCATACCTGAAAGCAGATACACAGAGCTGAAATTCTTCTCCAGTTTGCCCAGGAGCACAGTAAGAAAACAGTCAGATGAGAGGGAGGTCACATCTTTAGAGCTTTGGTCATACACCACCACTTCCTGCTTGCAATCAATTTCAATCTGAAACACAAGTAATGCAGAATAAAATAGGAAGGAGGAAGATGATTAAAAGCATCACGTTATCACCTGCATCAGGGTTCCCACATATTTGCTATGCAGCAGTTCAGATATATAGATTTTTTACGTAGCTGTACGCAAAACAGTTTTTATTTTATACTTAATATGCCTGATCAGATTTAATTCCTTTGAGAGTTTGTAAATTGATTATTTGCTCCAAGGTGAAGTACACTCTGCAAATTTCTACCATTAGGTAATTTTATGCAACTTGTAAAATGCTTTACCTTCAGCTAGGTTGGTCGGTTTGTTTAAAAACTAAGCTTTTTAAAAGAAGGCCCTACCTCAGTTTCTGCTTCTGGGTTTTTTGTGTATAAACAGTAGAGAGACCTTAAATTGCCTAAACCCACACACATTTTAGCCATCTATACAACTTTATGTATAAATATGCTTTAGATAGTAATAATAATAATAAAAGGCTTCAGTTTTTAGCATGTCAAAGCAAGAATGTAATAAATTACTTCTGTAAAAGTACAAAACATCTGAAACAAGTACCAATGGATTAAAAAACAAAACAAAACACACATAGATACACATTAAGTTTAAACAGCTTAGCTATTTTCTTTTCACTAGTAACACTATTTAAAAAAAAAAAAAAAAACAACAAAACACACCACACACAACAACAACAACAAAAAACCACAACCAAAAACCCATCAAACTACTCACACGAGAAGTATTTTAAACAGCAAGTAGGAGCCAGACTGACAGAGCTACAGTTCCTTTGCAAACTGTATGACCACTTGCTAAGCAATCCCCACCACCACGGACCCCAAAGGATCCTTCGAAGTTTAGAATGAGAATGTTTCCTGCCTTAATTACATATATTTAAGGGACTGTGCTTTGCAAGACATACAAGAACCCTGAGAGCATTCTTTCCGAGTAATTTCTAAATCCCTCCCCATTACTCTGTCACTTAGGGGAGAGCAGCCTACAAAGAATCCCAAAGATAAACTTAGTAGTAACCAACAACCTCTTAAAWCAGGTAAGAGCTCAGCAAAACTCAGTCCCCCAATTTTGTTTTTTTAAAATGAAATACCTAAGGGAAAATTATTACAAGTTGCTTTCCAGGCACTCCTTTAAACAAATACAAGGAATAACAGGAAAATGACCCCTACCTTGTGTTTTGCCGAATGCTGAATGAGCTCTGTAATCAAAACTTTGTCCTGCTGCAGCCTCCGCTTCATAAGCTTGGAGCAGTTGATGTTGATGGCATCCAAGATGTGGGACGTATTGTATTCCACAAAGGGGCGGCTATCAATCAGCAGCAATTTTTCTGTACCACTCTCCAGCAAAGCCACCAACTTCTCGGCGACAATGAGTTGAGTCCTGATCATCTCATCGGCCATGACAACAATAAGGCCTCTTTCACCACCTCCCTCTCTAATTTGCTGCGATGATGTAATGGCTGTGTACTCAAAGGCTTAGCCACACCATTGTACTAGAAGTGTATGAGGTCATGCTGGTAGTGACTGGCAAAAGAAAAGTTAAACCCATTTTCAGAAAGAGCTCTTCAACTGAATGTCTCCTCCTGCTTCCAGTTGATGTGCCGTTACAAAGGGTTCATTCCACAAAGCAGCCCCTCACATCTGATTCATCGGGAGATGACTATGGAGTAGCCATTTCACAATTCAAACAAAAGATGCTTTCTGGCTGCCGCTGCATTACATCATTCTTTACCTTTGCTCCCACCCATCAGCTTTACACCGGACTAAGAGCCTGTAAGAAGGGGAAGATAAAAAAAAAAACAACCATAAACCAGATGAGGCCATGAAAGTTTGCAGAAGAAAACATTCAGCTTCGAAGCTAACTGCACACTGGTCTGTACCATATAATAAATACTCTCCCAAGAAGTTCCCCTCTCTGCTGTACATGCCAAACACCTAGAGAGAGTATTTGCAACTACAGTCTCTGAATCTATTCCAACGATCTTGCCTGGACAATTATCTTGTATTTCAGGCAACGTACCCTGTCTTAATTGCAAACTTTTGTTGCCACTGGCTCTGCCTCTTCACAAGACTTTGTTAGAATATAATTAAGAGATACTGCCCTAAATCATGGTATTCCTTTCAATAGCAAAACTAATTAGATGCATTTCAGCACTTCACCACTCAGCAAGAAGTTGTAAAATTAGTTAAGATACATTTTTAAAGTTTAATGCCCTGGAAAGTATTTCACAAACCAGCGCTGCAAGTTGGGGAACTGAAACCGTAAAACAGAAAGGACAAAACTTACATCCACCTCCCTCCTTTAAGAACATGGTTAAAAAGAAACCAGAAGAACAAGATGCTACATCAGGACACAAGAATTTTATTTGAATTAATCACCAGACAGGGAACAGAGGCTTCGTGAATACACCACTGAAAGGTAAAGCAGTGTGCACTGTTTCTGGCCATTCTGGAGCAGGTGGGACAGTAACATGAGGTGTATTAGGCTTTTCTCACATGCTAAATATTATCTGAAGCAAACTATACTTTTGTAAAATTAGATCCTGACAGCATCTGAACCACATCAGCCTAAACAGTGGCAGCAGCAGAGCAGTAAATACACCACCTGAAATGTTTCAACATCTATTTGTATTGCTGCCTCACAGTTGTCCTCAGGCTTTTCAGAGTCTCCCAAAATACACTCTGATGGAACAAGTCCCTGTAGGAACACTCCGCAGAAAGGAGCCACCACAGGGCTTTGTCCATAAGGGATTTAGCTGCACTTTAGTGCATATAGTGCTGCAGCTGTAGGTCCAACARAAAACACGAGTCAACTTGCTTTGCTCCCAGAGCTCAAAACTTGGTCTCTTAGTGCAATCATGGATATTTACAGAGACAGCCATCTACGTAAGGCTCCAAACTCTGGAGGAAACACAAACCACACGTTCAGCTGCCTCAGTAATCAACTCCAGCAAGAGGAGACAGCTGAGGGTGGTGACTTCTTCAGCCGAGGTGGCAGAGCTYACAGGTTAGAGCCTGTACGTGAAAGGACAAGCCTGCCAGGGTTCCTCACCTCGTTAGTATGGCAGACTGTTTGGAAATGAGCAATCTGGGCTCAAATCGGTGCAGGGTAAAGCTGGCTCAGCAAGAAACCACATTTCTCCAGTTTGCATGTCTCACACCATCGCATTCCCTTTTTCTGAGCGATTTTAGGTCACAAAACTATGCAACACCTCTTGCACAAGGCAAAGCGTGCCTTCAAGTGAGTCTTCTGTCAGTTCTGGCCCATGCCACCCAGCCTGTGACCCAAGCAGCCTTTCTACCTCTGCTTTCTGCTGGCTGGGACAAAGCAAAGTAACACAACTGTCACAAAACTGAAGTGGCCAGATGAAGAAAGTAAAAATCCAACACTCTTGAGGCAGCGAAACATTTGCGAACAGAAACAAGTTATGAGGGTACGTTTTCCTGGATTCTTAATGCACATACAGGTACATATGGGGATAAAGATTTCATAGATTTAAAAAAAAAGAAAAGAAAAAAAACCCCACAACAATTTTACACCCTCAGTTTAACAGGTTCAGCTGGAAAGCTTGCATTTTACTTATAAAATAATTTTACATGCTTCAGTTTGAAGTGTTTGTTGTAGATCTTAGTTGCAAGAGAAGTCATGAATTCAAACTAATTCATAGATAGTTTATTAAAAGTCCTGTTACAGCAACAGGTCAGTTGTGTTTAGCAATGGGAAATCCCAGGTCAGCAGATCTTTTACTCATTAGATATATTACACAAATCTAAATATACAAAATCTTAAATAAATTAAATTCTGAAAAAAGTACAAACTTCACTTTAACAACCCAAAAAAGAAAACTGAAAGAAACTTACTTTGTGAGAGTTTCATGTAGCAATACAAGAAAAACACCAGGTTTCACATAAACAGCCATTAGGTTGACAAAATGTGTTTTTCTATTTGCCCTGACTCTGCTGCTATAGAGCCAGCGCTTTTAAGCTTGTCCAGATAAATGGAAGTGTATAGCAGCGAAATGCGTATTGCTTTAAACTACAAAAATTATTGGAAAAATTACTATACCAAGCCTTAATTAAACCTATTAAAAAGAACACCTATCTTTGCAACCTGGTTGGCAGGTGTGCTCCCCCTCAAAGAGCAGTCATTATATACTGGCCTCAGGCTCTCTGTCAGAGACAGACAGGCTGGAAGGTGTCAAAAGACTATGCCATTATGCAAGGGGGGAAAAAAGTGAAACTTGATAGTTGTGTCCATTTTTTTTCCAGAGAGAAAAAAGTATTCTGCATTTTTTTTTATTTCTCTTAACATGTCCTGTCACGAATTTTGATTCTCTTTTATTCGTATCAAAGGCTGCCAGATACCAAACCCACTGAACTCAACGAAAACTTTTCCACTGGCTCTAGTGGAAATTGGCTCTAGCTCTTTTGTGAGCTAGACAGTTTGTTCGTGAACTAGACAGTTTGTTTTGATGGGTAAATTGCTGACTTAAAGTCCAAGTAATAACAGGAAAATAAAGCAGCTGTGAAACTACAGAACTCTAAAACGGAGGCTGTTAAAAACACGTAATCTTTAATTTGCAACTTTCAGTTTGGGTATGTTTCTTATCTTCTACATGCTTACTGCTTGCTGTCTCAGCCTTCGCTCTCCTATCACAGAAGTTTGTTTCAGAAGACCCTTAAAAAGAACTCCAACCAGTCATATACAGTGACCGCATAAAGAGCATGTAAAGAACGTAAGGCAAGCAGGCTACCAGTCAAGAATCCTTTTAAATAACACTATTACCTTAACGTATAGCTATGTGTTCAGTTTCTGAAAGCATTCTGCCCATGGCTTGAAAGTAATAAATTTAGAAGTCATGTCACCTCAGGTTACTGTGACTGAAATCCTATTTTGACAGGAACAGCTCCATTGGGCAGGGGAAGAACAACATTTTTATCAATTACAGGTTTTTGTTTTGTTTTAATTCTCTCTGTTTCTGGTACTATCAGACTTTAGGACTCTTCCTTGGGACCTATCTAAACAAGAGAAACTGGCAGCCTCCTGCTGTAGGTAAACACTAGAGCTCTCCTCCCCTTCCTGGTGACTACTCTTATCATTCAGCTACTATGAGGTGTTGAAATATCTGTTTCATTTCTAATCACAGTTTGTAAAAAGCTAAAATTCCGTTTCTTGACTGTTCTCTTTCTGCTGCGCTACTTGTGACTTAGATCGCAATGGCATGTATTGACTCCATAGTGTCTCACAAAATGATGCAATATAACACTTTGCCCTGAATAGGCCATTATGTTGCTGATCTTCAAGCTAGGAAACCATCTTAGTCACAGGGCGTTCTACACCAAAATCAGGATTATGGAAAAGTGATCCATAGTCGAGCTATGAGAATACTGCATGAAGTCACTCACATACACACTGGTAATACTGCATGGCTCCTTCCTCCTTATAGATGGACTGCAACATGTGGCACTGCTTGTTACCTCTTCTTTTAAAGAAGAAAATTAAACTTTTAACTCACTGTAAAACTAGAAAGATCTGTTCCACACTTGCCCAGTACCTTTACAGTTTCTCCATATTTTTTAAAGAACCAAAACAACAAAAACCCTACTATCTTCCATACAAACAACAGTGGATCTCTAATATGAACGTGTAATGCTGCCACAGAACTACAGGATCCCTCTTCGTCTCAGGGATTCCTGTCCCCATCCTAAATGGCTCAGATGGAGTGAAGTAGGCAACCACATAACTGAAAACCTGGCACTTAAGTTGTGTGTTTGATTCTTCAGTCAAAATAACTCACATGTTGTATGCACTCCTAATTTCTGCTTCTGCCACTTCAACTCTAAGCAATTCCCTTAACTCAAACAAGCATCCTGCTATGATGTATCTCAGGCTTTGGCTCATATGATAGCAACTATTTTTAAAGAGGCAGAGGTAGTAAGAATATATTTTAAAAACTCTCAGAATGACGTTCTAATTCTACCTTGGTTAAGGAACTAGCGAAGAGCTTCTAGAAGCCTTGCTACAATCTCTGGAAGACTTCTAGCTCACTTAAGATAACCTTGAAGTTGAACCTTGGTGTCATAAATGCTCAGCAATTTTGTTCCTGACGTCACTAATGCCTGCTTTGTCAGGTGCCTACAGCAAATGCTCCCACATACGTTACTGCTGCATGGCAAAATGCCAACAAAATAACTTTACAGCATCTGAACATTAGAAGGTCCTGAAGGGCAGCTTTTGCATACTTGGCCTGAGACACCCGAGAGAGTTGATTTTTAAAACAGCGTATTTTTCCACTTTCTAGAGGCAAACACATGCACATATAAGGAAAAACACTATCTTCTCCTACAAATTCCCTTTCATGTTTCTCAGGATGGACACCAGGACAAAATAGAAACCCAAAAGCTGAATCAAAACACAGAGGTTAGGAGTTCCTAAACTGCAGGACGCATGCCACTGCTAGCACATCAGCTGTTTTCAAAGGAGTATTTGGCTTCAGCGTTACTGAGCTGGGAGCTGCCAGTGGTTCAATAGCCAGTGCCAATACCATCAGCACCAGTCCCTACCACCACAGCCACACGTGATACTCTACAAGCCAGCCTACACAAACTCCTGCATCAGAGAGGAACTCCTGATCTAGCGATCACACGGTGAATTCCCACTCCTGCGAGATGTTTTTTCCCTAAAAACCAAAACAGAACCAAAAAACACACCACCAAAACACCACATTTTGCTGACCTACTCAACATAACCCTCAAATATGTGCAACGTTCTTGCAAATATCATCCATGCACCATCACCCACTCTAAGCAATAAACCAGATTATCATCACTTGCATTTACCAAGAAGCCAACCTCTTTGACATTCACTGTGGAATAATAAACGTTTATTACGTGTTATAGCAGGGAAACCTGACTGATAGAATGTGAGCTCATGGGAAGTGTCAGAACATGCTGCTGATATGTTACATCACTCTATTCGACAGCTCAGAGACTTCATTTGGGGACTCCCTTCTCCACCCATACAAGCAAAAAGCTCTTTCCATTTCAAAATACTTTTTCATTGTAGGTGCACAGCATACAGTTTTGCGACACCCAGAATGAAAGCTTACCTAATCCACTCCAAACAAATGCTATAATACATAACATTTTTAACTTCCTATTGCCTGGGACACTAGGCAACCAGGAAAAGTTTCATTGGATTTTTAAAAGATGATTCTCCCTGTATGACTTCTAAGTCAAAGCAACTGAAAACTCTGGAATACTTTTATATGAATACATTACTGTTTCATGTCAAAAGCAATTACTCACCTACATTTAAGTCAAAATCTAAATGGGCTGAACAGGACAACAGAGGGTGGTCCGCATACAAAGGCCAGCAGAAGGAAACACCTAAACATAGGAAAATAAATTAAAAAAAATAATCCTTATTACAAGTAAAAAAACCAGAAAATGGATTTCACACTTTCAGTGTAGTCATTTGCTGTAAAGCTCCCCCAAACTCATGAAAACCTAGGTGAGAAGAGATCTATAAATGCTAGCATTCATTTAAATGGAAAGGGTCTGAAACAGAAAGTTATGTTATACTGATTTTCTAAAAGAAAAGAAAAAAACCCACAGGAAATCTCTTCACTAACTTTAAAAAGAAAGAAGAAAAAAGTTGGAGAATCTTAAAAAAAAAAACAACCACCAAACAAAAAAACCAACGAACAGTAGCCTTCCAAACAATTTGACACATCTCCCTGCTAGAAAACTAATCTGTAACTAGCATTCATGGGTGATGCATTTGTGTAATTCAAGCAAATTCACAAATTCTTGTTCAGTATCTATTAATATAGGAAATTGCCATAAGTCAGTCTGATTACAGCTGTATTTTGCATGGACAAAGACTAACGAAACAGAACATTTTAACATGGGTAATTAATCCCACCTCCCCACATGCTAAAACAGTCAACACTGGAAACTGGTAACATGGGCGTCACCAATCATTACATATAGTCATACCCGTACAACCTCTATACAAAGCACCTGCTGTTCCTACATGAACAAATTAAATTATAGCCTTCACATGAGGAAGTAAAAATAAACACATTAGTGTCAATTCCAAACCGTTTCCTGGGCAGCTACAAACAAGATTCAAATCATCGCTATCAAGAGATGACAGCTCCACTTAATCACTGTAACATAAACCATGATAATAAATTGTTGCCAAGCACTGCCTTATTATGAAATCCAGGAGTGGCTCCGAACCACGTCGTAAATGATATGACAACCATGAAGAGCCACCACAGCAGAGGGCTGAGCACATTACGACAGTTGGTGAACAGATTCAAAACCCACGTCATCTTGCGAGGAAAGGAGCTACAAGAATCACCTTGCTGTCTTCAGGCAACTGCTCTAAAAACCTTGCAAACGCCAACAGTAGAACATGGGTCTGGAGCCCTCCAGACAGATAAGTAGAGTTTGCTACCCAGACCACACTCTGCTCACTGGGACGGACACCCTGACTGGGACCTGCGTGTTTGTTGCTGGGAGGTCTCAGGCTGGAGATCCTCTCACTTGTCCATCTTTAGCACATCGCCGTCCGTATGTGAGAGCAGCAGGGCAGAGAGGTGGACGAGAAGATCTGCTGAAGATTGTGCCAGGTCCATTTCTCCCCCTGCCTGCTCCGGCTGGCAGATACCCTTTCAAGGCCCAGGAAGGGGCTCTGCAGATCTCCCTTGCTCCTTCCCCCAGTCYGGCAGCAGAAGCCCAGCAGACGGCAATGGAGAACAAAGAGAAAGCTCATCCTACTCATCGTATTTAGTTTTTTGAAATTAAAACTAACCTAGTGCTTAACACCGATTAGGCTCTGCCTAGATACAAGACCCTATGATCAGAGACCACCTTGTGCCAGTCCAAGGAAACAAAGCACTGGGACAAAAAGCTTCTCCCTTTTTGTTCCCTAGTGTTTCATGTGCAGTTTCTGAAGTCTCTCTGAAAACTGCCAGGTAGTCTTCACATGCACTAGTACCTGCCATCCATGCCTCTCCAAAGTCCTTACAAATAAACTAGCTACCACCTCAGGAAACTACATACTGTTTTTCCCACTTTAATGAATAGAAGTAAATCAGGAGTTTAAAGCAGCCCCCAAGAGCCCTCATTTCACCATTGGGCGCAATTAATTCTGCTGAAGAGCAGGTGAGAAACAAAGCATATACTTAATTTCAACATAGTTTACTGGAAGGTGTCGTCACATTTTTAGAACAGGATTCACTCGTGATTGAAGACCGAGCTGCTGCAAGTTCAGCCATAAGCATTAAGCGCATTTGGAAATTCCCTGGCAATGCTGTTAAAGGAACAGACATTTCCTGTAATTTTCGGAAACGTTTTATATCTCCCCTCCTCCTTTTTAGCCTTGGTGGTAAGAAGGGGGAGGGAGAGAGAGGATACCATATTACCATTAAGTGAAATATGAATGAGCCACCCAAGTTTAAAGTGGAAACTTCAGCTATTTGTGCTTAGCAGAAAGCTTGGAAAAAAAAAAAAAAAAAAAGTCTTTCAGCATTAAGAGGCCAGGATTTTCTGCTGACTTTAGGAAAAGAAATATATATCCTTTCAATTAGGGTGAATTACAAAAGGATATAAACTTGCCTTTTTACTTACTTCTGGCAAATAAGAAGTCCTCCAGGCCTTATTTAAATACCTTTTTCTATTTTCCAGAATTAGAAATGGAAGCCTTTTTTTCTCCTCTCTTGCTCAGGGCCTTCCCTAAACTGCAGCTAAACGAACCCAACCAGTCGGGTCACACGGAGCGTTCCTCCCACAGCTACAGAGCTGTGGTGCATCAAGCAAGCTAGAAGCCAGTGAGAGACTGAACAGTCAAGCGTGACAGCATCCTTCTAAGGACCTCAGTACCTACCTCTCCTTTCCTAAAAGTTTAATCCTGTCCTTTCCTAAAAATCTAATCTTCTATGAAGTACCTGGCATAAAATTTGTAAAATTTACAATAAGTTATAAAATTATTTTATTTATCTACGTAATCTGAGTCTGAAGAGATCCAACCCAAAGCCACAGCACGTAACGTAAGAATGCACAAACCGAATTAAAACCGGAGGACAGCTGCCTACCCTTACAAAACACATCACGAGTGCTATTTGGGTCCTGTACACCAAAATGGTAAAGATTCGTCATGTAGTCGTAACAACTGGCAAAGTCCACGCCTGCCAGTCTCTATCAGCAACTGTATTTTAGCATTTGATTCAAAGACACAAAGTGCAAAAAAGGGAAAACCTTAAAGGGTTGAACTACTTTATAAATCCTCAAGCTGTTGAAATTCCAGCATCTCCTTACTCTTTGTAGAACAAGACTGCTTTACAGCAGCCCCTTTCGTGACACCAAGGTTTCCATCTACTACACAATCCGCACATCCCGAATCGACTGTCTCTGTTCTGCAGCTCTGCAGACCAGTGCGAACGGTGACTTTCGTATTTTACATGGTCATCTTTTTGCTGAGAAACAGAGTAAAAGGAGGAGGAGGAGTGCTCTGAAGAGTAGTGCTAAATAAGCATCAAGCACAGCAGTTGTAATAGTCCGTGCTACTTCTTTAAAAAGCTTCCCATGAAAGAAGGTAAGATGGGACCTCGGAGCCTTCAGATAATGGTTAGCCTTTAAGTTTAAGGCCTTTTGCCTAGTGAGAGACTTTAAGGGGGAGATGTTCAAATAATATGGGCTTGCAAATAAGGAGCCAAAAATTTTTTAAAAAAAAAAAAAAAGCAACTCTGATCTGCTTTGTGGTCACTGTATGATGAAAACAGAAGGTGGATCTGAAGCCTTTGTACAAGAACCAGGACGGATTAAAGGCAGAGGATAATGATGGTAATTTTATTAGGGAAATAAATCAGAATAGCTTCTGGGCAAGGCAGGGGTGAATTTCTTGCAACAGACTTTTTAATGACTCTTCTCTTAAATTAAATCGAATGACTAAAGATCACAGTGAGTCAATCTCCTTTAAGAACAGAGACATGTAAACTGCTTCCACGGTACGCTGTGGGTTAAAATGTTCTGGTCTTTCACCCATTTGAGGAAATTACACCAGTTCTCCCGGAAGGCAACATGCACATTCAACCCCTTCACATCAGGGCATGAGAAAGTTTGGAAGGAATTTTTTTTTTTTTTTTTTTTTTTTTTAAACTGTCAACATTAATACTTTGTTTCTTCCTGCTTGTGTCTGAAAATACAGTGCTACACTGCGCTGCATGCATGTCCTGTCAGCTGTACAGAGAAACATCTAGAAGTTTAAAAAAAAAAAATACGTAATAAGCATTAATTAAATCTATTGTCAGACTCATTTAAAAAACTCTCTGCATGCTCAAAACAAAATTAGTATTGTAAGCAGCGTATGCTACATAGCAATAAAAGCATGCAGAAGCATCTTCAGAAGGGATGCTGGGCCCAATAAAACATCTACGTTACATGTATGTAAGCTCAGTCCTACTCAGTAAAGCAGTTAAGTTTAACTGGGTTTCTCCTTAAATGACATTTATATGGCAAGGAAACAGAATAGATGGTGGAAAACAGTGAGTCCACAAACACAGCACAGCCCGACTATCTCGAGGTGGGGGTAGAGAAGGAAATGTAGAGGTATGTGGTGTACACCAATGGCTCCCAATTAACGTGGTGGAATTAATTCAAGTTGTTAGGTGCCCCTGGAAATTGAAGTTGCAGTAATCCTGTTAAGAGGTCTCCCGTTCTGGGCTGTGCAGAGTAGGAAGGGGTTCGGGCTATTACATGGAGTGACTGCTGGATTGCAGATGAGGCCCAGAAAATAAATTAACAAACTCCTAGATCCAGACGATTGGGAGCTAAATTTCTCACCATGGTATAAGACTCCTGACAGCTCACACACTGGGAACAGAACATATTTTCATACCTAATTTGTACCCACAAAGGTAATTCTGATGGCCTGCTTATTACAATTGCTTTCAAATTTTAATTTAATTGACAAGATGGTACCAACAGGGCCTCAGTTCAGGAACAAAAGCAGAAGTCGTGGTATCTCACTGAGCTACGCTCCAGGTAACGTGCCCTGGTGCGTCTTTGCCAAAGGATCCCAAGTGTTTCTTTGAATCATGTTATACAAGACCTGCAGCGGTGCCAAAGCCACGTCTCTAGCATGGTAACTACACGGCTGAAAAGAGAAGCCATATATATCTTTACAACAGAAGGAGAGAGCAGAGGGTGACTTATGTTCCCCAGCTGTGCCTCTTACATCACTATAAACATTACCATTTAAGTAGAGGAAGAAGAGTGACATAACCACAAAATATATTAATCCCCCTTAAGAAGAACTGACAAAATATGACCACCATTATGTCTAGTTTGCAAGAATTAAAAGGGACCAGGATTTTTTAAATTCTGAAGAGCTAAAGCGTGCAATACCAAACCGAGGGAGTACACTCTGTTGTCATTATCTGACATGCACCTTAGTCAAAGGCCAGGGTCAACAAGAAATGTTTTGTAGCTACCTCACTGGGCTTCTAACAGGATTTTGAATAGCAAAGAGGAACAAAACGTATTCCCTTAAATTACATTTGTATTATCCTGTTTGAAGTGTGCTTACATGTATGCACGGCTCCGTACAAATCTATAAACAAGATTTTGTATTTCTCCAGAATTTGTAGAGGTGCTCTGTTTTACACAGTCCTTTAAAAAGCAACCAGAAAGGCACTGAGTATTGTCAAAGTAATCCCAAGCTAGGAGAGTTCAATATACTGTATAACTGAAGTAACATATCAAAAGAACAGATAAACTTCAGTGCATGCAGAGTCAACTAATAAATACTTGGAAAGAAGTATATCATCTGCAAACTGCAAGATCCTTGTATTTCTTTGGTATTCAGCAATGGAAGAAGCACCACTTATTTGTCAGTGATCATGGATACATCAATAAATCACACTGATTAGCTTTATAATAACTTACTGATTATAAATAAATTGCTGTTGATACTGTTGGCAAGCGTTCTGATCATTTTCAGACAGACTTCCAGTCTGCATGTGAGCAGCCCATAGGAACGAGTTAGGTTTTGGTACGCAGTCCTGAGGTTTTTACCTCCAGGAAACTGATCCTGAAGGATAAAGGTATACGATGGGTGGTCCTTAATCACTTCCTTTATGTGAAGATTGAGGTCAGAGTGGAAAAAGAGCCAAGGAAGGAAGTCTGCAGCACCCCTCAAACACACACACACACCTTCCTGAACAACTCCTTTGACATTTTAGAGGGTTAACTTGTAGTTTAAGTTGAGTAGTCAGAGGTTGGGATAGAAATAAACAGCTTGCACAAGCAACGCACTGTGCTATTAAGTTTTTAGAAGGGACTTAAAAATTAGGTCAGTCTAATTTGTGGCTGATACTTTGTTCTTTCACTACTATGAACTCACAATGATGTCAGTCTCATGTTCAAACATGCCACATTTAGCAGCGTACAGGCTTCCTGAGAGACTCTCTCAGCCTTCCTTTGTGCAAAAGGCTTCTGCCAGATTCTTAGCTCATACTTCACTGACTCAGGCATGCCACTCCAGTTTCAAGGGAGTTACACTGGCTTCCCGTCAAATACTGCACAGTTTGGGGTTTTTTTTTTCAACTTTACTGACTAAAAGTTTAAGAACATGTGGCCATATTCAGGTTACCATTTTAGGCCTCACCTTCATTAGACAACATCCAGAAGAGAACTGCCCATTAAAAAGTGTGGGAAACAGGTGTTTTTAACTTATTCAGCTCACCTTTCAATACTTAAAAGGGGGCTTATAAGACAGATGGAGAAAGACTTTATACCAGGGCCTGTAGTGACAGGACAAGGGACAATGGTTTTAAACTGAAAGAGGGTAGATTTAGATTGGATATAAGGAAGAATTTTTTTTTTTTTTTTTTTTTTTTAAAACGATGAGGGTGGTGAGACACTGGAACAAGTTGCCCAGAGAAGCTGTGGATGCCCCATCATTGGAAGTGTTCAAGGTCAGGCTGGACAGGGCTTTGAGCAACCTGATCTAGTGAAAGACATCCCTGCCTACGGCAGGGTGTGGACTAGATGATCTTTAAAGGTCCCTTCCAACCCAAACCATTCTATGATATTTCCCCATCCTTACCTGATCTAAAGAAATCCTAGATGTCCCTGTATTCTACCCAAATTCAGCTAACTCTTGAGGATGCAAAGCATCCCACTGAATTAGGACTTTATACCAAAATGCTTCTTATGCAGCCACCCCAAAAAACCGAAGCACACTCACATACAGAAGCTAATCTGTCTGTATAACTTTTGATGTTCAAGGAAGACATCTTTTCATTATTATTTCTGACATAAAACTTGCCGCAGCGTTTTTAAGCATGTTAGCAAAGACGACAGCTTGTGAAGCACAAGGATATTCTAAGTTTTGTCTAGCTACAAAACTTCAAATGAGCCTTGGACCCAGCAGTAAGCTTTTGCAAGCATCTTTAACTAGACCCAAGCGAAGCAGCTGTTTGAACCACCACTGCTGCTTGTTTTGCTTGAATGGCAAAATTAAACTGAAAAAGATAAAGGAGAGATTTTAAAAGCAGTTATTAGTCCCTTCCACTTCTCGCCTGCCAGTAGGAGACCCACTCTGAGGTGCCACTCTACCTCTCACCCACTGTTTTTGCCCTCATCCTCTCAGATAGGCCCACGCAACCTTTTGCGTGGCTGCTCTCTTAACTTGAGGGCACAAAAAAAATCTCAGGTGGGAGTAAAGGAAAGCCATCTAAAAATACAACGGTAAGTAAAAAAAACAGGTCACTGTTTGAAAATGGCCATCTGCAAGCTTGTTACTAGCGAGCCTAATTCTTACCGTTTAACTCATGTTTATACCCATCACTAAATATCTAAACTTAACATTGCGTGCATCTTAACTGCAGTCAATCTATATGTTTCCCACTGCAGCAGCCATCACAGAAACTCTCCCTCACAAACACTCAGCTGCAGCAGAAGCAAAAAAGAGGAAACAAAAGGTGACCATTTATATGCTGCTAAAGCATTTCTCTTGGGGCTACACTACAAGATACACAATACTAGCCCAGACTCTCCCACTCTCTTGTTCATGATGCTGTGTTTCCTAACTAGTACAGATATTTTTATTTGGGTTTTGTTTGTTTGTTTTAAACTGTCATGTCAGCATCTTCAAACTGATATTATACATCCATGGAACAATGCTATCGCATGAATCCTTAACATGGTTAGAAAAGCATCCCACTCTGTCTCAGGAAAAGACGCATTATCTCACGGTCATTTCCAGCACCACATTAAATTCCAGCTACTCTATGAAGGAAAACATACAGACTTGGTTCACAAGAATTGCAAATCCACAGACTCCCACTATTACTGCTGTATCTGCAACTGCCCAAGGATACAGGAAAGGCAGGTCTCGCAGGGAGAGGTGACATCTTTTATGAGACCAGTTAATATGGAGCGATAAGGAGAGGGAGGGCACGAACTCCAGAACGCACGAGCCCTTCCTCACACACACGGACGTGAAACAGAACCAAACTGTGACACAGAAACAAAAGCCAAGGCTTCCAAAACATCTCCACATCCAGCCTGTCCCTCTTCCCAAACAGGAAAAGAAGAAGTCCAAAGCACATCCCGAAGTATGTCATAAATTACCCAATGAATCATATTCCTCATGGAAACTGTCTGGCTGAAGCCACACCACTGRAAACACACGATGCAAGACAGAAAGAAACCTAAAAGACACCCTCAAAGAAAGAACACTCCCCTCTCCCCAAATCCTTGGAGTTCATACCAAAACAAGAAAATCCTGGAGTCATCACAGAGTTACTAGATTTGTGGTACATTTTTCCCATAAACAAACTTTTCTCTGGATTAGCAAGTTGTTTTTTATTAACTCAAACTTGACCTAGATTTAGCTTTATATTCACTGCTTTTGTTTCAAGCTTCAAGTAGGGTTTGTGTTCCTGAAGCCTTGCCTGTCTTCCCCAAAGTCAGTTTAAACAGAAAAAAAAAAAAATCCCTCTCCTTACAAACTTTTCTTATAGACTGTCTGAAAAAAAGTTTGTTTTTTTCTGAAAAAAAACACAAAATGAAACAAAAACCACACACACAAAAAAAACATACAAAAATGATAGTTTCCTTAAAACTACTTTTCAGGCTACTGAAAAACTTTGGCCATTTCCAGCTACAAATAAAAATGTACCACATTACTCAAAATGATAGAACTAGATTTCATTCTACAAAGCCATGAGAAGTAGCTTTTGTAGAAAATTGTTTTTTACTTTAAAACCAATTTTCTTTTCCTTCAGTTCCAAGTTGACTTAAAGGTATCAGTGACAAAGATAACAGGTGAGATTAGACGCACTCTCCTTTACAAAGTCATGACAGTGATAGATAGAGTCAATGTGTTTGTTTGGGTTTTTTGTTTGCTCGGTTTTTAATTCTGTTTGGATTGCAAAGAAATGTTAGCTAGCTAGTTTGCCACCTAGAGAGGTGTATGCAATTTAGCTTCTCCACGGGAACTCCGAGTAGCATGAAAAGACTGACCCTGGTGGCTTGAACCACAGAGCACAAGGAATCACGGCAAAAAGACACCTGAGAAGCCAGTTTCTACCAACGAATGCCAAAAGCGTTTCAGATGGGCAGACTTAGGCGAGAAATCTCTTCCAGAAAAGACTTCATCCCTGACTGCAATTGCCCTCTCTGATAGGATTATAGCACAGGTCAAAATGTGCAGGAAAAGAGTTTAACGCAACCACAGAAGCGGAGGTCACCAGGAAGGAGGGGAAGGAGCAGCACTCCTCCCACCCCCTTCAGGCTTCTTCCTCTGCAGCCACACCACCAGGCTCAAGCTAGAGCAGTGAATGCCTAGGCACACACTTCTGAAATCAAATAATCCACAACCTGGGAGCTGGGCAAAGTCAAGCACAAATCCAAATAAATTTTTAGAACATCCAAATTTTAATTTAGCTTAGACTGCTTCAGAACGGGCAAAATAAAAAACCCTATGACTTAGATCTAGAAGAAAATGTATCTAGTCTACCTGTAGCTACAATGCCTATCCAGGACTAAAACATTCTTCCTAATCTTGTTCTCACCATCAGCTTAAAGCATAGTTTTGCCAAGGTTCAGCTTTCTGGCACTCTGTTGAAAGCGTAACCACATAAGATCTTATTGAGAAACAGCTTTAGGTTTGGCAGGGAGACCACCTGGCATCAAAGCTATGCCTTTTGGTATGCCTATGGCCATATGCCTGAATTTTAGGCAAAAAGCAAGAAGCTGCAGAGATTTTTTTTTTTTTTTTTTTTTAAAATGTGTTTGGCAGCTAAATTCTCCTGATATTCCATGGGCATTGAGCACGCTTCAGTGCTGGGACAGACAGTGTGCAGAGGAGATGCTTAGATCTAAGACTCATGAGCTAGCTCTGAACCAAACCACCAACTTAGTGCTCAAACTAGCTTTGATAGAAAAGTGGATTTATTTGTGCAGGCTCACCCCATGGCATGGCTACAGAGCTTTCCATACGCCAGCTAAACACTTTCTCCACGGCACTTCACAGTATGGGGCAGATGGACTAGGCTGAGCATCTCAATCTGCACTATCCCCCTCATTGCCACATCCAGAATGATTGGTTCTGCAATTGCTGCTGTGTGCCATTACAGCACCAAACACTAGAGAAAGCAGATGAGCTCTTAAGCTTGAGGTATTATTTCTGCTCAAACACACTGACAGCATAAGGAATGGAAAATAGTCTTACCGTGAGCACACAGAAGTTGCTGCAGACAGCAGGGGTGGTCTGTATATGGAGTTAAGTGAGAAGTACGCTGGAATAACTGAAGGAGAGGAAAAATACACTAGTGTCCCAAAAAGATGAACCTGSCCATCAGATATTAACCCACAAAACCTACAGTCGCCCCCAGGAGTTGATACACCTTTGGCTTTAAACAAAGCATGCACTGCTTGGATGGGAAAGAGGGACTTGTCCACAAAGAATTCCTGCTCCAATGGTACAAATGAACGATGCCTGCTGCCTGGGTCTAAAGATCCAAAGCCCCGTGGCACCGTTCAAAGTGCACCATTGCCCCTTACACTAGATTGCCATAGTTTTTTGGTGTGTTTAAGGTAAAACTCAGGTTAATAATTCCTTTCAGCACAAGTCTGTAGAGTCAAGTATGAAAAAGCACCAGCATGATGATTGCTCACACAGCCTCAGCACACCATCCTTGTTCTTACACAGCACGATAGGGACGTTCCTTACATAAGCACCTTCCTCGGGGCGGTACTCGCTCAATCGAGGAGTAATTATGTAACCACGCTCCCATCTGCTTTGCATTCCCGTTAAAGAAAATCTTATGCAAAAAGGTAAGAGCTTGGCTATGAGTCCTTGGCCCAAATATCCTCTTACCAGTGCTGTGCTGCTTGCCAGGTCATCACTGTTTGTAGTTCAGAAGTTTGCAGCAGACAGACCATGCCAAATCCGAAGAACTTTGTCATTAAAAGAAAAACTTAAAGCCTACCAGTAGGAAGTGCTCTCTATGCTTCGCTAATCTTATCAAACTATACTGTACAGACAATTACAATTAATAAAAGTATTCTTAGGAAGCTTAATGACAGCTTTGGAGCCATGGTTTCTTTGCTTCAGGTAGGCTGGAATGAGGAAAACAGCAGGGAAGAAGATTTCTCTTGCTGTTCTTTAGCCCCTCACAAACGCAAAAAGGACTCCCAAGGGAAACTGCCCCACTCCAGACAGCAATTTAAGTGGTACAAATCTACCCAGGAACATCAGCTTCTCTTTCTGCCTACCCATGGGAAATATCTTTACAACCAGCACCTGAGCTTGAAACCACAGAACAGCACGATCCTGTTCCGCATTAGCTACTTAAAAGCATTTGAGGTGTTTCTTCTAAAAGGAGTGAACAGACAAAGCTCACCACCTCCAAGAACATCATCTGAAAAAACACTCACGCTCAACAAAGACAGAGATGTGCAATAAAATGGCCCACTCCTTCATTGCATTTTGTACCTACAACTGTATATAACTCCCATGACTTAAAGCAGTGGCTCCCAGACAGGATGCTGAATAGTCTAGGTAAGTATCTTTTAGCACATTTCTATTTTGACAAAACCATAGTCATACCCAAAATTCTTTTGGTGGACAACTGACATCAAGTAAATGATTTACTGACTTAGAATTCACGTTTCTTTTTAGGGATAAACGATCACAGAGGACCAGACTAACTAAGAATCTAAATATGGGTACCTTCTTTTAGTATTTAGTATTTCTGTGGTGAATGGAGTTAAACCCAGTTGGCGGCCGGTCACGAGTGGTGTCCCCCAGGGCTCAGTTTTGRGGCCGGTCTTGTTTAATATCTTTATCAATGATCTGGATGAGGGGATTGAGTGCATCCTCAGTATGCAGATGACACCAARTTGGGCAGGAATGTCGATCTGCTTGAGGGTAGGAAGGCTCTGCAGAGGGACCTGGACAGGCTGGATCGATGGGCCGAGGCCAACTGTATGAGGTTCAACAAGGCCAAGTGCCGGGTCCTGCACTTTGGCCACAACAACCCCATGCAACGCTACAGGCTTGGGGAAGAGTGGCTGGAAAGCTGCCCATTGGAAAAGGACCTGGGGGTGCTGGTTGACAGCCGGCTGAACATGAGCCAGCAGTGTGCCCAGGTGGCCAAGAAGGCCAACAGCATCCTGGCCTGTATCAGAAATAGTGTGGCCAGCAGKAGTAGGGAAGTGATYGTGCCCCTGTACTCGGCACTGGTGAGGCTGCACCTTGAATACTGTGTTCAGATCTGGGCCCCTCCCTACAAGAAGGACATCGAGTTGCCGGAGCGTGTCCAGAGAAGGGCAACAAAGCTGGTGAAGGGTCTAGAGCACAAGTCTTATGAGGAGCAGCTGAGGGAACTGGGACTGTTTAGTCTGGAGAAGAGGAGGCTGAGGGGAGACCTTATCACTCTCTACAACTACCTGAAAGGAGGCTGGAGTGAGGTGGGTGTCGCTCTCTTCTCCCAAGTAACAAGCGATAGAATAAGAGGAAATGGCCTCAAGTTGTGCCAGGGGAGGTTTAGATTGGATATTAGGAAAAATTTCTTCATCAAAAGGGTTGTCAAGCATTGGAACAGGCTGCCCAGGGAAGTGGTTGAGTCACCATCCCTAGAGGTATTTAAAAGACGTGTAGATGTGGTGCTTAGGGACATGGTTTAGTGGGCATGGAGGTGTTGGGTTGACGGTTGGACTCGATGATCTTAGAGGTCTTTTCCAACCTTAACGATTCTATGATTTTTAAGGCACGATCAAATCCTCCTGGGGCCTGTCACAGACTGTCTATCCATCCAGCAAGGCTAAAGGCAATTCCCATGGTACTCCACCCAACCCTTGCTCTTTTCAGACATTTAAATGCACTCAGGTTTATCCATGAGAAAGCTTTTCTAAAGAGCAAGTTCCATGTCTGAACTCAGCAATTAGATTACCAATAGTTTCAGACACAGACGAATTTGCAAAATCCATCTCTAGACTACTGATGACCCAAGCAGGAATGGTGTGTKGCATCCACCATGGCAGAAGCATTCAGAACTTTACAAAGAGAGCAGCCAACGTGCAAAGAGCCTGGAGGTAACACTTCCATCAAGTTTACTGAGATAGGCATCTTCTGATTGTCTCACAACAATTAAGAAAACCTTAAAGTTGAATAATTATGAAGGAGAAGAGCAACTCTGGGCCACCTTTTATGCTTCACAGTTTTCAACTAAACCATAAAGAACAAGAGATTAAGCCTCCTGGAAGGTCTGGTAATTTTGTTACCTTATGTATATTATTATCATGATCAATTGCATTTCGATTTTAATTTTTGAATCCAGAGGAGAGTTACTTAATCCGTTATAAAACTATAAACAGCTAAATTGTTTGAGGTTGACAGCCACACTAAGAGATAAATGAATTTGTGGCATCCTATACAAACAGTTCAGTGAAAACCCAGCATTACCTACTAGCATCTGATGGGCCTTTTAAAGACACAGTCAGATCTGAAAATTCAATCAGAAAACTTGCCAATTTGTTGTAGCTTTGAGTTTCCTAAAAAAAAAAAAAAACACCCTGAAAGCTCTGAAAGCAAATCTCAGCTTAACACACACATGTGCACTACTTCACTAAGTTCACAGAAGACACAGTAACAACAGTGGTCAAAGGSATGTGTCCTGCTGGAGCAGAAGCAAGTTGACATGAACTATGTTTTGATGACCATCAGGAACCACCACGTGTAAACCCATCACTTCAACATCTCATCTCATCCTAGATTGCTGTCTCAAAATTCAGCTCTGTTAAAACCTCCACAGCAAACCTAATCATACATTAAGGAAACAACCACTGCTTGTAACACAGTCTCAAGAGAAAAAGTAGAAAGACAGGAATTAAAACCAGAATTTACAGAAGAAAGGTGGTTTTGTTTGTTTAAGACTCACTTTGAAGATGTCATCTTGTGCATGCCAACTGTTGGCAGTCATCAACAAAAATAAATTCTTGCTGTTAACAGAAGTAACTGAACAGACAGACAACTTAAGATGTTACTACATTTCTACTGGATTTTAACCACCATATGTTGCAATAAAAATGGTGACAGAAAGAAAACATGATTAACTGATGGCCAATCTAGAAAAACACATCACTAGCTAATGGCTTCACCTATAAATCAAGTCATTGCATGTTTAAATAATTTCTAGTACCCTCCTGAAGGAACTCAAAAATCTGCTACAGCTGAGAGGCTCCCCTTTTTGCATTCCTCCTTCCCATCAACTTGTTTCATCTCATGATGGATTTGTCCCTAGACTTCTACATCAAAGCTAGAGTTGTATCCTGCCCGTTTTTCCGCTTGGTATTAAGACAATTTAAACAATATAGAAGGATGAAAAACGCTCACCTAGGCACACGATCTCTTTTTGCTAGTAGCACAGTAGCATTTCCTTTGGCCTTGACTACGCTGCTCACATCTACACAGAACACCTCAGCAAATGTAATTTTCCAGACCTGTTTCTTTGAGCAGATGTATCTTTATTTTCTTCTTAAGCCATACGAGATAACATGAGACCCTCACCTATCTCACACTCCTTCCAAACACTGCCTCAAAACTACTACTTTGCCACAATGTCTACAAGGACTTTGGCATCAGTACTAAGACTATTATGTCGACCAGAATTGCCTAGATGAACACCACTCCTCTCTCCCTCTGGGACCACCAAACACAGCAGAGTCTATGGTCTGTGACTGGCCTCCTGGGTTCTGTAATAAATATCTGTATTACTGCATGGAAGGGATACTCTAAAAAAAGTGTATATTAAGTAAAAATAAGCTGTGACTTTGGTTTTAGAGGCCAAAGCAAACAAGATTAGTACTCCATAAAGAAAATAACCGAGTTATTTACCACTTTGGAGTTCTACCAAGTATTTGATACAACCAAGCTAAAGCCGAGGATTTTAGTATATTTTCATTACAACTTGTTTTTGAGTAATTGGGTCTCAAAACAGCACTGGATTTTGCAGAAAAAAGATGCAATCTCCAATACCTTTTCTCTACTTCTGGAGTAACACTTCTTAATCATTCCATTTCACAACAGTTGACCTTAACAAAAAAAAATGAAGAAACAAGTATTTTGATAACAAGTTCTCTGTGCTTAGTGTTTCATAACAATTTTATGCTTGCAGAGATGCCATGTCATTCCAGACAGAGTGTATTTCAAAATGGAAACCTATCAGGAAGGAATTTAGAGAATCATGCTCCCCAAATGAAGGGAAGACAGCTGATACAGAAGCTGAGAGTGCACTATACTATCGGTCCAGCCTTTCTTACTCCTGTAGTTGGTAAAATGGCACTGGCATTACATTTGAAGACAGCTGAAGCACTCTGTATATAAGGAACCATAAGTTGCCATGAAGACTGATGACGAAGAGTCTTTTCCTAGGGGAAAATAAAAACAAACAAACCCCAAGTCGTCTGTATGTGGCTGTTGGGAGGAGGGGAGGAACAACAGGGAGGAGGAAGAAATCACTATGAATCTGGCATCTTTAATTCAGGAAAACATCAGAGCTCTTGCAATTCCCACAAACTAAACAAGGAATCACACAGTTACTGTGGAAAAGGGGGAAGAGTCAAGCCAATTCTGTTTAGAGAAGGAAGTAAGGGGAATACCATGCCAAACGCAAGAGGAATTTAATTTGATGAAGGAGAATCTACATTTCAATTTAGCCTTTGAACCACGGCAGGACATGCCAAGGGACATTTTTGGTTCCGTATTTGTTCTTTACCTGGAAATAAGAAACRAAGCTTTTCTCCTGCTCCTCACTAGAGTGATCTTAGTACTATGTTGGAAAGCCAGTTTACTATTTGCATTAGCTCACCGCTAAATGACAGTGGCCATAATGCAACCGAGTTCACCACACTCATGGAAGGAATCCTACCAAAACTAGTACCATACCATTACGTTTCAGAAATGGGGATTAAGATATTGCCAGTCCAAAAGATCCTCAATTCAAGAAGAGAGAGGAAATTAAAAGCTGCATGTTTAGCTCCCAGCTGAGTCTGAAAGTTGCGGAAGGTATACATACTACTTCACAAGGAAAGGGAACAGGAAGCCAGGGAAGAAAAGAGTCATTATGTTTAAATGGTAACATTTTCGTGAGGTTACGCAGGCCAAATGAGCATATCCCAGAAAAATGTGAATCCAAGCCTGGCTAAAGAAACAGAAAGCAGAAAAAATGACAGCAGATTTTTTTAAAAAAAAAAAAAAAAAAAAAAAAAAAAAAAAAAAAAAAAAAAAAAAAAAAAAAAAAAAAAAGATTTAGGAGAGTAAAGAGTATCAGCTTGGAAAAACGTATCAAAATAATAAGAAAAATTGTAAGAGCTGGTGCACAAAAATGGAAGGGTGCAATTACATTTGATACTACCAACTAGATAATAATAGCTGAGAAAGCAAAAATAGTTTTCTTTCTTTGCAAGAGCCTCTCCCACACAGGATGAGGAGTTCGAGATAGACTACAATGATCAGGACTCATGGTCAGGACTGACATGTCAAAAGAAGAGAAGAAAAAAAAAATTGATTAACTAACAGTAAGTCACCATGTCCTCAAGATTTATGAGGGAATTAAAGAATGTAAGGGCTGAGCAGATAGCAGAAATATGTACTGCTCATTAAAGCAAGCTATTCCAGCATAGGTACGAAGTGTTTGTAAAACATACTATAGGCAACAGAAAAAAGAAAAAGAAAGGAGGGGGCAGGGGCGGAAATCAATGAACCTCAGTACTCAAAAAACTGATTTAAAAGTAGCCACACAAAACCTCTGGCAGACCTGATCACAGGCATAAAGGAGCATAAGGCAAGAAATGAGGGAGGACACAGAACCACCCTTCTCCATCTGACCCAAACCCACCATTAAATTTGCCCATGTGTCTTTAAGCATGTCAACTCAATTGTTTAAAGGAACTTTATGTAGACTTCCTAGAAAGTCCATTTTGTAGTCTGTAACAAAAAGTTCCAAAGAATCTAAATTTTAAGATAAACATAATATTACAACCATACGCACACAGCCATTCCCCATCACTGAGGAGATGGAAAAAAACTCAGAAAAAAAAAAAAGAAGAAAAAAAAAAAAAAAAAAAAAAAAGAGACAAATTGATGTCTTTGCTGATAGAAACAATATTGGACAAAGTTACTGGAAATTAACCACTTTTTAGGTTAATTCTTTAGCTTTGCAGCTGGCTGAATGGCAGAGCTGTGTTGACAGACAGGCTACTTCAGTTGACTTGTTTGTACAAACCCTCATTTTTGCAAATTTGATGCAAGTCAGCAAAAATCAGTCTGCATTGTCTGGAAAAAAAAAAGTCTTCTCCCTAAACGACAAAAGCCCTCAGTTGCCAAAATGCCACCAAGAACAAGACTAGTATCGACATGCTGTAGGGACAGCGGTTTCATCATTAGGATGGCTCTGGATTGCTATCTGCCCTATACATGATCTTCTGCAACAACATCTCTTCCAGTGTGGATGCCATTGCATTACAGCAATGCAAGCAGCCGTACAGTGACAGGAGCTCTGCAGAGCTCCAGTTGAACCAGCAGAACCTTGTTACCCTAGGCAGGACCCCAAGAAGATGATCCTGGCATCAGCATACTATTACACAAAGTAAATGTAAAGAACACTCAAAAACCCCAAATGACTTTGAGATTGAAAAGTATACAAAAAATACAGTGTTAATATTAAAAAGAAGTCAGAAGCACTCCCTGAAGAGGAACAGGAGTACTAAATCGAGTTCCAGGTTTAATCAACACCTCCCCCAGAACAGTGGGCAGAGATTACACAAGCAATTAACAAGTAAGGAAAATGAGAGTTCTGTATGACGGTTCTGAAGACACTGGTACCATTTAAATTAATATGAGGTGAAAAGGAAGAAAAATAATTAGGCAGGGTAAAAAATAAATAGGCATTAGTAGCCATCCATTCCCAAAGGAGAACAGAGATTTTTCATTTTACCAAGTAAGTATGATATGAAAGAAATGCTTTCAATTTTTTAGCAAAAAGGGATTAGGCTTTCATTTCAATTTCCTTTGAAAGACCAAGTAATGATCAGAAATCACAAGCATATTCAAACAGATGCATCGTAAGCTACTGAATGCACAACATTTATCTGCCTACTTCAGATAGCTATAACCCCTAAAACTACATACTAAGTGTTCCATGAAGACCATGTATCCAGATCTTCTCAATTCACTACACCCAGACATAGCCTAAAAAGCTTTATCTGCAAGGCAGTTTTGCTTCGCTGGCTAATTAATTGCTTTCCTCATCATATAAAGCATTGAGAAATCACTTTGAATGAAAGCTTTACAAGACATAAGCTGCTCTGGACAGTGTGCATGTATATATACACATATATGTGTGTGTGCATTTATATATGATACATAGTTTGTATGCGGATGTATGTATATAAAAACATATACACACACATATATATATACACACACRCATATATATGTCCTGTCACTGTTTTAAAGGAAAAGCACCCTCACAGAACTCAGGTTTTAAACTTGTCAGGTAGCAGACAAGCAAGAGTTTCCAATGGAGCACAAAGCTCTCGGAGCTCCGGGCAGCCAAGCCAACCCAACCCAACTTGAATGCAACTCAAATTGATGGTTCCAGCCTTAGTTTCCACTGGGCAAATCCATGTAATGAATATACTTCTTGCCGCCTCTGCAGAAGAGAAGCTTGGAAAGGAATTCCTCCAAGTTTCAACAATTCCCTTCAGACTGCTGTGGGCTGCAACGGGCTTACCTGCACTGCAGGACACAGGTAACTCCAACTCACGACTTGGCTTGTGGGCCAAGGACACAGGAAACCCCCAAACAAGGGCAAAAGACAGGTSTCTGGAACAAGAGGAAATTCTCTTGCTGGAGCACGCCTGGCTAATAAACCACTAAGCCCATTCCTAGCCCCTCAACAGGCAGACACGTGAACAGGCGGCAGAGCCCATCATACCTTTGGCTGCTCCAGGACCTGCTGTTTCAGAGCCTCACACACACGCATACACCCAAACCGACAGGGCAGACTGAGGGGAGACACTCTATGGCCACTTAAAACAAGCTCAGTCAGGGCTACCAGAGAGCAACCATGTCCCTTATGCCAGCTCACATGTTAATTCAGTGACTCAAAGAACTAAATCAGTCACAAACTAACTGTACAAGCAAGTAGCATAAACAAACACATAAATAAACCACATCCAGACAATTTTCAGCCGTTTCTGGTTCCCGGCTCCGGCTCACTGTGAAATCCTGAGAGCCATTAAAAGAGTGAATTGGTAATGACGTTGGCTGGGAAGTCAAGAAAAGAACCACAGTAACTCTGAGCATTTGGCGTTACCTGCCATGGAAATGCACGCTACATTGCGCTAACTTGAGAGAGCTCCACCAGTTTCAGTGGATCCACGCTAATGTTCTCCCATTTCACTTTTACTGCTGCTGAACCTATTTCTTTTGGTCAACAAGGGTAATAGCAAGCTGGGCAGAATGCAGAAGAGAGGAGAGGATGGTCTACAGAGTATTTTACTTCTAAGGCTTGTCTGTGTATCAAAAAGGCAGGTAATTTAAGGTCTGGCATGGAGCAAACGACCACCTAGAGCCTACGGAGCAAACAGTATGATGGATTTCTGGTCTGCTTCAAACAAAACACGAACAGTTTAGCTCAAACAGCAGAATAGGCTACTTGCGAGTTCATTCTCTGACTTGGCATCAAGTGAAGTACGAACAGTCATAAAAACTACTCTAAGCAGCAGACTCAGGGCAGCAGCTAGAGGCAGAGGGGCTGTATCAAGCAGCTGGACTCGGTAACCTTTTCTACTAACACAGCTGGAAAAAGACACTTTGTCAATAGCCTTTAGACTACTGCTCCTCCAYTTTAGGTTAAAGATCCTTGTGGCACTGACTAGTTGTTTTTACAAAGCACTCACACCAGTGGCAGCACATAACATAACCCAAAAATGTTAGAAGACAAACAGCAGGGGCCTGGGGAAGCCGGTACATTTGTACCTGCAACTTTGTTAAGAGGACATCAGACTCTTGAACTGGACACAGTCTAGAAGCAAACACAGAATTTGCCAAGTTTGGTGTTGGGTTTTTTTTTGTTGTTGTTGTTGCTTTTTGTTTGGTTGGTTGGGGTTTTTTGGGGGGGTTGGTTTTTTGGGGTTTGTTTGTTTGTTTGTTTGGGTTTTTTTG
>JAYKAV010001033.1:0-59892 GCA_035582835.1 Phoebastria nigripes | reverse complement strand
TTTTTTTTTTTTTTAAAGATAAGCACTTCTTTTCCATCTAGAATAGCTACATACATACCCAGTTCAAAAAAAGCCAACAATAAATTACTAATAGCATGAAGAAAAATAGCAACTCACAACAGAAGTGTTTAGACAGATCATTTTCCCCACTCCTTCCCACCCTCTCAGTTGCATTGAAAGACATGCCTTTATGCAGACTCAGGAGCACGTTATTTTAAGCCTGAGTCTCTGAACCTTACAAATTTCCAACATGAAGATATGGTCTATAGCACAACGTTTTGAAATAAACTCATTCTTAAATATTTACAAATGCCTAGCGATAAAGACCAAACGCACAAACCCACGCAATATTATTCTCCTAACAGCCGCCATATATTCTAATCTAGCATTTCTGGTTTTTAATATGTATTTTCAATTACATTAATTATAAACTAAAATACAGACTCAGAAAGACAAAACACAACTCATTAGTGTTTAGCAATCTTTAGAAGATATTTTCTAGATGCACAAATAGTATTTACTACTATGAACTCACTGGAAGCTACACCTTTCCCTGTACTTCCTATAACTTGTCATTAGACTTCATTTAGACAGCCTGTCAAATGGCTTTTCCTCATACACACAGAAAATAACTCTTTTGTTATCTACTACTACAAGCTTAGTATTACTAGCCAAAGTGGAGCGATCCTATCCTGTAGTCACATTAGAACTACATTTTCTGTGATTTAGAAGGCTCATTTTCGTGTGCAACTAATGCAGAACCTTTTTCTTCCTTTTTTAAAATATTTTCCATYTCTGTTGACTCTACTTTCTTCTTTTTTTCCCTTTATTAGCCCATATGGTATATTTTTCTAACATCTGATCAATACCTCCTCTTTTCCATTATTCCCTATTTCTTCTTTCTCTCTAGTTGTGTTCCTTACGCACATCTCCCTTTTCAAGTACTTTCACAATGACAAAAGTTGACCCTAATACCACACAGCTTTTGAAACTGGGAATACCGTTTGAAACTTCAGCTCCAGAAAGTGATAAGCCTGAATATTTTCCCACTGTAGTGCAATTTAACCGCATTTTGAGTARAAGCAGAAGGGTCACAGCTCTGTCCACAGACATCGGAAGACAGTACTGCATTTCCCGTTAACCATTTAAACATAAATCAGAACTAATTCTGCAGAATTCTGAATTCAAGAAAGCCTATTTTACTGCTGGTGGAGAAGCTGAAAGATGTGGTTATATGTTGGTGGTTTAATTACTTTACCTTCATTGTGTCCCAAAGCAGATGATCTACTTGATGCCCGTCCCACTCCACCTGTCCAAAAAAAGCAATGCTATTTTCTACCAATGGGTAGACTCCTCCAGCTGTGCTTTGATGTATAACAATTGACATTTGAAAGGGAGAGACCATTCAAGGAGGAAGTTATGCTTGTAGATTCTCACTTTGCCAACATAAACGGAAAAACCAGGTAAATAAGTGATAAATAGCTAAGTAAGAATAATGCTTGACTGTACTGAAAAGCAGTATCACCAGCTGGGCCAAATATTAAGAACTCAGTAGAAATGCCTTACTTTGGTGGATATAACAAGAAGATTTTTGTAAGCGTACTTTATAATTTAGTTAAGCAAAGATAAAAAAAGATATAAAAATGTGCTACTACCGGGTATCTACTCCAGTATCAGGCAGGTTCCAGGTCAGGGAAAGCATAATATCAAGTGATTTTTTTTTTTCCTTAGGACCTCTATCATATGCTTAAAGTTTTGTTTTCTTTCTTTTTTTTTTTTTTTTTTTTTTTTTTTTACGATAAGACATGAAACATTACAAACAGGAAAACATGGAAAATGAGGGTACTTAATTAGAAGTTGATCAAATTTACTTTTTTTTTAAAACCAACATTGAACTGGAGACCACACATGTCAATACCGAGGTATAACTATTTGCTGAGCATGTACACACAAAAAAATTAAATGCTCAACATCCCTCCCAAGTTAATCCATAACATAAATTCTTGGCTTTGAAATATTTGAAGACTTAAATCATTAACACTGTCTTGAATTTTTTTTTTAATTATTCATCAACCCGCGAAAGCCATTTTTCTGCCAAAGTAGACAGCCTCTTCAAGGAAAAGGGGGAAGGAAAAAAAAAAAGAAGAAAGAGGAAAAACCACCATCGAAGGACTTGGCAGCCTCTAAAAATTCCCAAAACAAACACTGCGTCCCTCTAAGCTAGCATTTGCTAACAGTGTCACTGTACTCAGCTTTTTTTCTGTGCCTGCCACTAAGCAGCATGTAAGAACAGATAGTCCCAAAGCTTCCTGAAAGGACAAGACCTGAACCTTAAACCTGTATCAGTCCCCACTTCCCCACCCACCCACCTCCCCTTACTGCATTACCTCCTTATTGTCAACTGAAACAGTAGACAAAGTCAGCAGCTGAAAAGCACATTCTTCCTATTTTAATGCAAAATCTTGAAAATCCTCACCACAACTCAATTAGAAAGATTAGACGATCATTGGTTGAACCCTCTCAAAATCCTGTAACTAAAAGAAAAAGATTAAGTCTTCAACAGCAGCTGTATTTTCACTTAGCTATGCAGACATTTCATAGCCACTTTGCCATACTGGCTTATGTCTGGGTGTTTGAATAAAAATAGCTAATGGGCTTGCTTGTTACGCCATTAAATAAAGTGCACAAAGGAATTGCCAGTACTGTTTTTGCCCATGAAAGGCAATGGTCATTAATAGCTTGTATTTGCAGAAGGCTGTCAGAGGAACAGCATGCCTGAGCTTCCTCCACAGTTCTCTATAGGTTTAACCATACATGAGGCAGCAGGGGAAAAGACACTACATGTTTCCTCGTTCCAGAACAGGTCATACCTGTAGGAGAGCTGGCAAGTCATGCAAGCCTCAGTCAGAGAAAAAGATTCGAGCCCTGTAAATTTGAGGGGGCAGAAAGATGTGGGTCTCTTCATGGAAAGAGTATCTTGGGAAAACATGCAATGATAGTTATTTTGACACTTTCTTTTGCTGTCCTGACTAGTATCTTGCAGATTTGCACTTGTATTACCATTCTTTTTCATCCATTTTCTGCTTGAAGGAGTTAACTTTCTTTCAGTAATATTTTGAGAGGAAATAGGCAACAAATGGGCTACTCATACAATCATGTCCGGGCTGGATAAACAAATTTTTCAGGCATCTTCAAATAGGTCCACCTGGAAATCACAGCAGACAAGCGAAGTGAGCCGCACTGAGGAAACAGGCTTTGTCAACTGGATGGTATCCAAACACGGATCACCTAACAAGCAGAATGGAGGACTGAGAAGCTGACAGCATGCTCACAACGTGTCAACCATGAGAAGCCAGGGATTTTCACCAGCTGGACAAGAGAGCTCACTCCACTGACCAGGAAAAATATATCACCATACACATTCAGATGAAAAGTTACATGCAAGAAAAACCAAAACAAAACAAAAAAAAGGGAGATAGTGAGAAACAAACAAGGTAGCAGAGGAAAGTACAAATACAAGCAGCTTTATCAGTTTGTCTAAATATGCCRTAAATAAGTCTCCTACTAGCTAGGAGAACATGAAGTTTACGAGCTCTCATAAGGATGGTGCCCGTTCGCCTTCAGCTGCCGTGTCTTCCCGAGATACGGGACTAGGAGCCTATAGACCAGTCACTGTTCATTACCTCTCTTCAGTAAGGCCTCCGAGCACTCGCTGTGTAAAGCTTGAGAGCTTTTAGGAAATTGAAATGACATGGGAGTAGCCTGGGAGAAAGCAGAAGGTGGTACTGGGTTGCTATGAGAAGAGACTTGCCATCAATGCAGAACTCCAAACAGACTATGGGAAGAGAGATTCTCACAGCCTATCCTCCATCTGGAGCACACCTGCCTTGCACCCAGGGTCTTGGGACAGGCAGAGGGAGCCCTACTAAAGTGGTGACACCATTTGCCTTCTGCTAACCTGGATTCAATCTAGTGCGTACTTTATTTGGACCTAACAACATGTCAACCCAATGCACTAAGACTACTGCTGTACTTTTTTGCTGGAATATTCTTTGTCCTTGCTTAAAAACTGGCAAAGCTTTATGAATCTTTGTTGAAGCCAAGATGAAGTTTATTCTGTTTGCTCCCCAAGTGTTCCTAGTAAGAGGCCTCTACCTAAATTCTCTTACTTTAGAAAGGCACTTCTGAGTATGACGGGGTTAGAAGAGAGACATGTAACACAAAGTTTCTTCCCCCTCCAGCTCTCTTCCCTCCCAGTTTTCCAGAGTTCAAACAGGCTCCCATGAAACTGTCAGGGACAGCAGAGCTGGAAAGCAAGAAAACACAGAGTCCCAAGCATAATTTTTAAAGAAAGAAGGTATGAAATCCCAACACCTAAGCAGGTTCCCACCTGTAACAAAATACTTGTGGGAACTGTATAGATGATAGGTGCTATACTTATTCCAGATAGCGTTAATACAATGAGTGGAAAGTAATCTCATGCCTGTTCTTTAGGCAAATGTTCTTGGTGCTCATGACCCACCTTTGAAATTAAGGCTTGTTTCAGTAGTGGGATGGCATGCTGAGAAGTGTAGTTCAGACTCTTTGCATGTATTTGGAAGATGGTGTTTAGAAGATGGATGGCTTCCATGTCTAAGGSACTGTATAAACTTAGTGAAATACACACTATTGAGAAAGTCACTCCCCTGCAAGCACTATCTTGCAGGTAGAAACCCAAGTCCTGACATGGGATTTGAGTCTTTAAAGTCTGGGGTGAATGACTCTTACACCTAGCAATCAAGACGCAAAAACAACACTCAGGCTATTAAAAGTGTGGTGTTTATATGCCTAACCTTATGGATTATTCAGCCTTTAAACATGCTTTACTAGGGGTTCAGTAGGAGCAAAACGCAGTACTGAATCAATTTTATCTGGAATAGTGTGGGGGGAGGGAGAGTTGCTTTCCTATTTTGAGGGCAACATCTATGCTACACATGCAGAGCCAAAGCCTTCTAATCCAGCCGGCTGAATACATACTAGTTATTCAAACTCAAGAACGTGTGCATAAAAGGAATTTCATACAATTAGTCTCTGTTGTCCTCCTTGTTTTATGCTCTCTGTAAAGTTCTCATTCCAATGTTGCTACATTACACACTCAGACCCATCTTTTTGCCTCCCACAATGCCTTCAGTAATATAAAAAACATTAGACAAGCAGGCAAGGATGTCTAAAAAGAGAGTATTTGTACAAGCCACTGATCTATCACTTAGTCAACAAACAGGCTCAATTCATAGATTATTATAGTAAAGCAAAATCAAGTGAAGCACAGTGAAAACTGGTAACACTGATTTAATCTCAATATTAGAAACCATGTGTCATAGTTTTCTGCCAAACTAATGTAATGGAACACAGTTATGATTTTATGAAGAAAAATTTTCATACTATTTTAGCAGACTATCACTGTGGATAGCATGTAAAAAGATCTTACGGAAGAAAAAAAAAAATTATTTATTCTCAACCAATGGAAGCCTCTGCACACCTCCACTTGTGTATCTTTATTTCCTAAACAACTGACAGAAGTTTATAACTAAAGCTTGAAACCAAAGGAGAGCGCAAATTTTCCTGAGGAGGTCCGTGCAAGGAACTGACCCTAGTTTCTGAGAAACAGGATGAAAACTTGTACTACACAGGGCAAAATTAGTTCCAAGAACACACTAAAGAGAAGCTGTGTAAGTTACTAGCGTCGTATGGCTCATATTGTGACCAAGAAAGAGCAGAGATAACTGACTTCCTCTCAAAGAAGGACCTTGTTTCAGCAGTTCCTTTCATATATTCATGCGGCACAAACGTTACAGCTTCGGACAGTGCAAGCACAGAAAAGCAGCAGCAGCAGCACGGGAGCTCGGGAAGGTCCGTGGCAGAAGAGATCATTCTGCATCCCCGCAGCCCCACAGGAAACCTCCCGTCACTGAGGCAACACTCTTTCCCCTCTTTCCTAGCCTGCCCAATTATTAATTTTGGGGTTTTTTTTCAGCTGCCGGAGCATTTCGTAGGGACACAACATGGAAAGCTGCCAGCCTTCCCAGAGCCAACTCCGAGTAGGTCAGTCTTGGCTCAGCAGCAGACCACATAGCGCAGCAAAAGGAAACACAAGGCCTTGAACTCACGCCCATCTTCCCTCTCATCCTCCATACGCACACCCTAGACGCAGATTTTCTTTGATTGCTGAGGAATAGTAATTCACTGGTGGCCAACATCACCTCCACTGGAGACCGTGATAGCTGCCAACAGGCCCTATCCACAAGCAAACCGAGAACTGCTCAGATTAAAACTATGCAAACCCAAAAGTTAAGATGCCAAACTTTACCATTAATGTGTATTTTTGGCTTCCTTCAGGTGTTACGGGAAGATACAGAGTAACTGTAATGGAGATTTCTTATTTGGAGCTGCCAAGCTAATACCAATCTAAAGATCAGGTCTGGCGAAGGAGAGAAGTGGCGATACGAACTTCCCTGTTCCCCCGGCCGTCTTCAGACGGCAGCAATGCTGCAGTAGCACGGAGCATCTCGGCCTCCAGCCTTGCTCCAGAGCCAGTTTCATCTCCATTAGCTTTGGTGTCAGGGTGGTGATACTATTGCGCTAGTGATAAAGAAAGCCCTGAGGATAGGGACCCCCAAGTAACGACTAGGAAGTAGCCTGAAGTTACAGTGTTCACTTCACCTTCACGCAAATGACTCCTGGTCTTCAGTTAATTGCTGGCTTTAGTCCAGGCCGACATCCTGACACACGTCACCAGGCCACCCATCACCTATGGCTTTTGATTCGTGCAGAAAGTAGAGGCCACGTATGCAATCGACAGCCCTAATGAATGACGCATTACCCTTTGTTTATGAAGGGGGGCACCAAATAAATCAGAGAAATATTACCGATACTGATATGATATGTAGTTACTGACATTTAAAATATTCTACAGAAACCCTCCATGTCACTACACTGAATCTGGAAGCAATCCCTAAGGAATTGTAGGCAAAGAGAACGTACCATTCAACGCATCAGGGACACGGCTACTTCCCTATTACCCAGAAAAACAGCTTCTTGATAATTCTTCTTAAATAGTCATGGACGTACAATTACACAACCATGCACAAAATACTACAAGATTGCAAGAAACATTTAGTCGTTTGATCAGCATAACAACAAATCTGTAGAGACAGATTCACAGGATTCGCAGGCCAAACCCACGTTTCTTCCTAGGGGTGAAACAAATGCAAAAAAGGATTGGCACATCCCTTCCTCCTCCTTCCACACCTCATCCTTTGACAGTAACTACTCTACGCCATCTGGCTATTAAGGATTGTCAGCACTTGAAGAATATCCATGATGCTTTCCTGACTGCTTTTACAGGAAAGAAAAAAAAAGAAAAGAAAAGAAAAATAAAAAATGTCCTAGAAAATTCAACAGACATACTATAAAGTGAAAGCTATCACCCTGCCTCCTTTTTCTTGAGGGGAAAAATGCTTCAACTGTGCTTACTGTATTTCTTAGAAAATTTGTAGTTTGAAAACAGTGAATATTCCTGAATAGGTCTGGGGATTAAGGCGTCAAACCTTGAAAAGACAGGTGACTGAGCAAGGCCCTCACCCTGCACACAGCTCTTACTGCACAACGCGTTGGAGCAGAGCTCACTGGAAGACCAATGCAAGTAACAGAAATCAATGGCTAATTTGCTTATTCGGCATTTCTTACAGAGGTCTAGAAGAGAGCCTGAATTTGCCCTCCGAGGGCTTCTTAAGCCCTACATGAATCACTCATCTTAAAGGCAGAAGAGCGGCTGACCCATCCCACCATCCAGTCTCTAGTAACTCCGTACGACTTCACTCACCCTGTCTCCAGCTGCTGGCTGTGAATACCGAGGCACGGGACTCCCAGGGCAGAGTCATTTTGCCAAGGTGCGCAGGCACATGGCAGATACAACCACAACTCCTCCCACGGGCTGAGGGCTGGCGCCGACCCCAGAGGAGCAGGGGCTGGCTTGGGAGACAGAGCTCCTAGCGAAATCCATTTAACACATTCCTGCACAGCTTCTGCCGATACCGTTCCTATGGACAGCTGAAGCTATTCTAGCTAAAAGCAAACATCCTTGCCAGGCTAGTTGCCTTCACTGAAAGAAGAGCATGCATTTTACAGAAAGAAAGATAAATTGAGCTCACCTCCTTCTACAGAAGTTTTTCTGGTGTGATTTTGTTCCATTATATCTGCTTAGGTAGCTAACAAAACCAGAGCTACTGCAGCAGGAATGTATTTCTGTATCTTTATACAACATGTGGTTTTAAATGTTTGGTTGGGCTTTCTGGACCCTTGCACATGTATTAAACCATACAGCATTTTGCAGCTACCACCTCTAATTAGCACAGGAACTGGCACCTTCTCTGCCGCTTTTACTTATTTGTTCATTTAAAAAGAGACTTTGAAATTGTGTATTAAGGTACTATTGTATCAAACAAGCATAATGACCAGAATTTATTACACCTCAGACTTTTTTATAGATTCCTTCCTGAAAATATTAATAAGCATACTCAGTAAATGCAGAGTTTACTTTTGAATATCACTATTCTTTGTATCTTTTGTCATTAAAAATTAAAGCTAAAAATACGTGTACACCCCCCCGTTGCATATTTGCTCCACATTCAAATAGAAACCCCCAGACAACCAACATAAACAACTGTGATGAATGCTTCAATCTCCAATGGGCAGTGGGATGAACACCATAAAAAGAAATTAAGACTTACTGTTTTTCCACCTCCCCTCAAAACACAAGAGTCTAAACCAACTCCTGTTTGGTCAGTTGTGACTTCGTAAACTCTGTATCTACCAAACCACGCGCTGCCAGGAATAGCATAAATCTCAAAGCAAGGATTACAAAATCATTTGGGGGTTTTGGTTGGGGTTTTTTCTTTTAAGAACCCCAACACACATCCCTACAAGGAGAAACAGTTCAATCTGCTTTTAGCTTTCAAAACTAGCACAGATCTATTTATTCTGCTGGGTATACACCGAATGTTTGAACAAAAAAAAGTTAGTCATAGGTCAGACAATACAGCTCGCTATGACTACACCCTTCACTTGAAGGAAAACCGAAAGATCGATTTTCCATTTCAACCAGCTGAAACGACAATAAAAGAAAGTAAATTCTCCTGGCTTTTCTTTTCTAAGAAACCAGCTTCCCATCTGACATCTAACCAAATGCTTCTGGCCGCTGCAAAACCCTACCATTGGTCAGGCTTTGCAATAGGCACATCCCATACACCTTGTTCGGCACGCACTGATGTGCGCTCAACTCCTCATCCCCGCCGCTTCTACGGGGGGAAAAACATAGAGCCAGGAGAGGGTATCTGTCAGGCCGCGTCCTGGTGCCAGCCACGGAGTTACGAGTGTACGGGAGCGCAGTACCAGGTTAACAATTTGCTTCACTCCTGGACTCCCCGGCAGCCCTCCATTTTGTCAGCTGCCTCAATTTAAACGTTTTCCAAGTCGAAGGCAGAACTTCAACGTTTCTTCGGGAGCCCTTCGGGGCTTTAAAGCATCCTCGACCATTTTAAGCAGTGCAAAGCCTATTCGGAGCCAGCACTGTTTACTCAGTTTAGAAACGCAGGGGCGCACGCCAAAGCTTACCGACGACCTCCCCGCACATCCCCTGCAGACGGTTTCGGGGCGCGCTGAAGGAGCCAGCGGTCTCTTGCCCATCCTTCCCAGCGGCGAGCTGCCTCCCCTTCCCCGCACAAAAGGCGCCCGGCTTTCCCCCCGCTCTCCCCTGCCTGTACGAGGAGAGGCAGGTGGATATCGGGAGGTGGGAAAGGAAGGGACGAGGAGGAGGCAGGAGCCGCCGCGGGCAGCAGGGTGCCGGCCGCCCCGCAGCAGGTAGGGGGAGCGCGGGGCGGCCCGCGGGTGCCGGTACCGTGCCGTACCCCCCTCCCTCTCACCCCCGTTCCTTACCACCTGCGGAGGCGGCCGGAGCCTGCCCGGGCCGGGGCAGCGACCTGTCCGCTGCGGGCGCTCTCCTCCGGAGGTGAGGGGGCGGCGGGGAAGGGCATGCGGGAGGAGGGAGGGAGGGCTCCCGCCGCCCGCCTCTCCCTTACCTCCCTCCTCCTCCTCCACCACCTCCTCCTCCTCCCCGCCCAGCCCTGCCCGGCCCCGCCGCGGCCCCCCCCGCGCCCCTCGCCCCTCTCCAGCCTGGCTTCCACGGGGCGGCCCCGGGCGAGGGGTCCCTGCGCTCCTCCCGGCACTTACTGTTTCACCCCCTGTCTGTCTGTCTGTCCCCTCGGCAGGGATAAAAGTTGTTGCCACCAGCCTCGCCGCTGCCGCCTGAAACAACTTTGTCTCCTTCCAGCCGCTGGGAAAGCTCCTCTTTTTCCTTCTTCTTCAATTAAAAAAACAAAACAAAACAAAACACAACAACAGCAATTAAAAAAAAAACAAAACAAAACAACACCAAACAGAAAAACTCAATTCGGCTCTTTTTTAAGAGGGGGAAGAGTGAAGGCGGGAGGGGAGAGGAGAAGGAAACATTGGGAGCTTTTCCCCCCCCCCCTCCTTCTTCTTCCCCCCTCCCCCCCAAGATGGCCTGAGAAAATTAAAAGGGGACAGTGATGGGGGGAGGGGGGACACTGAAAAGCTCGGGAGGGGGGAGAAAGTTTGGGGGTTTTGTGTTTGTTTTTTTTTAAAGCCTCCGGTTCCCAGAGGGACCCAAACGATTACAAACAAACGGGCAGAGCAGGCAGGCACAAGGAGAGGAGCGAGCAAGAGAAAAGAGTTTTGCTGGTCAGTAAACTTCAAGCTGCTGGGATGAGGTCATTGGTGTAAAAATAAAGCGATGGCGTCATTTGAAACCAATCCCAGTGAATGAACTCAGCCGGGGGGTGAAGGTGGGGGGAGAGGGAGAAGGAGAAAGAGGAGGAGCGGGGAGAGAGGATCCCTGCGGGGAGACGGAGGCAGCCGCCGCGCAGCCCCGGGAGGCGGTGGCGGAGGAGGGGGGCTCGCGCTCTACCATGCTGTCACCGGGGGGGACACGCGTCCGCCGCTCCCGGCCTCCCGCTGGAGCCGCCGGGCCGGCCCCTGGGAGGAGCCGGGACCGCGGAGCGATTCAACCGAGCCGCCTCCGCGGCTCTTCCCCGCCCCTCGCCCGGCCGGGGAGGCAGGCTCCGCCCGCCCTGCCCTTGCTCCCGGGCCCTAGCCTTGGCCTTCGCTTTTCCCGTCCCCTCGMCACAGGGACCGTCCCGCCTCAGCGTGCCCCTTCGTCCCCGGCGTCGGGGCCTGCGCTCGCCCCCACACCGAGGCCCGAGGCGGCCCCGTCGCCGTGGGCCTCGCCGGGCGCGTGGCGCAGCACGACGCCGTGGCGAGCCCCGTCCCTCCGTGGCCTCCCCTCGCCGCCCCGGCAGCCTGCAGTGGAGCCGCTTTGCGCTCGGTGCCACCAGCTGAAGGGCCTTCGGTACCACAGCGAGCGCTCCGGGCGGCTCCATAAATACTGGCCTTATCTTTTAAAAAGTAACGCTGTGCGGTATGATGCAGAACCATTAAAGTGTTAAGGCGTCGAATCCTCCTGTGGTAGTGTTGATGTGGGCAGACTGCCCTGTTGGCTACATGGCGCATTGAGGGCCTTCAGCCTTTAAATAACCTTGTTAAATTAAAAAAAAAAAAAAAAAATCTAAAAGCAGTAACTTGAGGAAAGTGAAAGTTAAGTCTAAACAGGTACACAGAAATATGATTATTTTTGTCTAACACGTATCTGTTCTGGCTAGTACCAATGTTAACTAGCGAGGTACATCCTTCAGGGGTTTGATGGGTCCTGTCTGTCTTGTGCATCCCTCTACCAGGTACACCAGAATATTCTGCAGCCCTCTTTCTCCCTCAGAGGCATCACCCTCAGAGGCATCGTATGCAGGACGTCTTACACGGCAGAATTCAAACTCCCGTCAGTCACCTCTGCTGGCTTTCGAATCCCTGTGCCACAAACCCTTGGAAGACGGCATGAGGAAGAGGATTAACCGCACGGGTCCTTACGCTCTTGGTGGCTCTCTTCAAACGAAGTGCCTTGGGAAAGGCACATGGCTATCAGCCACGGTAAAACGGTTTGTGTGGTTGGTGTTTCGGGAAGCAGGCAACTCCAAACAAATTACATGGTGGTGGGCTCTGTCCGGGCAAAATTGACCAAGAACCACCTTGAAAAAGGGCCCGCTGTTAAGGAGTTGCAAGCTGTCTCTCATGAGGAAGCCTTGCTGGCACTCGTACTGAACAGTCACATCCTCTGCGAGGGAGTTCAGAGCGTGCGGGGGAGAGAGAAGTCCTAAGAGAAGCCCAGTCTCCGTAAGACAGTGACAAAAGAAAGATCAAAAGCAGTGAAGAAATTGCGGTAAAGCAATTTATGTCGGTATGTTCACTATTTTGCATGTGTCTGTCTTGTAGTAGCTGAAGAGCAGTTTTGCCTTTTTGTCTCAATTAACCAGTGGCCCTGAAGATACCTTTTGCAAACCCCCAAAGTGCCCACAGTATTGAAAGCCTGCACAGTTAACTGCTGGTTAGCGGAGCTAGAACTGACCCATTTCGACGAAGAGGATCAGAAAGCGTGCCAGAGAAACTCGAGGCGACAGCCAGTGCCCCAGCTTATTCAGACCAGAGAAGTGCAGGAACAAATAGTTCCAGCACGGTTACCCTCACAAAGAGAAGTGGGGAGCAGCAGAGAGGGGCGTGTGGTGAGGAGGAAAGACATTTCAATTCTCTCTTCCCTTTTGTTGTCTCAACTCGGTAATACCTTACGTAACTGTTCTTTTGTTTTTTTAATTGGGAGACTGAAAAAGTTTCCTCACTGTAAAACTGTAAGAATAAAAAATACTTGTGATCTTTTGGGAATATTTTTATTTCTAGCTGAAAAAAAGGATATATACATATGTCCTATGTCTAGGACAGCAAATTAAAGCTGTTTCAATATAGAGTCAGGATATTTTTTTTCCTAATGTAATAAAAAGTGCGGCTAAACCACAGTGATACCACAATTAACTCCTGCAGGTTGAAGTTACAGCTAAGAATAACTTTTTATTTTCAGCTGAGCTTAAGCTGAGAGTCTGATCTGGGAGAGCACTGCAGGGTGAAACTGTACAAGTTTGTTGCTAACCTGAAGACACAAACGGAAGGAGTCTGGAGGACTCAAACTCGGCAGCATCTGACCTCGCTTCATTGAGATTAGCGGCCGCGTCCTTTACCTCCTGTTTGCAATGGGCAAAGCCTGCACGCGTTGGCAGCTGACATGCCTCAGCTGGCAGGTGAGGAGCAGTGGCTATCCAGCAGGCTATGCAACAGCACTTGAACTTCGACACTCCCCCATGTCCTACCAGTTCATGTCCTGCTTCTGGCAGGAGCGGCTGTAAGTGTGAAACCCCTCACTGCCCCTATTGCTGGGTGGCCGGGGAGGGGGGATAGGTGGGTACTAATTTGTTTGCCTGTCAGCATCTAACTCCAGCTTAACTGTTTTTTTTTCCTTGAAAGCCTTCTGTTCCTCCCTACCATTTGCACAGCAGGCTTCTGGAAACGACCTGAGCTGCAGGCTCAAACCAGGGAGAGAGTCAGGCCTTAGTCTGATAAACACCTGAACTATCTGGGAGAGGGACTGCCTGGTTTTGCTGGTGTCCTTGGCTGCTGACCTTCCCTCCCCAGGTTTTCAAAGGTCCATCAATTCTATGAAATGTATTTTGCTAYGTTTCTGGCAATGGATTTTTTTGGCCTCAGTGCTCACTGCCCCTTTTTGGCAAAGCGGTACTGAAAGAGTTAACGTTAGTGTCCCTTTCTTGTGCCTCCTTATCAAGCTCATGAGAAAAGAAGACCTGAAGTGTCTGTATGGGGTAAAACAAAAGACATTATGGTGGCTATCCAGCAGGCTATGCAACAGCACTCAAACTTCCGACACTCCCCCATGTCCTACCAGTTCATGTCCTGCTTCTGGCAGGAGCGGCTGTGTCACCCCTCACTGCCCCTATTGCTGGGTGGCTGGGGAGGGGGGATAGGTGGGTACTTCCAAGAGCTGGAGGTTATGCACCTTGTTTACAAAGGTTTCTCTTTATTTATTCATAAAAGCTAGCAGAGCTTTTTGTTCCTTTTCCAGCTAATGGATTTCGTGGCACTTCACTTGGTTAATCAGTTAGCAGTGATTAAACAGGGGAAAGATGAATGACAGCCTGAGTAACGTCATCATGTTTTCTGTGCAGTGGAAAGGAGTGGTTTGCCAGAGGAACCTCTTGCGAAATAAGTGAGAATTGAACTTAAAGCACAGAATTTACCAGGCTTTAAAATCCCCTTGTGGTTGCTCACTTCCTCCACGGGCTGAAGTGGGGTTGCTGAAGAGGTTACCATTCCCAGACGGCTCCCAGTCGCCATCACGGCTGTCCCCTGCCAAAGGTTACCACCTCTCCTACCTACCTGCAAGCTGCTCACACAATCCCTCCCAAACTTGTTTCGGCCAAAGTCAACCCGAGTAGCTTAAGCAGTTTAAATAGTAGATGTCAGCTGAACTGGTTTGTTTTGGCTGAAATGGATTAGGGGAAACACAAGTCAGCAGATGGGAAGTGAGGTGATGACCTTTTCATGGACACCTTCAAGGGCACTGTGTAGTTTGGCCTAATCTGCTTTCAGAGCAGACTGCTGCACCAGACATAACTGCTACCGACAGCTCTTCAGGGTATTTAAAAATAGAAGGGTTGCTGAGATACCCACATTRAAACATTCATAGCATTTTTAGATACTACTAGCTTTGTTGGCATAGAGAGCAGGGTACGGCAGTCAGAGCAGCACAGGGTTGTGGGAGAGCAGCAACGGGAACGTGAGGATTTGGAAACTGGTAGGAATAGAAGATGTAGGACTGAGGGTGGGGAAAGAGCAGAAGAGAGAGAAAAGTTTGCAGATGGAGATCAGTGGGAGATCACAGAGCTCAGTCTAGAGAGGAGGAATTTGAGTAGCGTGAGAAATGCAGGCATCAGAGACRTAAGCTGCAGAGTAGCAATGCTCGGGGGAAAACAATGAGTTGAGAACACCCAGTATCTCCCCATTCTTCCCTTCTATGTGTGCATCAGACCTTGGGAAGCTCTACCCCTCTGGAAAATGCTTAAATAAGAATAGCCTCACTATTCTGTGGCTGCAGGTGGTTTTCATACCTCTACTTCCCCGTAGCTTCTCCAGGACTACCAGATTCATAGCATGTCAAACAAGCTGTGGTTAGTATGCAAGTGGAGAGGTCTAGGTTCAGTGCAGATACATGTTTCTGAGCTGGGACGAATGTAAGACAAGATGGAGCAATATTCTTGTTCTCTGTAGGGCAACAGTGGACGATTCGGAGTGGTGGAAAAGAAAGGGAGAATTAAAGGAACCGGAGCAGCAGAAAGTACAGAGAAAAAGGAAGGAGAGTATCAGCTGTCTGCTTCCCTGTATCTCCTTACTTAGTAAATCCTATATCCATTACTCGACAGGAATTTACATGATCCCTGTCTCTATAGTTTCTGAGTACCCTTTATTTTTGTAAGTCTTTTGTGGGACAGAGGAGTATTGTGACACCATGTTTTATGGATATAAGAATGAGTTACTGAGAAGAAGTAACTCATTCAAGGTAGTATAGCAAGCCGGTTGCAGTTCAGAGAACGGAACCAAGTTCTCTTAAATTCCAAATCTAACCACTAACTCATCCTTCTCCCTCTCCTCTCTTCCATCTCTCAAAAGAAATAGTAACTTTTTTTACTTACCTGAGCAGGCACATTTAGTAAAATTAAGCACTTGCACAAAAGTTTGTTGGCTTAGTTTGCAATTAGAGACACACACACACACAAAAGGCTGAGACACAGACAACAGAAGACAATGAGAAAAGACAAAGGAAGAAGTAATAATAATTTCTGATTCTATGGATGGGCTTTATAAAGCTTAGGGACTTTTGATCAATCCTTATCATCTTAAACAGAAAAAAAGCAGCTATTTTGATGGTTAAGCCACTTCTGTGTGAAGCAACAAGATAAAGTTTTGAGAAGTCATTTGAAATTGGAGATCATAATAAATATTATTTACAGAAAAGGAGCATAATAACATGTTGTCATCGGGAAACAGAATAATGAAATACTGTTCTCAAGAAACAGCAAGTTCAGACGAATCTAGAGCAACTGAGAAACTAAACTAGTAACATTTCTCACTTTTCTGTATCTCTAAAGAGAAAATACTTAAATAACAACAACAAAAACAAAAGTGATACATTGAAAAAAATCACAAACACATTCCAGAAATTAAGATAATTGTCACAATAAACACCCCCACCACCACCTTTCTTTTAGCTCTTACTCACTGCTAGTCACTTGTCTGTAGGCTGGTGTACTTGTATTGAAATCAACTTGTAATGGGCTGTAAGCACAGATGGTGTAAATCATCATTGCTCAACTAACACTTAAGTTGCTATGCCAATTTATACTATCTGGAGAGTAGCTTTGTATGTCCATGTTTTGTTTGTGGCCAATGATGAATCAGAACTAAAATGTATTTGTGTTTATTGTGAGGGCAACATAAAATGTATGAGGTCTTTGACTATTCATATCCTTTTTTTAACTACCTGAATACTTTAAATGATGTGAGAGTATAGTAATTACCAACCTTAAATACATTTTAGACTTTTTTTTTTTCTTATAATGAAATATTTTCTTAAGAGTACCAAGGATACGATGAAAAAGGACAGCATCCATAAAATGCTTTGAAGTTGTGATACGTGAAATGTAATTTGGGTCAAAATAAACCATTAAGTACAAAGTTACTGTCTTGATAGCATGCTAAAGTAAGCTCACAATCAGGAAACTCATTTAAAAGTCTGAATGTAGAAAGTGAATGAATAATCTGTGGTATTAAAGGCCAGTTTATTTTTATTTTTATTTTTATTTATTTATTTTAAAATATTTTTATTTTCAAGACGTGTACACAGGAGAGGAAATTTTCTGACGGTTTTAGAGTCTTCACCATTTCTCCTAATCCATTTTGTTGTTTCTGCCTACCTTTAACAGCTCCTGACACCTTCTGGATTTGACAGGTTGCTGTTTATTTTATTTCTATTTCTAAGGTGCAATTTGGGTGTTGCAGTAATATGCAAGTGAAACTATATTGTTATTCAAATGGGTTGTGAAAGAGATGGATTTCTCTTCYGTGGAATCATTGAAATGTACTTAATAGATAAAAAGAGCCTCATATCAAAAAAGGAAAAGACAGACAAACCCATAATGGAAATGGAAAAAACTTGAGTTCTAAAAGGGAAAAGAAAACCGAGTTAATTACTATTTGTTGTTGCTGTGGGAAAGAAAGGCACGAGCACCACAATGACCTGCATTTACAAGCTTTCATTCATATAAACCTTTAAGTGGATAACACCCAGAACGTCAATATTTTGGCCTCACAGTACAAACATTCATAAGAAAAAAGAGACTGTTAACTCTGAAGAGTGTCTTGTTTTGTTGAATGCACTGGTCAGAAAATTGTCAGTCTGGTACTAGCCCAATTGTCAACAACAGACAGCAGAGTTTGTCGAGAAGGACAGGTGAAAATATCAGGTTACACGGAAAAGAAGCATGTGAAAATTTCAGAGCGTGTCATTTATTTTTTTTTAGGACGCAAGGTTAGAATATGCCTATTTTAGCAGCAATCTGAGTTCAAAACTCTAAGGTGGAGGTGAGGTGAAGGACTGCTTGTTTATTTTTGTATTGCCTTCTTGACTACTCTTCCGATGCTCAGGAACAAGCTGGCTTCTGTGTATGAGGTATGGGTACAACTCTTTCAGCTCTACAGGAGGGTTGAAAATCTCACACTACCATTTCTGCTTCAAAGCAGTTTGCCACTTGTTCTCCTTGTAGCCGGGGGAAGCATCATTAACATATTAAAAATGTTTAAACCCTTGGTTTATGTTCAGCCTGCAAAAAGAAGGGGAGATCAGTGAGGGTAAAGCACAGGGCTGCAAATCCAATGTTTTATTTTCTATGTGAAGGTCTGCCTCAGACTTCTCATGACTTATTTGAAGCTGCACCCACTTACCTCAGATATAAATTTGGCTTGTTGACTCTCTGGTCATTAAAAATTTGTTTCAAGCCACTGATCAAATGATGATGAGTTCCAGATAAACTTATGCTGAAGAATGTGCCTCTTCATGACCATTTAAAATCTAAACGGGATATTATGAAATCAAACGGGGCAGAAGATTTTTTAAGAGGGGGAATTTCAAGTAGAGGACATGACTTTCCAAGACATTATTTCTTGGCAACTGTGCAAGCTCTGAAGAACTTCCTAGACAGGAACATATGAGGACAGATTCTTTTGTGAGCCAGTCAGTGGAGACATTTATGGGAAAATGGTAGATGCAATTTGAGTTCCAGAATATAAAAGGAAAAAGAAGTCCCTGTTAGAAGAGCCTGTCTAATTACTAAGTTGCAGAAATTGTATGTTTATTCATCTGTTATTTTGTACGAGGACTTACAATTAAATGATGTCAACTACAGTTTAAGAAAAATGGTTATTATAACCGATGATTCATTATAAATACCTTCTTACTGTATAGTGCYGGCAGGAGATCAGGATGCAGTTGCACAAACGCTGTAAGCTGGCTGTCACTGAAAGAAGAGCTTGGTCCCCCGTTTGGTTTACAGCATGTGAATGAACATGCCCTTCTTTTTGCTTGAACCACTGCAGGGGAGACAGCGACATGGGAACAAGTTTGCACAGCAATCGGTAGGGAAAGAGTGAAGCAACCCATGTCAGTGGCAGTCCCTACTCACAGAGGTAGTGTACAGAGCTTGAGAAGATGCAGGCAGATGACTTGGTTGAGGCCATCTAACAGGTTGCCAATGCCAAAAGGAGATGCTGCAGTTCACAGTTTCCTACCCTCTGCTTCTGACTGTGAGCTCCTGCCACTTTCCTTGCTGTGGACCTGGCATTGTTATAATGCAACATGAGTCGATTCAGCTTGCTAATCCAGCAGAAGTAGAGTGAGTTACTCTTTTTAGCAGTCATTAGGTTGACGTTTGCCGTCCGACGATATTAGAAAAGAGCTCTTTGCAATGAGGGTGGTCAAACACTGGAACAGGTGCCTAGAGAGGCTGTGGCTTCTCCATCCTTGGAGACGGTCAGTGCTGGAACAGACAAGGCCCCGAGCAACCTGATCTAACTTTGGAGCTGGATTTAATGTTGAAGTTGGCTCTGCCATGTACAGGGAATTAGACCAGCTGGCCTCCAGAGGTCCCTTCCAACCTAAATTGTTATATGTATAGAGGGGGCAGTCATGGTTTCTGTATCTTGTATCCTTATTTTACACTGAGAAATCTCAGTGCATCAGTATCCCTGGCTGAAAATTTATCTGTCAAACATTAAGATAGTCCTGTCATTATTATGAAATTTCAGTGTATAAATTTCTATGTATAAATTTCTATGAGCAAAGCTATTTCAGGAGGAAGTTTGTTTGGATAGTATAAGTCAGTACTTTAAAAATATAGATATCATAGGGTTGATCTCATTATTGCTAAACCAACCATTATAAAGCCAGGTTATTAAATAAGAATTTATACTGTAAAAATTACTACAGTAACATGTACACAGTTAAAGTTTACAAAAAAACTTAAATTGATGTTGAAGAAAGACTCTACAATAATCATATGATAATACATAATGTATTTTAACTGGTCCAGATTAAACTCAGTGGATGTTAAAAACATACTCAGATTCTGTCTCTACTTTGTCTCTCTGTAGCTCGCCTGTGATGCAGCATGGCTTCTGGATTTTATTGGACCAATAAAAGTTGTTGTTGTGCTTAGCAACTGGACTTTTTTATGGTAGCAAATTACATTTACATCCATTTAGAGGCCYTTTCACATTGGTAGGGGTGTGAAGAAAGACCCTGGAATAAAATGAGYCAAGGCTGTATATATGTAATTGAAGGAATGGAGGTATGAAATCCTTCGACAACAACAACAACAAAATCCTTAGTAACAAATGCATATGCAAATATATCTTTAAAATAATCCCAGAGCTTTATTCTCAATCACACACCTCCCTCTCCATAGTTGTCCATAAGATGATAGTGTAGCTGCATAGGGTATATTTACTTCCAGTTAAATGTTCCTCAACACTTCCTCAACACTTCTAGAGTGGTGCAAAAGGGCTGAATTGTACAATTCTCGTTTCTTCTCAGTTGTGCAGCCAGATTGTGAACTTTATAAGCCAAAAACATACAAAGACAAAGCAACAAAGCCATCTAAATCTTTTTTGAATTATTATCATGCCAAGGAGCCTTATAATTTTTTGAAATTATCTCCATTTTATACAGATTGTCAGCACTATGGATTCAGAGACATCTATCTTTTCTGCATTTGAGGACAAACCAGTACAACCCTATCCTGATCAGTAAGGTACCTATCTTGTTTTCAGTGTTTTATGCAGGTATCCTCAAGTGGTTTGAGACTCTAGTCTTTCAAACAGACTTTTAAATAGGTATGTGCTTCCTATGGCACTTCAAGGTATTTTGGTGGGAACATGGCCATAGACTCCACGTTGTGTTCAGAGAGGGGTGCAAGTGCAAATGCAACCACACTGCAAATTGTCTGGCACTAGGGGATTTGGACCYGAGATGTGCTGAACAGATCATGCATGTGTTGCCCTACAGCGCCCACCAAATAAATGTGTTGCAGATAAATTTGCCTCAGGGTGCTTGCCTGCGCAGATCGTTTCTACACGGTGAGAATCTGTACTACACTGGCAGCAACGGCAACCTGTCTGGAACTACATGTTCTTTGCAGAGATTTTTTTCTATACCAGACATTAGGTGAGTTGCTCCAGGTAAGGACAGGACTCTTCTGGGATTCCCTGATGCCCTGTGACACATGCATTAAAAGTAGTAGTCTGCTGCCAAAACTGATGCAAGAAAATGAGGAATTGAGACAGACGAGACCTCCAGTGTAACTCACAAATTCCAGTTTCATTCTCTGAATTGATGTGTAGGACACCAGTCACCAACTTAAGTGGTGAATCAACCATTCTTTCTTGAAACTAGGAATTCAAAAAKCATTTGTTTTGTTTGGACTTCATTTTCAAAATCCCGGTTGTCTCCAAAACATGCTGGGTCTGATTGCTAGTTTAGAGCAGCTAAAGGTCTCATTCTTCAGGAGCATATCTGCGCTGCCTCATAGCTTCTATACTCAGTTGAAAATCATGTCCAAGTGGGAGTCAAATGCTGACAGCAGAAAGTAGACAATTGCAGCCTGGCCATATTCTACATTTGTGAATCTCTCTTGTGCCTGGCCAAAGCAGGTGGAAGAGGAGTGAACTTGTAAGAGATTCTGCCCCTGTATCTCCACATGGAGCAGAGATGRTAAGAATCAGGCTTGCTCTTTCAGCACATCTATCTGCAAATAGCTACAGTATAGTACAAACAGACATAATAATCCAGTTTATTTTGGACGATTGATTAATGGGAACATTACTCATATACTCAGTGCATGACATTTCCTATTACTTGTTCATATCATTTGAGAGTTAAAGGATATAAATACTTAGGAATTTGCCACCAGTTGGGTTGCCACCTGTCTGCTGAACACATTAAAGGGGGAAAAGGGTGAGTTGTATTCCATGTAAGAATGCTGTAGCTATCTGAGGGACTCTGAATAACATTTCTGACACTCTCAGGGGAAARTTTTCCATAGCAGTCTCAACACAGATTCAGCAATGGGGCCTTTTCTCCCTGACATAGCGAGACATTTAAAGGACGTTAAGAAAGATGGAGGTAGAGAGAAGGGAATGATTTCACTGAAGTAAGTTTACAGTGCTCTGGGGCTGACACTTCTTTCAATAAGACAAGTCACTAGACAGCTAAGGACTATACATATGCAATCAAAGTGAACTTTTAGCAAACAGCTGTCAATCTGTGTATAGATTCATCGCTTCCTTGGTTAATGTTTATACCTGACATTGTAACAGTTGGTTAATAAACAGCTCATTTGCGTGAAGAACTGGAGACGGTAAAAACAAAAAAAAATCTGTAACAAACACACACACAAATCCCCCACCTGCATTTCTTTTTGTGAAATACCAGTCAAACTGATGGCAAAGCTATTCTGTAGCATGACATCACTTGGTCCTGTGAAATGACCACTGACAGGTCTATTCACAGCATCTATAATTAGCTACTTACCTCCAAGTTTCAGTGATTTTGAGCAGCAGACTGATGTAAATGCTTTAAATCAGCCTCTGGAGACGCCTTTGAAACCAAGCAGACTAACGCCTAACATGGGCACCAACACTACGTACTTATGTCAGGCTTTCTCCTGCAGCTTAGCCTGGGCCTTAAAATCATGGAAAATGCATGGAGAAAACTCATCAATGTCATATTTGGAAACAGATAGCTGTGGATCTCAAGGGAACCTGGGGAGGATGAAAGCTCTTCTTGCTATAGGTTTACTGCCCTTGAATTACCTCAGAGCATCATTTAGCTCTTTTCTAGAGGTATGTCCCGACAGACAGGAACCACTAATGGTCCCCTGTGGAGTGCTATAGASGGGGAGCCATTCAGGAATTAATAAAGTTTTAACGTACGCTGCTCCTCGGTCTGACAGCAAAACTGTCAGAGAACGTGCAGGAAAGGGGCACAGTGCCACAGAGAGCTTCTGTTGCATGCAGAACCACACCGCACAGTCTGACCATGAATGGTTTGTAACACAAGACAGTGGAGACCTAAATGGAGTAAGCTATTTCATATAGTTTTCTGAAACTCTAGTGTSAGTCCCAAATTCTGGGGGGACAGTCCCAAATTCTTAAGGGAAATCCTGAGGCAGAAGTTAAAAAAAGACCACCTGCTTAAAAAATAGGTAGCTTTGATTTCAATAGATACTAGTGTTTCATAGAGCCCATTTCCTTCTTCCCTTGGATCAGTCTTGTCTGAAATTTGTTTAACAGTATTGTAACATTCAAAAGAAAAAATAAAAGTCCACACTGTGTTTTTTGATTTAAAATACGGTCCTTTTAGACACAGGGGAAAACCCCCAGATCTTGGACTTTAATGCTTTTTGCAAACTAGGCAATATTTTCTAATTTTGATCTTATAATTACAGTTAATCCTCCAAATCTTCAAACAGTTGCCACAAATCAATTATACTTTCAAGTCAGAGATAGTCTGGAGCTTACAATTATTATACATATATTTATATGTGACTGAGAAGGAGAAAACTAGTAGATATTTATGTGCATTTGTAGCCAGTTTTCTTGATTGTTACATTTTTCATATGATAGTTTGAGAACTAGCAGTCTGACCTGCCAATTTAAATGCCATTTCTTCCAGTGAAGTCAAGACCGAAGTGAGCAGAGTCAGAGTAGCAAAAGGCTAAAAGTGCACTAGATCCTCCAAAATAGCTGTATTGTGCCATATCTCTGGGGGCATGCCCAGGTCTACACTAAGCTGGCGTCACACTTGGGCAAATCCTGGTCCCCCATCACAAAGCAAGGCACCTGAATATGACACAGCTTCTGTCAGGAGCATGCATTCAGGTTCCCTTTGCACAGAAACTGGAGAGGAGAGAAAGGAGCTGGCTCTTACCTAGGTCTCACCTAGATACTGGACGTGATCAGGGTATATGTCTGACTGAGGAGCTTAACAGAGCTTCTGGGTCTTTCATTTTAGTTGTTACCTAAATTACCCCAAATGCCTGAGAAGCCGTTCCAATTTGCTGTGAGTTACCAAGAGAGAAGCRTGGGAGTATTTACATTTATTGTTTAGGTGTCAATAGTACTTCCCAAGGAAGYTGACAGAGTATCAAGTCATGTGAAACTAGAAAGAGAAGTTCAAGAGCATCTGCACCTTTTTACTGGGTCACACCTGGTCCACTCAATAGGCAAAATTTTGCAACCTCACTGAAGTGAAATGCAAAATTTGATCAGTCTGTTTTTTGTAAATACATGCTTAGGAGTTAAAACTTTTAGGCTAAAACCAACCTACTCAGGTGAATCAAACCATGGTAGCTCCAGCCCTGTCAAAAAAGTGTTACCTGGTGTTGTGCTACCCCTTCTGACCCACGCTTGCTGAGCATGATCGTGTCCATCTGTGAGTACTGCCAGGTGCCATCACGGACACGTTTGTTGGCAAAGGTCGGTCAGCTCAGCCAATTTAAGCAAAGGCTCATTCAGAGAAGTGGCGTAGATTGTTGGCTGAGGGGAAGGGCAGGAGAGGCAATGTAGGCAAGGGGAAACTTGGTGGTTGTTTCAGGAAATATCGTGTAGTGGGAGCTCTGGGACATGTCAGGAAGATTTTGAGAGCCAGGGAGAAGGGAGCTGATGACCGGTTAAGGGTCGCTGTGCTTTGTTCTAGATCTTTCTGTAACACCACATTTTTATTTCCCCTGTATGGATGGGCAAGGCAGGCAGCCTGCCAGCTCCCAATAACCTGCTGCTTATTTTGCCTGTTGCCTTGAAATAGACCTGCGTATGAGTTTGTGTTCTCCAGGAGTGTGTTCTTGATTTACATTCAGTTAATAGAACACTTTTCATGGTGCAGCCTTTGATCCTGTAAGTAACTTTTGTTCACATGAGCAGTCTCATTAAACACAAATCCCGTTAAACGCAAATACAAGTCTCATCAGCAGTTACAACAATACTGGGAAATCCAATATGCTTAAACACAGTGGCAAAAYAGAAGTTAGCTGATATGATGCTGACTTAAGATGGAGTGCAGACCACTCTGCACTGTATTTGATGACCTGACGCTTCACATGAAACACAATGACATTTCATAAAGTAGTCCAGGTCATCACRGAAGTCTCCGAGCCAGTTACAACGCAGATCCAGCTTGCCATACRAGTCCTTCATTTTGTGCTCAAGCTATGCAGAAACCTTGTTTGTGCCCTTGAACAAGACAACAGTATCAGATTTGGATAAGTAAATGTTTTGAGCGTGACCACAGCCCATGCCATAGAATCTGGGTCTGGACAAAACTGTTTAAAATGATTTTGAGTGTTGTGGAAAGCAACCAGAAATACTCTTACCAGAATGGCCAGCTACAGGCAGCAGTTTTTGGCTGGCTCTAATAGGTATGCATATGCAGGCATATTTGTTTGCGTAGGCCAAAGGGGAGAAGCACATTGCAAAATATCGTAAGAACAAAAAATGACACTGAGCTGAAGTGGATGTTTAAACCTCTTGAGAATGAACAATATGCTTTTTTAGTAAACCAGTTGTGCATAGAGATCAATGTACACAATTAAAAGAAAAAGACTAATCCTGCTGTAAGTTCACCTCAAGTATTTCATGAATTTCACATGATCCACCCACTTTTTTCTGTACCTCTGCAATTACCATATCAGCAGCAATAATTTTCTGTTGTTCAAGTGCCAGATACAACATGGCTCTCACATTCCTGAACGTGGCATATTGTGCTGCTCTGTTTGTTTGTTGTTTCAGAACAAGATTAAATTTTATTCACTTGCGCACCGCATTGAACTTTAACCCACTCTTCCGTCATCTTCTTAATCAGYGATTTGTTTGTCTTGCTCTGTGGTTCTCAGTTTTTTGTATTTAGTTTAAATTCTGCATGAAATCCATGTTATTCAAATGCCTTTTTGAACCATTCCTAGTTTTCCACTCTATCTTACTTGGAACTATCAATCACATCCGTGAAGTATAGGAGCATCTGACTTTTTTTTCTCCTTTCTACTAGCTAGTTAGAAAATAGAAGTAGCTCATTTCCAGCTGCAGCATGAATAAATTGCAGCATGCAATAAAATTTACAAATAGCCTATCCATTCAGCAATATAAAAGCTTCATGAGCACTGTTTCAAGATTTTGCTTACATGGGAAAGTTAGTTTGGCTAGATAAAGCTGTAACTTTTCCGTGTGTGTGTATGCACAGGACAAGAGCTGATTATTCCAAATTAACTTATTTTGAGTCCATTTTACTTGAGAAGTTAATTTGCAATAGCTAAACAGGAAGAACTCCCCTTGTAGATGTGACTTCAAGCATTTGTAACTACAGAAGGCGCTCATCTTGCCACAAAGTAGAACATTTAGCAAATATGAGAGCAAACCCCTTATCAACATTTAATTATACAGTGTATAGCAAGTAGTCACAGATCAGGCTCCCAATGTGCTGTGCTTTGTTCAAACACTGATTAGATTTTAAAAATCAGCTTTCAAAGAGCTGTATTTTGAATAGAATTTTCTTTTAATCATACCAACGAGGTGATCAATCACTGTACTTGTTAGCATGTGCTGTTCATGTGTTTACCAGGTCTTTCAGAGCTTTAGCATATATAGCTTATTTCTCTAATGTAAAAAAAAAAATCTGGTATACTTTTATCATAGTTATATAAGTGACAATAAGATATGGAATCTTATGTAAATAAACATTTTTGTCACTCCCCAGTGACAAATAATTTAACTGATGGATATAAATGACAAGTTGAGGGTGATCTCTGTCTCAGTATCAACAGAGTCTAAAAACAGAAAGACAGGGAGTTTCTTCTTGTGTTTCCAGAAATGTTTCTTGGGTATCAGATTAAAGGGTATAGGACAATGCAATTTCTTTATTGGTTCTACAAAAAAATAAGGGATTGAAAGACAGGCTGTTCTTGCACCATCTTTCCCCACATGGCAAATGAGTTAGCATCTCTATTATAGCAATTGGCATCTTGGTACATTTGGAAACCAAACAAGAAAATACCTTAACTGCATCCTTGTTTTCCCATCCATGAATGAACTGATTTCAAAGGCTCTGAATATGCAAAGACTCAACAAATGGACAGTGGAGCAATTTCAGGAAAATGCTGAGTCTTGATACCAACAGGTACAAGATTTATTCTTATTTCAGGCAGGCTTTCAGAGAAACAGATTTCCATTTGCCCAAATTAAAACATTTACAGTTCCAGAAAGAGAGAATAAACACCTCTTTGGGATGTATTGACATCACTGCAAATATGAGTACATGGTGCAAAATCACCCCGTGAGTTACATATCTTTTTTAGTCACACTGACATAAGCAATGATTTTTAAACTATTGCCTGATCACCAAACCCAGTTTATTTATATACTTCAAAGTCTCTCTGGATCTCAGAAGCACAACCCTTCTTTTAATAAATATAATTCATTTGAGCAGGGAACTGCCAATAGTTATTGTGTAAGACAATTTGTGACATTGGGTTTAATACAAGCTAGTGTTTCCTTGGTGTGCATCACTATGGTTTAGCAATAAAGCCATCAGGATGTCTCAGAGCATCACTTAGAAATGATCACTTACTAGGAAAAACAGTAACCTGCAGTTAGTGAGGATGAGTTGGTCTAGTACACAGATCATCTGCCTTTACTTTAACCAAGGAAGTTTTACTTAAAAATCTTAATTCACTTGTGAGTCTTTGGGGGTCAAAATGGTGACCTGTTAAGACAACATGAAAAAAGGAAAAGCCCCACTGGGTCTAACTATGGGTCCATTTAGTTCAGTAATTCTGTCTCTGGGAGTGGCAGGAGGAGACGCTTTTTAGGGAGAATATGTGAACTTGGCCTTTTTCTGTGCCTTGCCTCTCTCATACATCCCCAGTATCCCAAACTGTTAGATTAGGAATGGTGGAGAACATCCCTTTAGTACCTCTTTATGAAACATAAATCTGTCTAATCCTTTTTTGAACCTTCTGAACTCTCTGCCTTACCGCGTCCTATAGCAGTAAACTCCAAGAGTTCACTATTTGCTCTGTAAAGTACTTTCTTCTAGCTGTTGAAATAAGTTTAAAACATCATAAGCTTGTGCACTATATATGTGCATATATAATACTCAGTTCCATTCACAGCTGTTCTTTCTGACAGACTCCCATTCAATTTGCATGTTCGTATTCATCCAGGAGGACAGCATAGCCGTAGTGGAAAAGCAGACTGAAATGCGTATTTTGAGTTGTTCCATGCTAAAATATGGAAGTTCTTAAGTGTTTAGGCAGGGAACTTGTGGTTATCCTGGTCAGAAGCTGTGGGCTCTGCTTCTTAAGTGATATAAAGCAGAATGGGTAGTGTGGGGTAATCTAGTGGAAGAAAAAGATGCAGCTGTAACTTTAATTTGCCGGTTAAAAGGATTCTGCCCTTTTTGAATCAGTATCAGGGCTCTGTCTAATCTCCTTCCTCCACTCATGTTGCAACAGAGGGTTGCCTAAGTGAGCTATGTTGGCTCTCTGCCACTCAATATTTCCCTTCACCAGGGAAACCCCCAACTGGCTTTTAAAGCCAGCTCTATGGCCCCAGGATAGTGCCAAAGGTGGTACAAGGCACCTCACCACCTTCTTCAAGAATTTGAAGGCAAAGGTAGTGGAGGGGATCACAGGAGACAACCTAGGCAAGCTCATAGCGAGCTATTCCTTCCACTTTATTAGCTGATGCCTCTTGCTTAACATACTTATCATCCCTGCTTTTTTATTATTATTATTTCAGGGGCAGAGTTGCAAGAACTGATTTCATTGTTTTTGGACAGGCAAATAGGAAGCAGTGTGCAAACTGCCTTGTCTTCAACAACTGAAAAGAATACAAGCTTACAGAAAAAAAAGCTTCTAAAAGTGCTTTGTCTCTGCCATCCAGAAAGCCTATTTCTCCAAGAGGAAGGTCTGTGATTCAGGGGGAAAATCCCATGACAAAGCCTTTAGCCCTAACAATTGCATGTAAGAGAGATTAAGTCATGGGAAACTCTTGTGAATAGAGTTGCATGAATAAAAAGAAACATGCAGCAACATGAAACATGCCTAGCGTCAGGTTTCACTGCAAACTTGAAACACAGACCATGTTTACAGAGTTGTTCGCTGGGGTACATGCATCTTTTGAGCAAGCAGAGGCCTAATTTCAAGGGACCTGGTGGGGGTGGAGGGGGACACAGCTTGGCTTTGCACCAAAAGCATTCAACATTAACCTTTTCTGGTATGTGTCGACATGAAAAGGAGAGGAAACCTGGTATTCTCAAAGGATTTCAGGGTTTGCTTCTTTAGACTTGGGGTGGCTTGGGATCTTGGGCCCAGTACACCACGCAGCGTCCAAGAGAGCAGGAAGACTCAGTTCTGTCTTCAGGAACTCGAAGGGCAAAGCAAGGCAAACAATAGCAGAAAACTTAATTTGTTTCTTTTTTTAACGCTCAAGCCATTACACGGCTGCTCAGCTGGAATCTTAACGGCTCTGCAACAATCACCAGAAGCTGGTGCGGGGCAGGGCTGCAGTCAGGCACGCCGACTAGCCGACACGTCCAACATGGAGGAGAAGGAGGCACTGGTGGTGGTCACATCAGCCGCAGGAAAGACTGGGGTTAAAATTAGGCCTCAGAGCTCGAAAGAGCCTGTGTGCAGGGTCAGAACCGACAGTCGCCCTCACGGAAGGCTAGAGATAGAAGAGGACGACCGAGGCCCTGCCGCTGCGCCGGCTGGGGCTGAGGAAGACGCCCGTCTCCGCTGGAGAAAGGGAGGAGGGCGGCCCGGCGGCAGCGAGGCGGGCAGGCGCCGGGAGCCTTCTGGGAAATGCAGTTCTCCCGCCCAGCGGGGCGGGGACCAAGCGCTGCGCCGCTCCCCGCCTCGCCCCGGCGGGGCCTGCTGGGAGTTGTAGTTCTTCCCGCCCCCACCTCGGCAGCGGCCAATGGCAGCGGGGCCGGGCGAGACTACTCTTCCCAGCGCGCACCGCTCCGCCGTCGCTCCCCCGCCCGCCCAGCGCGGGGCGGGGCGGGCGGCTGTAAACAAACAGGGCGGCGGACGATGGCGGCGGCCGCGGGCCGTGCTGGAGGGCTGTGAGTGCCGGTGTCTGCTGGGGTGGGGGCGGGCGGCTCCGGTGCGCTCCCCGTGCAGGGGCTGCGGCGGTGCGGGGCCGGGGCTGGCGGCACACATGGATGACAGCAAGGTAAGGGGCTGCTGGGCCCGCCCGGGGGCTGGGGCCAGTTTGGAGGCCAGGGCAGCCGGTGAGGCGGTGGGTTGGTGCAGGGAGCCTGGGTAGCCCTCCTGCGCCTGAGCCCGAGGGGTTCAAGCTCCAAGCGGTGTGCAGGTGTGTGATGTAAACCCCCACAAAGCCTCGTAACAGTTAACAGACAGGGAACTGCGGGTGAGGTGAGTGCTCCTGCTAAAGGCTTTTGGAGAAAACTTCTCTGAAGTCTTCTCTTAAAGGCCTCTGGTCGCTGCCGGTAGGAAGGAGGGTTTGTCCCCTTCACTCTCCTCGCTTGCTGCCCGCAATGGAGCACGGCGCTTGGATGCTGCTTCTGGCTTTTCCTTAAAGTTCCAGGCATGGGCCAGAGGCTGGATACAGACCAGTGGTCTGGTCTGGTGTGGTGGATCATGTTCCTATAGCACCCTGAATTTCTTAGATAAATAGCAGCTGTGGACAAATGGTAGGAGCTTGGGTTGCAACCTTGCAATGAGTGCTGGTGCTTCGATTCTTCCTGCATCTTCTTATAAGAACAGCACAGTGGCATACCTGAAGGTACAGGTCTTCCATTTAAGCAGAGCGAAACATCAGAAGATGCATGAGGGRTGCATCCCTCCTCCGCCTGCTTGCACCGGGGTGCCCCTAAAGCAGGACCTACAGGGCCTGTGTGAGGACTGAGGGAGTAACTGGGAGCTGCAGTTGCGAAACGCTGCACTGAGTGGACATAGCAGTTGAGTTTGGGTATTTCAGCTCACCAGAGTGGTGGTTATGGTATTATCCTGGGTTTTGTGGTGGAGATAGCTTAAGTCYCCAGAAGTGAGCCAGGTGAAACCACACTTGAGGTAGGCTGTGAGGCAGCCATCTTCTGACTCGTAATAAATTCTGAGCTTGGCTTGAGTATTAAAACTGGTCATGTGGTAGTCATAGGCCTATGGTACCTTGTCTATTCTCAAGCCACCTGGTTTTCTCCCATTTGAATTTTACTAAAACAATCACACTGCTTTTGCTGATCCACCTTAATTTGAAGGGGAAAAAATACTTAATGAAATTTCTTAGGGAATAAATCTAAGAAACTTAGAAGTGATCAATAATTTGGCAGTACAAAGGATCCATAGAATGGATCGTAAGTAAATGTAAGGTTCATGATGATTTGCTAAATTAACATATATACTATTTGGTTTTATTGAGGCCTTGTCTGAAAGCTGCAAAGGAGGGTGGGGGGAATCTGCATCACTGAAGTCAACAAAATGCTCACAACTGTGAGAACTGCATGAAAGTTTATTTAAATAGGGCAGTAGTCTTAGAAGATCCAGAAGATTTAATTCTGGAGGCATATATAGCTCATGAGTATTAGCTGATTTTTATTTCTTTTAGTGTTAAGAACACTTCATTTCTCCTGTATCAAAATTAACTTATTTGTAACAGATAACTTCCAGATTTTTCATTTAAAAAATAATTTTTGATCTATTGTTGTGTTTTGTGAAGCCCTGATAATCTGCTTTTTTCTGAAACATTTTTGGACACATTTACAAAATAAACTAAATCTTTTCATCAAGTCAGTAAGACAGGTCTTTGCTCTTTTTTTCCTTAGAAAAATTGATGTTGAGCGAAGGGGAGAAAAAAAAGAGTGGAATATTTATGCTTCCTATATTCAGCCTCAAGTACAGTTTCCTAGTATGATGTTTTTATTTAATACTTACCGCTGAGATACTTGCAAGGACAGTGGCATTGAAAAGGGTCCTGCCCAGAACTACTGGGTGTGGCTGTACCTAAGGAAAACTTTGAAAATCTTTGTTACCTCAGCAGGTTTTTCATTAGGTAATGACCTCGGGTGATATCAGATCCTCATATCTTCTACTGAAAATAGCTGATACTCGTCAGTAAGTGCCTGCTACTCTGAAAGGCTTCACTGTAGTTGTTTTGAAGGGCTGTGGTTCCCTTCAGAACAAGTTCATGAGGCTGCAAATTGCCCTAAGGGTTTGGTGGCTCCGTTCAGGAGATCCCATTTCTCTTGGGAGGGCTCTTCCTGTTGCATGTTGCTGTGTCAGGATGAGGTAAGCACYATGTATACTTCGTTTTATAGCCAGTACGGTCTTAAGCTTGAGCCAGTGTGTCCTTGAAATCTTCTAAAAGTTCCACTGAGTCACGTTTTCCTCCTTATTGAGAGGGTTGGCCTGTGTGATCGAAGAGTCTTATCTGTGAATTGAATGAGTGTGACTGTGAAAGGAATTTCCCTGTAAAAACTGAGATAACTAAATTACATTAGTAGTGAAGTAACCGTTCTATARCTGCATCCACCCAAGTTCAGTGTTTTTCTTCATCTACATGACATAAAGAATTTAGAATTGGGCTTGCAGGCTGTAATGTYTTCCCTAGTTCTCAGTGCCCTATAATTTAGCTGTACCTGGTTTAAGAGAGCAATCGAAAAATGGTTCATCTTAACATACTCCTCCAAATGGGAAAGAAATAGTAAGAAATAAAGGGAGAGGTAGAATATCTGAATGTCAGATCTAGAAAACTTTCATGTTCTAGTTTTAAAGGATGTTCTTAAATTATACACACAAAAAACCCCAACCAAACCCAAAGTATGACCTTCTCTTCTTTCTCCTGTAGAGCTGCTCTGAAACTAGGGCTTGTTCAGACATTGGTCTCACTTCTTGCTGTGGTTTGAGCTATTGGTTGTGTAAGGGAAAGAGTTTAGCGATGCAGCTGTTCTTTGGCAATTAATCTCTGTTAAAATAACACTTATGTATCTCTGAAGTATATAGACACAGGAAAAAGGAGAAATTCTGTCACTCTGATTTCAGCCTTTATAGGTGAAATTACTTGGTTATTTTACAAGACTACATATAACTTATTATATATTTATTATATGCATTGGGAAGCAGGGGGTTTGTATTAGGGTAAGAAGTATTTTTCACATTTGTGTTAGATGATAAATAACTCTTGTTGATAACAGTTAAAATACTGTTCTACATAGCTAACTGCAATGTTTTGTATTACGCTAGAAGTTTTTATAGGGTACACTCTGGCAATACTTATGTGAGTAATTAACTTCGCAGTTTATGGGTCGAAAAGAGAAATAAAAAAAAATCTTAACATTAGATCACTTTTTTGTTATTCCAGTGAAATTAAAAACAAGCAAAAAAACCCCTAAACCAACAAAACCAAAAAAGTTTGGAGTTGCCTTCTTTTATTACAAATATTCTTGTCCTGTAAGGAAAAGATAGCTTTAGTTTTCAAAAAGTTTAGATGAAATGTATTTTTCTTCAAAAATACGCTTAACTGAGCCAAAACATGAATGAGTAGATTGAGTTTTAACAAAAAGTGCATTTTGGAGACAAATACTATATTTAAAATGGTATTTTTAAATTTAAAGTGGGATTTTTTTTTTTTTTTAAATGTATAGTGCATCATTCTTAATCTTAGCAGTGGAATGTAGTAATTTATTACTTTTTTGAATGAGAATGAAAATTTAGTGAAATGCACCCAACAGCTTTTTAAAATGCCTTGCTTGTTCAAGGCAGCTACTTGTATGTGTTGGATATACAAAGCAAGGTAAAAAAGCAGGCTTACGAAAACCTTTTGTTACCCAGTTCTGATGACAATAAAACAGTCCACTCTTCAGATTTTTAAAAGAGTAGATCTCAATCTCTTGCACTTGTTTTAATTCCAGGTTAGTTTCTCAACTTTGAACAGACTGGTTCTTGGCTTTATTTTGCTTCTAAATAAATTGCTGCCTCCTCTAAATGAAGAAGCAAATTCCTTTATACCTGTAAAAGAGGCTGTTGCTGTTGAAAGCCAGGTCTCCAGCTCAGGTTGTTTGCTTTCCATCAGGCTAGTCCCAGGGCCTTGGGCAAGGACGTTGGTCTTGAGGTCTGACTATTTCTAAACTTCCGCAAACTTGCAATGTGTGAAGTGAAAGAAAAGCTTTTAAATAGGTATGGTCAGAGTGTTTTCAGGTGTTAACTGAGTTTGAGAAAGCAAGCCCTCAGATAAACTGTTCGTATGGTGCATTTACATTTATGGATCGAGCATCTGTCGAGGTCTTGCTCTGGTGTTCATACAGCCTTTCCATTTTGGGGGAGTACTTGGTGACAAGGCAGGTGAAGACCACAACAAAATGCTGTGCACGAGGACTTCTGCCGCTTTCCCCACTGCCTTGCTTTGAAACATCAAATACCCGGTCGTGTGTAGTCCCGAGGGGAATTTTGCTGTAAGTCATAATTACGGGGATGCGGACGTCCCGTGGAGGGAGTGTGGGAGCAAGTCAGATGTGAAATCTTGTGCTTAAAATAGAGGGCTTGATGGGTCTTCATTCATGAGATGTCCTCTAGCACGTCTCTGCCTGTGACCCTCGCTGTTGTGGGCAACTGGGATCACAGAGAGAGAGGTGATCTCCCAGGCGATCCTGGAATCGACTCTGAGGAATGCTTTGAATGCCGCAGCAGGGACTGAGAGCTAGTGCGGAGAGCGAAGCACAGGATCTGTTTTCATAATAACCTCAGTTGTTAAGGAGGTGGGTTACTATGTTTTCATCCTTCAGGACTTTTTTCAGAGTACACAGGTTTGCAAAGTGCTGGAGAMTTTTTCCATCCAGGATTGTGTCCGAACATAAAGTGTTCTCATTGCTGCTTGCTTGGAAACACAAAACCTAAATAGCTTTGGTTATAATTTGAGATGGGCAATTTCAAATCGTCAAATGTTTTAACAAGTCATTGCTCAGCATTGCTCAGATGACACGTCCACTTTCTCACATTTGCAATGGGTAAGTAAAATGGATGAGCTTAAACCCCATAGAACAGTTTTATTTCATGTTTGCAGTGGGCTAGGAGAATATATGTAGWATAGTGTCAGCTGACCATCCTTGTTGCCTGTTTCAAGCTCCAATAGAGAGAGGTTTAAAGAAGTGCCTGGGTTCTGTTAGTATAAACTGGGAGAATGCATATGGCGTGTGGGTGGATGCACTTCCACGCGTGAGGCTGTAAGTCCTTCCTGGGGGGAAGAGGAGGACTCTCACCTGTTGAGCAGTAAGGTGGCGTCTGGCTGATTGCTGCAGAGTCTAAGTACCGATTCCTACCCTGAACCTTAATGATTACCCATCTTGACTTGTGGACACCTGCGTAACACTTTATGAAAACTTGATATTTCTTCCTAGCTTACGCTTTTTAAAAGATAGACATTTCAGCAAAGATAGTTTTCTTTACACTTCTGTGCTAAAGATTGCCTTCTTAGTACATTAATCACTTTTTATGATTAGACTTTTAGTATTAATTTCTATTGACATATATGCTTAAGACTTAAAGTGTTTGCTCACTAAATAATATCTTACTTTTTTGGATCATTATCGGATGCATTTTGTCTGCCAGTGAAAGTTAACTCAATAATCTGTGTAAAGCATATAAAATGTCATGTAATGGAAGAATAACCAGCATATTTTCTAGCCGAGTTATATACTGCTACTGTGAATGGTATGCTGTGACTTAGCAGATCAGATAACTTTATCTTTATTAGGAGACTTGTGACTAACTTAATTTGATTACTGATTTTGAGAAAATGTTTGCAAGCGTGAATAGATTCCTCCCCCCTCTACTGTAATGAATGCAGTGCTTAGGTTTTATTTCTTGCTAATAATTTTTATTGTTTTATATAAATTCAGTAGATTATCATCAGCTCCATGCTAAGTTAAATTCTGCACACCTATACCTTCAGCCACTGATGCAACCAAGAGTCTGCTTAAGATGATTCCTTGAGCTGAATCTCAAGTACTGGTTGACAGAGCGCTTAAGAGCTACTTCTTTATCTGTGAATGACCTGAGAGCTGCTGGAAGATGCTGAACTGGTCAATGCAATCAGCATTGCTGATCAGTAGTGCTGAACAGTGCTTCAGATAGTGTTGTTTTAATCTGCCAAATTGTTCAAAACCTGCAGATGTCACAGTGAGGCCAGCTTTATAACAATCTTCTATCCGAGTGGCTCAGTTCCTCAGGGGGTGTGAATGCTGGTGGCCATATTATGTTTCTGTCTCCTTCCAAAGGAGGACCTCTCCATCATGCAATCTGGCAGTGCTTCTGTAGAGATCTGCTGAATCCCTCTAATAAAAAAATCCAGAAATCTGAGGGATTTTTTCTATATCAGGGCAAGTAATTGCAGCTATTTCCAATTCCAGGTCAAATAATTTTGTACCTGAACACTGATGCCAGGCAAGAGTGATGTTATGATCTAAGTACTGTATTAAAAAGGGAGGGAGTTATGTTTTTCTATTTTCTGAGGTCTGAGTGAACTGAAATAGGAGCTTGATTGGATTTCTGACAAATGCATGTCATTATTAATATTTCTATGACAAATTTTATGATTAATATTGTTCTGGGTCTTGATTACATATGACTCCCTGAAAAAAACCAAATCCCTACTGCTGAATGCTAATAGATCCCATCCCTTTATAAACTCCCGAGGAATACAAAGGGAATAAAAAATGTTTGCTTGCTTGTTTTTTCTTGGTCTGCTGCCATGTTCAACATCAACTAGCACTTCTGCTTTGTCTTCTTTCTGTCACATCAGCATAGCAACTGAGTAGGCAAACATGACTAGAAGCCAGGGAGATATGGTAATGTGGGATGGTGGCAAAGGATTTATCAGGCCTTTTTTCCCCAGCTCGGTTGCTTAACATTACAGCAGGAGCTTCTAAATATTATTTCATTATTTCTGTAGTCCTGGTGGTTAGAGCATTGGCAAGCAATGACCCAAGAGGTACAAGCCTTTTTGCTGCCGTAAGAGAGCTTGCGTGCAGGGCTGCTGCAGTGGTAGAAGATCTTGGGGGAGAGAGCAATTAGTACACCTATCTGTAGAAAGCTCTCTAGAGTGACTAAAGGGAAAGCAGTTAACTGATAGTGGTGGATCCAGGATGCTGTTGCAATGTGCAAAGCAGTCTACACCAGTGTCCAATTTCCTTGCAGGCTACAAAGTGCCTTTAACTGTTTTATGTCCACATCTCTAGATCTGTCCATAAAAACATACCTTTAAACTCAGAGTTTGTATGAGCTCACTTGATATCTTATTGGCATAACAATCCACTCTCCCTTGCCCTATGTATGTTTTCTGTGTTGATGTGACCCCTCCCTTGAAAAAGGCATGAGCTACATACAAGCACACACAAGATGCTTTAAAATAACAGGTCCTTAAAAAGAAATTATTTTATGAGATTATGGTGTTGGATGGATTTAACTGCTGTGAAGCTGTGCTGCTTGTGAGTGCTTTTCAATGCTGGTGCTTGCCCAAGACGCTGGCCGTGGAAAGGTTAGGTGCTATTTCCAAGTAGTTTTAACTTGCTGGTTGTGAGAAACAGTGTGGTAGCAACTATTCACCTGCATGACGTTCTGGTGAAAGGGCATGGCTGTGACATGCATGGGACTAAGACTCGAGTTATTGTTTTGTTCATACAGCACTATGTGGTGTGCTGGGACTCCAACCTCGAGTGCTAGCCCACTCTTCCAGAGGGTCAGAGCTCAAAGAGTGGCAAAGGTGGTTTTTTTAAGAGAGCTGGAGTGTATGTCTCTACAAGACCTTATCTAGCTCTTGAATTCAAAGATCTACTTTAAACTACCTTGCATTCACACAGAAAGACCTCAAGCGCTAAAAGTCTTTGAGAACTGAAGTACTTTGGCTGTAGTGTATAATGTAATATCCAGAAATCTTTCAAGTGCAAGTAATAATAGATAGCAAATTGTGAGTGCCTACAGCCCCTCCTGGGAAGACTATGTGTGTTTCTAACTCCTACTGAGCTAGGAGTATAAATGACACCACGCAGAAATATGAGTGTGTTTCCATGAGAGGACAGAGCCACGTTTGAGATGCCCAAAAGGGGACAGTCGCTTTCCTTTCTTTGGAGCTTCTTTCCCCTTGGCCATGGCTGGTTAGTTTTGTACTATTTCGGTGAATATAGTATCTGAACTAGAAGATCTTAAGGGGAGCACCTTGGTGGAGTGAATGAATTATTCAAACTGTATTCAGCAGTTCAAATGTAAGAGATTGATTTTTTCCTTTGCTTTTCTGAATGTATTATGTTTGTTTCATTATCACTAGATGTCCATTAAGTACTTTCTGCTCCTCCATTTGCTTACGGTAGGCAGCTACACCTGAATAAATTAGGAGAGGCAATATAGAGAGGGTAGGATTATGTTGGCATGTGATTGTTGACTCACTTTCCAAAGAAAGAATAGGCTCAATTTTATAATCCTTTTTCTTTTTCTTCATTCTAGCACATCAATTCACTACGTTATTGTTTTTATTGTAGCTTGCTAAGTTTGTAGAACAAGTGACTTCTTTGAATGTAAAAGCTGACTCATTTTGTAGCATCACACAGTAAAAAGTGCCTTTTTTTTTAGTATGAACTCTGATATCTTGAACACTGCCTGTTAGAAAAAGTACTGTCTATACACAGTATAGTGAAACACTAAGCCAGCAGTGAAATTCTTGTGTGTAGGTGTGTGTGTGTGTTAGGGTGCTTCTCCACACCCCTTCCATTCAAACAGTGTGGTCAGAATGCAAATAAAGAGAAATCCTCACTTCAGAGGGGAGGTGGGGTGTGTGGCTGACATAATGCTTACAGGGCGATACTACCTGATGGCCAGTGTACTGAATTTCAGACCATATTTAAGACTTTCATGTGCCATGCTCTCATGTTAAGAGTAAAATATTTGGGTGGGGAATTGTAGAGTAAACATTGAGGAAACTATTCCCTTCTTCTTTATTTGTAGCAAGAGAAGCTTTCTGACCTGTAAAAAAGGAGCCGCAAAGAAGAGGGGAAAATGATTGTGAAACCTGCAGTCCGTAGGACAAGAAACTAGGGGGTTACAGTTCTGCAAGGGAGATCTAAATTAGGTGCTGGGAGAGTTGAACATTGGGATAGGTTATATGAGGAGGCGTGAGGAGACAATTTTCCAGGCTGTGTAGTATTGTTTCAATGGTAAATGTGGCCAGAGTGGTTAGGTACAACTGGAATAGAGGCAGCAGAGGTAGGACTTGGTGTAACTGAGTTCCCTGTTTAGTAAAAATCCTCAGAAGATTCCTTTGAAAGAAATCAGGACTGAGGAGGCTCAAATGGCTAGTGAGTAATTGTGACAAGTTTCATCTTTTGAGTAGCCTGAAACTATGGTCATTTTATTGCAGCAAAACTAAGTTTTGGATTATATTGATATAAATAAATATTTTTTTTCTTCCAAATTAAAGTGTTAAACTCCGTAATACTTGCCAACTCTAGAAACACTATATTAGGGCAGGAGTTATTGGTAATAATAAAACAGTTTTGCTATGAATTTGACTGATCGTCTCTGTCTCCTAGGTGTCCCAGATATCCTCCTAGATATCTGGAGTAGTGTGTCCAGTTGTGGGCTCCCCAGTACAAGAGAGAAACGGAGCTACTGGAGAGAGTCCAGCAAAGGGCCACTAAGATGGTGAAGGAGCACTTCTCCTGTGGGGAAAGGCTGAGAGGGCTGGGACTGTCTAGCCTCAAGAAGAGAAGGCTCAGGGGACCTCATCAGTGTGTACAAATCCCTGAAGGGGAGGGTGTAAAGAGGACAGAGCTAGGCTCTCTCCAGTGGTACCCAGTGCCAGGACCAGAGGCAATGGAGACAAACTGAAACACAGGAGGGTCCCTCTGAACATCAGGGAACACTTTTTTTACTGTGAGGGTGACTGAGCACTGGCATAGGTTGCCCAGAGAGGTGGTGGAGTCTCCCTCCTTGGAGATACTCAAAAGCCGTCTGGACATGGTCCTGGGCAACCGGCTCTAGGTGGCCCTGTCTGAGCAGGGGGGATTGGACCAGGTGACCTCCAGAGGCCCCTGCCAACCTCAACTGTTCTGTGATGCTGTTCCTCCAAATCAGATTAGTAGCATTTACAATAGGACTGCTTAAGCACTGACATCAATATGAAGTCATATCCCTCCCTTTTGTTTTTGATGCTGTCACTGAAAACTTCATACATCAGCCCCCTAAACAAGCTACATCTTTCCTCTGTTGCTCAGAATCAGTGAAAGTACATGCAAAATTTTCTACTTGAGACACCTAGTAGGCACAATGACATGGCTCCAGCATTCCCTCTGCAGAACAGGATCTTTAATGTACCCTTCCTTTCCAGGTGGTCGGAGGCAAGGTAAAGAAACCAGGCAAGCGAGGTCGTAAACCAGCCAAAATAGACTTGAAGGCAAAGCTTGAAAGAAGTCGTCAGAGTGCAAGAGAGTGCAGAGCCAGGAAGAAGCTGAGGTACCAGTACCTGGAAGAGCTGGTTTCAAGCAGAGAGCGAGCCATCTGCGCTCTTAGAGAAGAGCTTGAAATGGTAAGAAACTATCATTTAACCTAACCCTTAGTATTATTCGGGACCTGCCCTTGTGGACGTTTGTTCTTGAAATCACTGTGACTGAGAGTGGGATTTGGCTAGCCATAAGGTATCAAAACATCAGTAACAGATGCACTCAGCTGTTTGCCTGCTTTGTGTGTTGAATATGAAGCCCATGTCACAAGTTATCTGCTGGTTTTGAACTGGAAGCAAGCAAAGAAAGTGCCATTGCTTATGAGTCTGTTGTATTTGAAATGTTTGTTTTGGAAAACCTCTGACAGAGGTAGAAAGAGGTAGAGGGAGTTAAAATATCAAGGGGGACATACATCCACAGTGTGTCATTGCTTCCCACAGACTTTTGTCTCTGTTGGGAAGGTTGAGTCTTGCAGGATACTCTCTGTGTAGATGGTTGCACAGCTGTCCTGTGTCCCGGCACGTATAAGATGGGTGTCTTGGCCAAATAAGCTGCATGAACCACAGAGAATGCTTCATCTGGAAATACAGACTCAGCTCCTCAGTGATATTGAGATGCCATTGAAATATCACTGGAGCTGAGGATATTGCCTTGACCTTGCATTAGGTTTGTTTGAATAGGCAGGGCTAATCACCACAAGTGAATAGGGTTAGGATTGGGTGGAAAGTCAGCCAACTGACCACAGGTTTTTCGGTGTGCTTCAGGGTTTGCCAATGAAGAATTTAAGATGAGGGAACTAGGAATAAGGCACATGTGCTGTAACCGTGCCTTGCACAATCAGAAAGGACCTCTTAATAGTCAATCAGCCCCAGAGTCATGTGAAATATTTGTTTTTAATAGGCCATGAACTGGAACGGTATTCTGGCATGCCAGCAGCGAGAAAATGCACAAAGTGTTCCATGTTGTTTAATAATTACAGTATTGTGTCTAGTACTGCCACTGAGTAGCAGTTTATCGACTGAAACAGGATTTACTGAGGCCAGGTATGCAACCACGGACACGTGCTTAGCTCATTAGTGCTCTGCAGTTTTGTAAGAGGCTTCAGCCCAGTAAATTCAAACCTTAAATGAATATACCGGAAGGGAAAGATTACAGCTCTGTTTTGTCTGCTAATGTGATCCTGGCAGTTTGCTAATGCCTAATGTGTTTGCATATTTCAGTACAAGCAGTGGTGCATGGCGATGGACCAAGGGAAAATCCCCTCTGAAATAAAAGCCCTGCTAACTGGAGAGGAGCAGGGCAAAGCACAGCAGAACTCAATCAAACTTGCCAAGGCTGGGAAGACAGAAGCAAACAGCAGCAATCCCTGTGAGTATCCAGCCTATGGTTAATTCCGATTTTGTTACATCTTTTGTGGTGTAGGAGGATGGTTGTGGTGTAGGAAGAAACATAAGGATGTGCTTTTGGGCACAAATAGTTGATTGAGGCAAAGAGCTTAGTGGGTGGTACAAAGACTCTGTGTAATGTTTACATGGACAACACAGAAATTACACTAGCTAGGAAGCTGGGCAGTTATTTTAAAAGAAGACTCAATCTTTGTGTTTCACGAAGGCCTGCGGAGACCTGTGAAGACTGAGACCTTAATCTTTTACAGCATTTTCTGTTTTCCTAATGCGAGGTAAATGGAGCACATAAAACATAATTGAATTTTAAAAACTCCATCAAGAAAACATTATTCTAGCTCCAAGCACTCAAAAGTGAGAAATGCTGGACTTGGGATTTCCTATGGAGTCTTCTTTCTGCCTCATTTGTGCTTGTCCAGGGAATGAAATAAGGTTCTTCTGGGGATTGAAAGGTGAAAAGATCATGTGATATAAAGTCATATTCCTGATATGTACATGCAAAGGAACAGAGTTAAGGTGTAGTACGGGCAATTCTACATCTCACATCTTCTAATTTTGAAATATTTCATGCTACAGGTTAAATTACACTTTACTGTAAATTTTTGAAAAATATGAATTCCTAGCTTTGTGTTTTTAAGAAACAACATGAAAACCACATTTGTAACTGTAACAATCTTCCCCCATGGTGCATCATTCACAGGATGCCAATGCAGAACCTTCCGCACTGCAGCAGAAATAGCTTGGTAGCTAGCAGAAGAATGCTGTTGTCAGAGAAGTGGATGCATCCCCGGGTGCAGGGGGAAGGATCCCAGTCTGCTGTCTTCTCTTTGCTCCTCCCCACATGAAACTCTTTGATTGTGGTGTTCCTAAGCCTGCATGGAGTGGGGTTTTGGGGATAATAGGTTGTGTAAGCGGAGCCTTGTTCTTCCTTTCTCTACACCACCCTCCCCAAATACAGCTGTGGCAGCTTTTGGGCATTCCCAATAAGAGATGGGGGCTGCTTTTCTGTCAGAGCCCAGAATTATACTGGCTTTGTGGTCAGTAGTTATGTGGTTGGTAACTGTTGTGGGAGTCTGAGAGGTTCTGTTTCTTAAAAGAAAAAAAAAAAAAAAAAAAAAAATCTATAGCTTAAATTAGACAGTGATCCCAGCCTGAAAATGTGCCTGGAACGTGTGACAGACACTGACACGCCACAGCCATAGACACAAAAAAAAAAAAAAAAAAAAAAAGGCAAGAGGAGGACCTCGTAACAGTTTTGCCAAAGCCAAATGGAGTACTGTAGGTCGAGGAGAAGGAACTGGATCAAAAGCTTTCAGTAAGAAGGTTTATAGTAATGTATTTTGTAACCTAAATAAAGGTGTTGCTTTCAGCATCCTTTTATAATGCAGCATGTCTTTTATGCTATTGGGACTGTTTAAGAGAGGTACTAGATATATTCCCTGCTTCTGCCCATACTTCTTTCGCAGGATGTATTTCCCACCCTACATGTTCCTGGTAAGATAGTCAAAGCATGTCCCTCCACCTTGCTTCCAGCAGTGGAACAGCTGCCATCTCCTCCCACCCATTGTGCCTTGCTATCTTTCTGTATCTACCTACACTTTGGGCCCTGCTATCTTTCTAGCCTGCAACTTAATACGAATTCTGCTGTGCTATTCTGGTTTCCTGGCCAAAGACAATGCCAAGAACTGGTAGCAAGGAAAACAAGTTGCATCAGTTTGGTTTTATGATAAGAGAGGCGATGGCAAAAGTCTTGTGGGCTGATTTACTCATCCAAGATATTGACAGATAACCTGCCACTTTCCTTAGACCGCTCTTTCTCCTGTGTATGCTTTTTGCGTGTATATGATGCAACGTGGAGAGTGGAGCTCTTGGGATTTTCAGTGGGGGTTTTGCTTGCTTATTCTCTGTTTTGTTTGTGACAATGTCTTTCTTTGTATTTTATGAAATGCATGGAACATTTTTTAATCTTATGTTTTCTTCTTTGTTTCATAGAATAAATATTATAATGAATGACTTTGCTAGACTGAATGTTGCCTTCTTTTTATTGAACTAATTGGTCTGTTCAGCATTATCTCAATTCTGGATTAGTCAGAAGCACTGAAAATTGTAATGAAGTGCCATATTTCAGTGTACAGCACAGTTGTTTTCAGAATTCCATTCTAAGCACTCATATATTCATCCTTAAGGCATGGTTTTAAATTTATTCTCTAGACCCTCCACACATGTACTTAGTTAGCAATTGCTAGAAATGTTGCATAGACATGGAAAACTGTTATGAAAGGTTAAGTAACACTGAAGCAGAGATGGGGAGGATATGAGGGTTTCCCCCCACCCTGTATTTTAAGCTCTGAACTGCAGTTTGTCCTGAAAGATAGCAACAAAGCCAGCCCATAAGCTTTGGGATTTTTGTCTATGTTGAATGCTTGCCTGTCCTTTTTCTGGGTTCTCTGGAGGAAAAAAAACTAGACCAGACATCCAGAACGATACTCTGTGAACCTTGCAGTTGGGTTTTGTAACATGATCATGCCAGAAGTGTAATATACTATTTTTGGTTAGAATTAGACTTACACAGTCTAGTTTCAAATGTAAACTATGTATTGTAATTCAACATATATTTCAAAGGTTATGTGTATACATAAGTGTCTTTCTGAATCAGGGATGTAGAAAACATGCAGAGGAATTATGGTATGCGTGACCAGAACAGCTCCGCTCTGCACGAGGTTATGTGACAAATGCAGTTCTGATCTCACCAGAAATACCCCACTTCCTCTCTTCCCTCCACTCTTTCTTTGTTTCACTTTCTGTGATACTGAACAAGAGACTTCTCAGGAGTTAAGGGTTTTTTTGATTTTTTTTTTTTTTTTTTTTTTAATGGAGGAAATGGGGAGTTGGAATTGCGCATTGTGACGAGCAACAGTTTTCATCTGTTCCTCATCACAGTGGCTCCTGCTTCCTGGCTTAGCCAGTAGTTGGCATTACAGCATTGTGTTTGGCAAGCCTGGGCCCAGCTCTGTGGCACAGGTAGTGGCATCCATGTTCTAACAGGTTCTTTGTGCTTCATGCAGATGGGACAGGAGGCATGTTACAGCCTACATCATCTTAAACTGTTTCCTTGTTTGTCCTGCAAGCCAAAATATGTGTGACACAGGGCTCTAACTGCAATCTTCCAACCTGCTCTAGATGCTGTAGTTCATTACAAAATGTAGGATTCCCAGCAACAATCATTAATTAGATAAAGTTCTGTGGCTTCCATCATGTGGCAGATCAGACAGATGTTCTAGCTTTAGATGGATCTCCGGGAGTCCTTTATTTTGGAGTCTGAAGTTTAGCAGTTCCCCTTGAAAACTAACAGAAATGTTTATGGTTTGTGCTCATTTGGTATTCTAATGCTTACAGTCTTTGTCCCCACTGAAGTGGCTCCTGGAAGTGATACAACTAGGTCCTCTGACTAGGAGTCTCATATAGTACCCTAAATAATGGAGGATGTCTTATCCTCTCTTTGTGTAAGATGGGTACAGCCTTCCACCTATTTCTCCTGCAGTGAGTGTGTGCAGCTGGTTCTCTCTCACAAACATTGAAGAAAGGAAATAAACCTGGAAATGCTTCATTTTCCCACTTACCATGGAAATCTAATGGTCAGCTAGAACCATTTGCCCAGCTAAAGGTGGGTATCTCTTGGAAACTATCCACAGTCTTCCAAAAATGCTGTCTGTAGTATGTGGTGTTTATAACAATGCTAGGACTCTGTTACGGTAAGGTGTAGTGAGATTGAACTCAATTGATGCTGATGGAGTAAGCACTGTACAGTTGCACTAATTTTTTTGGAGGATTTAACCCAAGGTTTTACCAGATAGTGAAAACTTGATAAGAAAAAGATGCAATAAGTCTTGTCTTTTTAATCCCAAATATGTACTTGGGGCATAGAATCCTGAAAAATGAAGTGGATACATTTAATAGACTTGTCACTTAACTGAGAACATTTTGTAATTATATGTGTTAAAAAAATAAAAATCATGGTCTGCTTTCATAATCTGATAATAATAAGTGTTTGCCAAAGAACCTGCATTCTATTAAGTGCTTTTCAAAAGACTATTACAGCTTATATCAGAGGTGTTTGGTTGTGGGTTTTTTTAATGTATTAGATACATTTCAAAAAGCTTTTCTCTTTCTTGACAGCTGAAACCATGACTATCTTTGGGATAGTGCCTATGACTTGTTTTTCCTTTTTTTCCCTTTTACATTTTAGGGTGAAGATTCATCTATGTCAATAATGAATCTAGTTCTTCCTGGCATCCCATGAAGAGATGGAGAAGATTTGGCATCATAGTTCCATTTGCTATGTTCCAAGAAATTATAATCTCTATAATTAGCTATAAAATTACTCTTAATATAAGGACCAAATGTCTGAGACTAGTCTGAAAACGTAGAGAAATCAGAGGAAAAGCTGCAATAAGAACCCTAGTCCTTCTCATTATGCTTAAGAGTTACAGCATGAGTGACAGAGGATTGGCTGATACAGAAATCCCTGTTGTAGGCAAGGAAGGCAAAACACCAGCTTGTGAGTTTCCTGCTATTAGTGCCACTAAGCATTAATTTCTCTGTAAGTTATGTCAATAACTGAATTTCTTGTTTGACTCTGTTGTGGATTTGTATTAGAAAACAGAAGCTTCTAATCCGCAGTAAAATCTGAGGTATCCCGTACTGAATAGTGAAGCAGTGGACTAAAATTCAACTGATGCTGTATTTATGGCATGTATAGATTTGTACATGTAAATGTATAAGTAGAATTTGTAGTGTCAGTTATAGCCATTGCGTTAAGCAATGTCTGCAAAGGCTGTTGCTTGATATTATTTATACCATTATTTGTATTTTCTTTGTCTTACCCACTTTCAATTGTAACTAGAAAATGCTGTCATTGTTCAGCTGATGATTTTTAGCAACGCTTCATTTAAAAAAAAAAAAAAAAACAGCTGAGTTTTGGTTTCTTTTTTTCCTCCAGAAAGAGTACTTGGGAGGTAGAAGTTTTGCTTCCATAACTAGTGCAAGATTAGGCCTGCTTTTTTGTGTGTCTGCCTGTAACTCTCAACTGGCTTAAATCAATATTACTAACATTAACTGCTGCTTCAAGCAATCCTTGTGTATGGTCTCTATATATTAGCGTGGGTAATAGTGGCTTTCTTAACTATGCTGCAGCTGATAGGTATTCTGATGATGAAAGAAATTTGTGAGTAAAAGACTACAAGTGGATTATAAAACTGTGTGTTTTCATGAGACAGGGTGTTCGATGTGAATAGAAATAGCATGCTATGAAAGGTGACTTTTTCCATACCTTCTTTCTCATGGCAACTTTCAAAATACATTTTGATCAAGTTATACAGTGCTGGTGACCGCAATGCTGCATATTCCTGTGGTAGAGCATACCAGCAGGGTCCTCCAACTTCACCATCTCCTTATGTGGCATGCTCCCAACGCCTGCTGATGTAAGAACAATTCTTTCCTACACCCTATCGAGCATAGATCCTGCTGTGTTGCTAGGTCAGTGTTTTCTGTTTTGCATTTCTGGGCTTTTTCTTTCCTCTCCCCTAAGCAGTACTTTGAAATCTCCCACTTTTTGGTATGCATTCCTTTTTCCCTACAGAAAGAGTCTTCTGTGAATCTCCTTTCTTCCCTAAGTGGTCTGGCAGCTATTTTCAAAAGCCGTCGAGGGTTCCTTTTCCAGAGGACTACATAAAAACATGAGTTATTCTGCTGTTTCTCTCTGCACACACGCTGTACCACACCCACCAACTCAGACTGAATACCCCTTCTGCATTTTAAGCTCTCAGTAACATCAGAGTAAATACCCCTTCTGTATTGCAAGCTCTTAATAGTATCATCACCCTTTGTAGCTCAGGACCCACTTCTTGTTTCTCTGCATAGCCTAGAGGAAGCAGTGCTGATACCGGCTCACCCCAGAGCGGTTTTTCCGCTTGTTCAGACATTCTTCTGTTTAGCTGTATGATCAGGAGGAAGGCAGCACTGTTAGCAGACAGCGGCAGCAGACAGCAATGACAACATTGTTCACTTGTAGATGTTGGGCATGTGTTGAACCAGTTCTGCTACTCACAAAGTTGTAAGTCGTCTTTCACTTGAAACATTGAGATTCAGATTATTCTGTTCCTTGCATTTCTTTAAAATTCCAGGTTGCCCAGTATTTTCACCAGTGACGGTGTTTTCAAACAAAAGGGTAAGTTCAGCTTGGGTTTACGTACCTGAAACACTATGGAGCTGGGGCGGAATTCATTTGTGAGAGAGAAAATTTTGGCCCAAGGGCCTTTATCTCATGAATGTCAGCCAGAAGAGGTTTCATCAAAGTAAATAGAGTAACAGTGTTATTTTTCCATTTAAACCTCGAATCCTGTCTGGGATCTCAGATAGAGAAAGGGGAAGGCAGTATCACCTAGATTTCTGATCAGCTAATTACTCTTACGACAAGTATTTGTGTAAACCTTCACAAGGTGATAGCTCGCTTATATGGCAGGGACCTATTGATRACCACCGGGAGCATTACCATTCTCAATTCAGCAAGCTGCATTTCTCATTACTTTATTCTTAGGGTTTCTTGCCTTCCAAAATAAAATAGCAATTAGCTTTTTAATTACTAGTATACCAATGGAACCAAAGTGGATTGCTGTGGGTGTTTGAGAAACAGCCAATTAACTACTTCAGCTTTCTGGATTTACGTAATCTTGTGTCTTTTTGCAGTAGCCACTTAATGTTGTCATTGTTTCAATCCAATGCCACTGAAGGAGTGGAGCTGATACTGTCTACGCATGCTGGCAGATAAAAAAGGCTGACTGACAGCTGGAGAACGATGATAAAGGTTGTCTGTTTTAATCCCTCTGCCGTGAACTTCTCTCTCGTGGAATGAGCACAGTTGCAGTTCTGTGGATGCGTTAACAAAAAAAAAATGTAGGCAGAATGATGAATGGGGAAGAAAGCATGGGGAGAAGTGCAGGGATTGTCAAGGATGCTTCTAAGCAGAATTTCTTCCATCTATGCCATTTGTCTATCATGCTTGATTTGAAGCTCTGCATGGAGATGGTAAGAGTAGAACGGAGGATCAATACTGATGCACTCCAGTTTCTTTTCTGTTGTGGGGAGCTGACCACTAGCCTTCCAAGGAGCATTGGGAGCTTTTGAGGTGACAACTTTACTATAGCAAGGAGCAGGGAAAACTCAGCTAGTAGTGCTTCTCCTGCAGTGGTCAGGCTACAAGAAAGAGTCAAGTGTGGGGCCTAAGCTTGGCAGCGATCATTTGTCCTGTGGGTAGCTGACACTTGGAAGCCTGGACCCCTGCCAACTCCTCCTCTGCCCTCCAAAGAAAAATGGAACTTGAGTTGCTTTTCATGAAACAATTAATCTAGGGTTTCAAGCTCTCCTCCTGCCTGTACACCAGCTTTTTTTTTCCATTCAAAGTTTTCTTGTAGAGAGTTGTCACTTTAGCTCCCTCCTTTAAGGATTAAAATATTGTTACCTCTATCAGAGAGTATTTCTGATATTGCCAGGGCCACTGAAGGACTGTTCTCACAAACTCATTTTCCTTTGGCTTTGATTGGACCGGGCCTATTTAGAGTCAGTTTTTGTTTCTCATCTGAAGGCAGAAACTTCTTAAACTGCTCCAACCTGATCACTTGTACACTTAAGTGTAACTACACTTAAATGATACAGAAGCTCATAGCTAGGATCACTAGCATCCTTTTATTTTCCTCCAATGTTTGGATGAAGAATGAATATATAGCACACTTGGTTTTTGGCTTTTATTGTAGCTGTAATAATGCTAATACATTCTGTTATGCTTGTGCTGTTTTCATACACTGAAATTACACTGAAAAATGTTTGCATGGTAAAATCTCACGGGAAGGGATTTTGACTGTGTCGCTATAAAGCAAGTTGTTGTGTTGGTAAAGTCGCTACAGTCCGATTTCCTTTGAGTTTGTGATCTTTGCCTTACTTCTCCTTTTCCTTTGCTCAGTAATCGCAGCTGCCCCCCTTTTGACTCCCTGAGCCCTGCTGATGGGTAGGAGAGAGCCAAGCTGTGGCTGACCTTCAGGGACGCTTGCAAATTGACTGGTGAGCAAGGACACGCGCCGGCTGGCTGGTGCGCTGCTCTCAGAGTACAAAAAGGGTGATGGAGGTCTCTCCTGCTTTCCCCTGCAGGTGGATAGGTTAGTCCGATCAGCCCTAGGTTTGTTAGTTCTCCAAACGGCGTTAGCTTTATGACTGCCCTTTCAAATCGGGTTGGAGTTGGCAAAGGGACTCATAAGTTGCTGGTGCAGACTGCAAACACAATTGCATAAGCCCTGGTTCCCCAGCAAACCAGGCTGGTGGTAAGTAACTCCCAAAATGAGCTTGTGTGTGCCCAAAAGTCTGAGAGATTCTTYGTTCCAGTTCTACATTTTGGATCCATTTTGAACAGAGTCAGTCTAAGAGAGAAGACTTCTGTGTAACCAGAGTGGTTGAAGAGTCTGGAGATTGTTCTGTAAAGCTGAAATCAACAGCTCACTTATGCTGGGATTTCAAAATTTACAGCTGTATTATGTTGGTGGATGAAAAACCTTTTCCTTCAAGGAGTTTTATACATGTATGGCATGTGATAAATTTCTCAACAAATGAAAAATAGGTGATTTTCTCAACTAGCACTTCTGAGATAATCTGTAAAATACCTAAACTGAAAAAGTAGTTCTGAAAGTAGTATTAATTAAAACTGAGTATTTGAATGGTAAAAGTCTAGCCAGGTGAGCTTGAAACCCTAATATTCAATTTTGATGTCTTTGGCTTGGAAATAGGAGCATTGCTACTCATTTCTTACACAGCCTCTGCCCCTATAATGTTGGAAAAACTTTCTCATGTGCTGTCGGTTTTAAAGGCCAGCTTTTTACCAGCTGAAGATTGTATATAAATTAAATGAGGATATAAATTCAATGACGACTGCGGCCTCTTTACATAAGCTCTCCTGCTGCAAGTGTACAGCAGAAGGTTTGGCAGTGTGGAGTGTTTTACAGGTGCCTCCTATGAGATATTTGTGAATAGAATGTCCTAATCCAAGTTATGCTCTATGTTTCTTTTAAGCCAAAGGGTTTTTATGTTAAGTTAAAATGATTTTGTGTGTGTGTGTTTTCCTTGTTTGTATCTTCATATATAGCGTGCTGCTGTCTTGCCCCTGGTTACATTTAAAAGCCTTAGAGAAATAAAGTGTGGTTTTAGGGAAATTTAGAAGAAAGTCATCCTGAGAGCTAAGGTGAGAATGCTACTGGTCTTGCAATCASGAGGAAATCACAGGGAAAAATACAGGATGTAAGGAACGAGTTTCAGTGAGTGTTCTGTAAAGGGTGAGGAACGCTCTTATTTCTAGATCAGCGTGGCAGGCAGATAGTTGGGCTCTGCAGGGAGTTTTTCTCTCTACAGATCATTGTATTTCCCTTCACCAAGCAGGAGTTAAGCTGGGAAGACTAAAGAGAGGTACCACCTCCCAGGAAACTTTCTGTATGCTAATGACGAGGTTGCACTGAATTTCCTTCTGCATGTGTGCAGTGCAAGCTGGAACCATGCAAGGTTGGTGGTATCGTACATCCTGTGCACGCTCTGCTCATACTACAGAAGTCACTGCAATAAGTACATCCCTTACACTCTCACAACTGTGCTAAATTTGTGGAGAGCTTTGGTGGACCACTGGAAGAGTCATTTTTCGATCAAAAATGTTCCTCCTGTGTCCTTTCACAAGCCAAACTTCCACGATGACATCAAATACCTGAAATATAATACTCAAATATATTTAAAAAGTGTTTACTAGTATGTACAGTTTTTTTTTAATGGAGGAAAGAGATAATTATTTCCCTTGAAGACAAAACTCCAAATGCTTTGTTACCTTGATAGGAATTTCTTGTGACAGTTGACATGATCAACAAGCGGGAAATGGTCTTTAAAGGCACAACTAGGTAACTTGGCCATCAAAAACAGTGTTTAGCTGTCAGAAGCTGGCTAGTAATAGTGTTAGAATTTGTGGGTGGCAGCCCCTGTGTGGGGGCGATGAAGAGCGGTGTGGAGTGGTGGTGGAAAGGCAATGCATCTGTCATCACACCCGGGACTGGAGCTCTCTGGTGGGACTTACAGAGGTGCTGTTGTAGGTTCAAGAGGAATTTGTGAGAGCCAACCTTTGCCATATCACCCTCCATTGAAGTGTTTTGGAATAGCTCTTTATATCTGACTGTTTTCTGGCCTGTACTGAAGTGGTGGCTGCCTTCTGCTGGTGTCCTAAGATTATGTATGGTTTAGCTCGAAAACTCAATGCTTTCTGCCGTAGACTGGTGCTAGCAGCGCAACTCCTGGTATGAGGGCCAAGGGCCACATCCCCAACATCCTCCTTCTCATCCTTACAACCTCAAGCCTTCATTCTGAGAAAGATGCCCTGGAGTAATAAGAAAGACCAATTCAATAACGTGGCAAGAGAGTCTGCAGAAAGCCTGACAGCAGATCGGCTCCCAGCAGTGCTGTGAGTTAATGAGAAACTCAGGGCTACTCCTGCTGCATTTACAGGGAACTGGTAAATAATCTGAAATCTTGCTAACTGTGGATATCACTTAATCATTTTCCTTCCTGTATTTGGATCAATACAGAGAGGGACTCTGCAGAGTACATATTGCAGTGGAGACGGTAAATCTCCAGGGCTGAAGAGAAGTGCTGTAGGGCCTTTGGAAATAAGATGGGTAATTACACCCATTCGTATGTGGCCTCTGCTGTCTAATTCTACAGTGCCTCAAAAAAAATGGAAGTCCTTGATCAGTCCCTCCTCCCCAAACCATGGAAACAAAAGCATCTCTTGCTTTTACTTGTACATGCAGTGAAAAAGCTAGTGTCTGGCCAGGCATGAGAYGAGGACAGATTAAATTATTTGGTGATGTAATATTTTATTTTTTTCCTATTCCCCTGCAAATGTAGGACCAAATCAAGAGCTGGTCTAAAATGGTTGAGATGCTGAACACAAAGGAATTACTGCTGTCTACGCCACTTCTGAATTTTATCCAGAGACCAGTTTCATGAGAAAACTCAAAGATGACTTTGTGTGTGTTAGCAGTAGTGTAGAATAAATCTGTGTTTTAGCTCAGACTGCTCACCAGAAGGTGACATTTATATAACAATCTTCCAGTAGGTGTGTTATGTTTTACTAGAAGCCAGTTCAAATAAAGCTTATGTAATTTATAATGGCCTATTCCACAACACTTGCTAGGTTGAAAAGAGCCAACTAATAAAGACATATTAACTTACAGAATCACTTAGGGGGCTAATAACCCTTCCTTTGAGCATATGGGTCTGGCTTTAATAAACTTTAAATCTGCTTTTTATTCTTTTAAACAGGAAGGATCTGATATTGAGAAAGGCTGAGCACTCAGAATTTCAGCTAAAATCGATGGCATGCGTTCAACACCTTGGAAAACCAACTCCTAAATCAATGTCAATTAATTCTGAAGTCAAACTGGTTGAGTTGAGACTGGAAAAACTCAGGGGATTCTTAACCGGGCATATGGAAACTCTTAAGTCCAATTATGGGTGATAGCCAGCTTGCTATCACCTCCGGGAGGCTGGCTGGAAAATAGGTTCAAGCGGTGTGTGTCTCTGCTTCTCACTACCCCCCAGCCCTCAACTGGAAATTTTAAAAATACGCTTAACCAAAAATTCAACTTTCTGCTGAAATAAAAAGGGGGGGACATAATTTGACAATTTGTAATAGCAATTCCCAAGTGCAAGCCACTTAATCCAAAAGTAAAGAGCAGTGATGGAATTTCCACTTAAAGGGTGTCCACTGAATGGAAAACAAATGTTTAATGGTTGGCACTGTGTCATGTTCTTACACAGAAAACATTTGAGACTACGGGGCAGATGGGCTAGAGATCCAGGAGTCCTCTCTCCCAGAACTGCTCCTTTGCAGATGGGGCTGAATATGTTTGTGAATGGGGAGTTTTTGTTTGCTCAGTGCCAAACCTGCCCTAATAACTTCTGCCAGCTTCAGCCCCTGTCTGCACGCTTTCCTCCTTGCTACACAGGTGCTCATGAGGTGATGCATGCACACGTACCCACGCAGGAGCAGTGGTCAGCATCTCGGGCACCTAACCAGGCTTTCTGGGGTGCAGGGGTGTCTGCCTCGAGAGCTGTATGAAACTCCAGGGACTGACTATTCCCACATTAAATTGTGTTTCTTCAAGGTGCCTTTATCTGAGTAGCGTTGCTTGGTTTAGGCCTAAAATTCCCTCACCCCTCATTCGTTTTATTGTTGTATTAGACGTATCACTAAAATGATCTGTTGGCAATGAGGAGTTGTGAGGGAGTGTGGAGAGATTTGTTTATATTGATCAGGCAAATCCTGCAGCATTTTCCATTTCTTGCTTGGATAATGCATGATCTTCCTCCTGAGCCTCTGGCACCTCTGGGGCCTTGGCAGACCAGGAGGTACCTGGTGGTTGGTGCTATCAAACCCATCCATCACTTCTTCTAAAATGATGGAAGGAGTGGAAAAGATTTCTCCTTGCTCTGGCACCAGGTCAGCCCTTGTCAGTCTCCATCCATTTCATTACAGGTTTCCAAAGTCAACTCTAAGCATGGAGTAGCTGCCATTTCAACTGTCAAGCTGCCAAATATTTTCCATCTTCAGCAATGTTGTACCATGGTGTCTTCTTCAGCTCTTATAGCAGAAGCACCAACCTGCCAGTGGCTGGGGGGCATCTGAAGGGCTGGAGCTGCCAGGGCAGCTGGGAGAGCATGGGGGCAGCTCAGGCACCTCTCCCAGAAGCACGGTGTTCACCAAGACATGAGCCTGGTCACAGCCCACGGGATAAGGGCTAGAGAGGATTTGCAGGACTTGGGAAAAAGGGAAAGGAAGGAGGTAGGAGAGAGCACGGGCACCTGACGTACAGGCATATCACTGCTCCTTTTGCTTGTGCAGCGTGGTGAAGGCTGGCTTTTCAGACCAAGGGATCTGTCAGCTAGCTAACATTTAAGCAGTGGGTTTCATTTGATTGTTCTGGAAAATTTTTTTAACCACACTGAAAGCCGCATCGTATGGAAGTAGAAATCAGGAAGGTTTATCAGTATAACTGCATAAATGAACAGCTGCTCGGGCAAATTCCTCCAAGTTCAAACACAGCTTATGTTAGTGAGAATGTATTTTTACCAGTATAGTTTTGGCTAAAAGAAGCTACACAAGCAGAGTCACGCTTACTCTGATACAACTGTGACTGGGCTTTTACTGATATGGAAAGGTGGTTTAAGAAAGCCAGCCTCCAGACTTCACTCATGGTCGCAGGGCCGGTTAGGCCTGTGATTTCAGGGCAGAACTGATAACTGTTTCAGCTGGGGGATATTGTGTCCCTAGGTGTTGTGTCATGGAAGTCCTGGACTTTTCCTGGCCAGCTTGTGTAATTTTACAGCTTCTGGAAAGTGGGGAGATGCGGTTGAGTTCACAAGAGGGAAAGTTGTGCGGAAGTCTGTGGTTTCACACCCACTGGTGTGTTCTTTGGGTTTTGTATATGAAATGACGTCTGGCAGACTGCGGGTCAGCAACATGGCACTAGTGCCTTAGGGATGGACTGCCTCTCTCCCTCCCTTCCTTTTCAGCAATGGAGCAAGCCTGAAGGCAGCAGCCCCCGCATGTGGTGGATGCAGCAGTATTTTTCTTCGCGATCCGTAATGGTCTGAGACCTGCTCCTCACCTGAGGGCTGGAGGCTGGCTGTGCACAGGCAACATCCACTGGAACATCTTTGGGGTCCAACTGTACAAGGACTCACTGCCTACAGCCCCTCTGGATACACCTCGACAGGACAGTGACTATTATGGCCTGGCCTGTCCGTGATGCCCAGATAACGAGGCTGCCTCATGCACTCCCATTCACGTAGACTTGAAGGAACAAGTGTCCTGGGTCCCTCTGGACTCAGACCTAGTGGGAGGTGGGTAACCATGATCCTGTAGTCCTCTGCGACCTCAGGGCTCATTCTGTTCAGTCCTGTTTCTTTAATAAAACTACTAACCAAAAGAACAACTCTTGGGTTTCAGTCTCGCAACCCAACGTTAAAAATAACGTTGCAATGTTGACCTGGCCTGCTTACCCTAGATCTGATTTTACTGTGTCAGAGGTAATTAAGTGGCAAAGAAAAACTAAGCATACTGCGATGTTTCAGGGAGAAACAACCTGCTCAGAACATGAACCACACAGAAAATATTGGTCTTGTCTAATTTTCAAGGTCCTCTCTCCTCCCAATTCCTGGGAATTTCTGTGAATGGCTTTAATGAGAAGTATCAGCTCCTTATTTAATGAGGATTTCTGAATTTGTGAAATGCATACCGGAAGTGTTCCTGCAGTCAGTAAGTGTTCTTATAACCATACTTTGTGTGGTAGAGGAGGAGGAAGGAAGTTTTCTATCATACATGAAGGAATATTTCTCAACAAAGGAGTTTCCCCACGCACATTGCCAGCATGAGAGTCTCTTCAGGGGATGTCAACTTGGGGCTCCTCCACACGTGTGCTTCTGCTCCCTGCTGACAGGAAAGGGAGATACTCAAGTGTGTTTAATACACCCTGTAGTACTTGCTGCTGTTGTTCTATTAACTTTCATTACTGCAGCACTTTCAGGCCCCAGGCACAAACAGGAACCCAGCTGTGCCACATTTGCTCTGAAAGCAGAAAAAAAAGATAATCCTTCTCTGAGGAGGTTGTGGCTGAGGATGTCTCTTTCAAACATACATCTCAAAACTGAGATTTTGAAACAGAGGTATGTGGAGGGATAGCTGACACCTGCACACTGTCTTCTATTGCCTAGTTTAACGCCTGGGATCAAAATGTCCACAACGCTTTTAGGATGACTTGAGTGTGAAATGCTGGCTGGTAGTCTGGACTTGAGGATGCTTGGCCATGCCCTGGCTGCTACATTACGGTGCTCCAAGGAGAGCCTGGTCTGGAGCCGGTTCTGTGCAAGAAATGACTGAGTAGGATGAGACTCCAGTACGGAGGCACAGAGAGACTGGCACAGAGAGAGTGGGTGGGCATCAACTATTCACCATCTACTGACTTTGTCAGAGCTAGYTGAGAAGAAAATAGAGAATAGGAAGAAAGTGCTTGAGATCCTCAACTGAAAAGAGGACAAATCCTTGATTCTCAGGCAAAACTCTCCTGAAATCTGCTCAGATGGGGCCTGAGCAAGTAAGGTGGGGCTACTCGTCCCGTCTTTGGGACTTTGTGACTAGGCCCATTCTGGACCTGCTCCGGATTTGCTGAATGGCACCACTTTTTGGCAGCTACCGTGTGAAGGGTGTTAATTCTTAACAGTGACTGCCAGAGGCTGGAAGGAGGTTTTAGGAGACCTCTCTGTAGCTTCCCTGTTTCCTACGATCTGTCTTCAAGCACCCACTGATGGCTATGGTCAGCGACAGGATAGTGGGATGGACGGACCTCTGGTCAGAACCCTGCAGGACTCTCCTGTTGACGCTGTAAGAAAACAAAATGGAAACCTTCCCAGGTGAGGGGTGCAGCACCTGGGCTGGATCTTCCAGGACTCCAGCTGATGGCAGCACATTGATCCAGCAGAGTGAGGGGAATTCACAAACCGGATGCCAGCGCTGACCTCATTTTGTGGATAAATAGTTATCTGTGTTGTCTGAGGGTGTGCTACTGTAGTTCTGGGCGATAATATGGGAATTACAAAAATAAATCAATATTCCACACACAGACTCAGAACAGTTCTTATTAATGAGGTTGAAAAATGCAAAAAAAAAAAAGAAAAAAAAAAAAAAGTGCCAAAAATGCAAAAAAAAAAAAAAAACAAACCAAAAAAAAAACCTGTCTGATTCAGGAAGTATAGATGGCTTTGGGTGGATGTATGCATTTGTACATGGTGGCCAATGTACAGGCGTTAAGAATAGCAGTGTTTTTCCTTTCCCTTTTTTCCCTACACACGGAGAGCGTAAGAGCTTTTCTGTTTTGTAAAGAAGTAATGCTCGTGATTCAGGGAGAGTAGTCCCAAAGAGCAGGATGGCACCGAAAGGAAATAGACCGGACACATCAAAATCAAGGCATTTAATAAAATAAACCACCTTTTTTCCTTCCCTAGAAGTTGTGTTAAAAATATGTGAATATACATTGGTTCAAAACGGAGAGAAAGCTCCTTGTTCTGGGGGTGCATTGTAATTTTTCCAAGCAATGAGGCCAGCTAGACAAACGTATTTGGGGGATTGGACTGAATGGGCCAGGCGAGCTTTTTTTCCTTTGCTTCTCTGTTAAAAGCGTCACAGATGGAGTCTTTGGTGACAGTTTTGGCCGGAGCTGGGATTTCTGCGATCCCAAYGTGATTTTTCTTGGCTATCCTGGAACTGGTGGTGATGGTGTATGCGTTGCTCCTGTAGCATTTCATGGCGGACATGCAAAAAGTCTCTTTCATCCCTCTTCTGAAGTTTGCGTTATAGACGGAGTAGAGGGTTGGCTTAGAGGCTGAAGAACTGAAGGAGATCCAGGTGATGGCCAGGAAGACCAAGGAGCTCTTTCTGTAGTCTGTTTCCTGCGGGTGCCRCAGCTGTAGCACGTGAAAGGGGAGCCAGGACAGGAGAAACACCGAGTTTAACGTTAAGAACATCTTGATGGTTTTCACTTTTGTTCTTGGGACAATATTCATCGTCCTCCTGACAGTCCTGCCGTTGGTGCCTATTCTCCAAATGTACTTGACGACCTTCTGGTAGAAGAGCATAATGAGGATGGATGGGATCAAGAACACCACCGAGAGGTGGATGGTACCGTAGGCGGCTCCTTCCCAAGAATCGGGGAGAAAAAAGTTGCAGTGGTCGTCGCTGTTGGAGCCGTAGAAGAAGAAAGCCGGTGATGCAAACACAGCGCCCAGTAGCCAGGAGGCCAGAATCATTTTCTTGGCTTTCTCCCTCGACACTTTGAAGCTCAGGGGGTAGACGATAGTGTAGAATCGATCCACGCATATAGAGAGGAGCACGTATATCTGGACCCCAGGGGTGAGGTACTGTATGTACCTTACCAGCTTGCACGTCACGTTCCCCAGCGTCCACCTGCCGTAGGTAAACTGGAGCAGCACGAAGGGCGCRCTTGCGACGCTGGTGAGAAGGTCCGCACAAGCCATGGAGACAACAAAATAGTTGGTGGTGGACTGTGTCCTCCTGCTCCTGTGGATCACTAAGCAAACGAGGGAGTTTCCAAAGACGGAAACCAGCCACAACGCTCCCCAAACCATGCTGGCTGCTGCAATTTCCCCCGGCCTCAGTTCATACCGCAAGACAGTGTGGTTCCTGCTCGAGCTGGGTCCTAYGGGTGACTCCGTCATCTCGTAGGCAGCAGGAGGGATGGAGGTTTCGGGGTAGCTCTTGTTCTGCAGCAGGAGCAGTGAGGTAGGGAGAACAAAAGGAGCGCTGCTGTTATCCATGCTGTGGGCAAACGTGGCCACGTCTTTTGCTCAGGCTGCACAAAGAGAGAAGAGGAAAGGTTATCTTTAACAAGTACGTGTGAAAAACCTACCTTGACCAAAGAAGGATACCTTTAAGTAGTATACGTACTGCTTAAAGCAGTAGATTTGAGAGGAACGGTGAGGAATAGACGGTGAGGCTACCCGGTAGAGCAGAGGCCATTAAGTTTCATGCAGATTTTTATTCATGGCCTGGCTGTTTTGGGACAGGCATTTCCGTCCTCTGAAAGATCAATGTCCCTTTCACCGACAGAGACTGAGGTGCAGGTTCACCAGTGCTGGTGACCTGCAAAGTGAGCGAGCGGAATCTGCCCCACTGATCCCAGATATGAGCTCTACTTCCYGGTRTCCGTGAAAGTGGCAAACCCCCAGACCAACAGTGTCCCTGCCCCCTTGACTTGACATGAATGCATCGAGTAGAGAGGCAAAGGAGGTGTTTCTTCTACGGAGAGGTGGAATGGGAAGTACTATTCTCCACGATAACGACACCTTCATTGGTAAGGCTGCTAGCAGCCAAACCCTGCTCCCATCCAATGGTTAGTACCCTTGGTGTTAATATCCCTAATATCCCTGAACCTTTTTGTTTCCGGAYGTAATTTTGGAAGGTAAGCGAGGTCTGGCTTTGCAGGCAAAGGAAAGATCAGCACAGTGGAAGGACTGGCACCAAGGTGGGTGGGCGCTCCTYRCCGTGAATCCTCCTCAGCCCTTCCACAGTGAGGAAGTTTTCATCAAGAGCTGGACGTTGCATACCTTAAAGAGTCTATCCTGAACATCAGCGCCGTCCCCGCACGTCCTTGCCTCCTTAGTTACCTGCCCCGTAGT
>JAYKAV010001021.1:1556-20523 GCA_035582835.1 Phoebastria nigripes | reverse complement strand
GACATGGTTTAGTGGGCATGGTGGTGTTGGGCAGACGGTTGGACTCGATGATCTTAGAGGTCTTTTCCAACCTTAATGATTCTATGATTCTATGATTCTATGAGTTAAAAATAAGTATTTTCTTTGAAGTGTTGCTTGGCATGTCTCAAGTTACAAGACTCTTTCATAAAAGCTAATGCAGTCAAACTATGCATCCACTACCTAATGCTCCTTGCTTTCGAAGACTCTCAGGCATCCTCATGGGAGCATGCCTAGTAAAAGTGACATTTTCTCTAGTTAACCAGAAAATAGAAAACCAAGGACAACCCTTCCAAAACCAGCATCAATTTCACAGGATGACAACTTACGTATTTGGAAGGCATTACTTTTTGTGTATCTGTAGGACTGACAAAGTCAAACTAATAAATAATCATAAATCAGCCTACAGATGATTTTTCATCTTTGCATTCTCTGGAACTACTGCTGGCTCATTGGCAAACAACTGAGCTTTGATACAGTCATGAGACCCTGTGCTTTTCAGCTCCCCAGGGACCGGCCAATGTGCAGGCACTCTTGTTCTTGAAGTCTTCAGGTTTACTGCTTGGGTTCAAACAGTCTATCTGGCAAAACTTTTCAGAAACTGGCTCCTTTCCCTCTTAAGGCATTAGCTTACCTGCAGATAATGTGTTCAAGAATTTGTTGTTTTGAAGCAAATAGGCCACAGTCTGAGCAGAACACCTCTAAACCATTCCCTCTGTATTTTAAACAACACAAGAGCTATGCATGAATCCTTGTCTCAGTTTCCTCCTTATTCAAATGCATCAGGAGTTGATCCTCATCCTCCAAGCAGACCAGGACACGTCCCCTCTGCTCCCATCTCTTTCTGTGCAGCTTTGGGTTTGGGTTCAGGTTTCCATAATAGTAGTAGACCCTGTTGTAAAGACGGCTGGTCCACTCTCTCAAAAAAAATTTGCTCTCACTTTTTTACTCTCAGGCTAGCAATTAAGTTTCCTGTCAGGAGATTAGTTGCTCACTTGCCCACCTGAGATTTGCTCTGGGCAGTAGCCAGCTCTTTGAACAAAAATGTTTCCTTTCGACTGTAGGCTTATCAAGACTTTACAGCCCTCCACTGTGAGCCTTCTGCAAAGCGGGGGTGTCTCTCCTGGCACTGCCAGGGATCTCTGGCCCAATGGGTTTCCAGAGGACCTGATGGAGACATGGGGTGGTTTTTGCACTCAAGGATGGCTGGCACAGGGCAAAGTGCAGAACAAAGTAGTGTAGTAGATGGAGAACAATGCATACATATGCAAAAATATATAGTCACTGTTCACACTTTCATTGACATTCATTTCTTAAAAAAGAGCATCTGTTTCATAGCAGCAGTTTTCTGTGATAACATTGCTGAGCATTTTTGTGCCAACTCATTTTTCAAAACTTAACCCTGCGCCATCCCGTTAAACGGACTGGGACAGTTCCTGTGAACTCACACAGCACTAACATAGGCTGGGCTAGAGAGAAGGTGTGGAGGGGAATAGCAAAAGGGTGTACACAGTATATACAACAACAAATGAATTCACTTGCTACCAAAAAGCAAAATGTAAAGAACTTTTGTTGAGCAAGTATAAGAAAGCATTTAGTACCTAGTGCTTTTGAAGTCCAGATGAAAAATACTATAAACATCCAACTTCATGTCGTTCTGGTCCAGCATCTATTTCTTTGGCAGAGAAGTTGGATTTTCCCCTGAAATCTGTTCTTGTTACTGGATTAGATCCTTTTCCAAGAAATATGTAGATGAGAGCACTAAAACTGTATGGATTTGTACCTGTCACAGAATAGGTGTTGTCCCAGTGAATTATCATTTATGGATACTGGAAAGATCTGAATAAACCTTAAGTCATGTCAGAAATAATAAGGGATATGCAGCCTGTGTCCTTTGTAACATACTGTAGTGAGCTCAGCTACTGATTCTTAATACTGAATATTCATAAAGTCATTAAATGAATAATTGGGGGTACATTTACACTTTATTACTGTTATGGGATAGCCTGGGCACCTTAATAAGATGCTGATGATTCATTTTGGCATGACAGTAAGAGGGTGCAGAGGGAATTTGTCAGCATGACTTGCTAATGCAAAAATAATTGTTCCATTTTCCAACTTTAATGTTAAGAAAGACACTGATGTTTAAGAGTGAATCTGCCTAATAGTCCCTTTCGCTATGTATTAGAGATCTGTACAAAGCCAGTGCTCTGCAGCTTGCTGTTTCTATTTCTGCAGTAAATGAAGAACTGAGGAAGAGGAGGCAGAAATAAACCCCCCCAGAAACTCAGAAATGACTAAGAGCTCCTGTTCGTTGCAGATCAATTCTGATGCACTTGATAAATGAGGAGGATTAGATAAGTAATCTGATTAGAATGTAATAGCGATGGAGGGAGCATTCCATTACACTGAGAGCTTGATTCTCAAAATATAATGAAGCTTTTATGGGTCAATTTAATTATATTTGAGCTATACAAATATTTACCATGGCTACATATTGAAAAGTTACATTCCTCTACTATAACTCAGCTCCATGAATGTATCTGCTATAAAGCTATAAAAAAATTTATAAAGGTAGTAGAAATGAAAATTTAAATGAAAACTAGGTTTAAAACGTGCATCAACTCAATCCAGTGTGCTTGTTTCTGTGATTTTTAATCATGGTCATCTCCCACATGGTGTCTTTCTGTTTACTAACATTGATGTCCTTGTTGCCATGAGGTGTGCTAGCTGGCATCGCAGAGCTTGTGTTGTGCAGTGTGTTGAACCTGAGGCTGACCTGTCCTCCCACACAGGACCTGTGTTTGCCTCCAGAAGCTCATGGTGGGTCTGTGTCTCATTCCATGGGGTGAGACTGTGTCTTGATTGTAGAGGGGAAAAAAGATGCCACTGGAAGAAGATGGCCTTGGCAGTGTGTATGTATGTGAGGAGCTTCCCCAAGATCAGAAAGATCAGCTTCCCCAGTTGTCGGAAAGAGGTGAACATAGCAGACATAACACTCAAATAAAGGCAGATGCAAGCCTTCAGGCAGCTCATATACAAGAATTTCTAGACCATGTACTCTACATCTGGCAGAAGGTTCACATTATATGTCTTTGATAAATAGTGCTTATTAAAGAGTTAGAAATTTCTCCTTCCCCAGAGAAGCTGTTTCATACATTTTTCAATCTTTAAGCAAAATGAAAAAGTTTAATGAAAAAGCCCACATTCAGCATCCCCCAATGAGCCTCCAGTCAAGATTTTCCTGAAGTACATAAATTCTTAATTTGCTGTAGATAATGTCTACCAGATGATAGTACCAGGAGCACAAGTGGAAATTAAAGAACAGCARACTTGGAACAGATGTTATTAAGCACTTTTTCATGAAGAGAAACATTAGTGTGTTGACTTAAGGCAAGGCAGTCRAGGCAAGGGAAGCCAGCTGAGGTCATACAGAAAGGCTTTAGATGGCTGCCTTCTGGTACCAGTCAGCCATGCAGGTGTGTATGCAATAGGGTGCGAAGCTCCCTTTCACTGGGTCCCAATGTGAAGTGTAGTAAAATACCCTTATGAGAATGAAAGCATATGTTGCATTGTATCACATCTACAAAGCAATGTCGCTTCTCAGAAAGGGGCAGGTAGCCAGTCTTGGTTCCCCATGGCTGAGAGGAATATCTTGTACACCTGAAGCACAGTGTGAGTTTCTTATGTGAAGATTTTCAGGGATACAGAATGTGATTTGTACATTGAATTTGTCTAGTGATGTTGAAAGCCTAAAACACGAGTTCTTTTCATCTTCCCTTCTCCACTGTTGATGGCGCTTATGTGTGAAACAGCAGTGGTTGTATATCAAATAAATCCAAGATTTCTGAAGGAGTTTTTTTAATCTCTGTGGTTGTGGAAAGAGGATCTGTACATTTTTTCCAGAATATGAAAAAATGGCCTAGAATAAGATGTGTTTTAGTGAATGACTAAAAGAGCAGAAAAGAATATAAGAAAATAACAATAAACCCTTCTTGTCATATAGTGAAGCTCATCAACAGCACTTACATAGCTTTGCACAAGGATTTATCTCATCATCCCTCTTTTGTAGATGGCGAAACTGAGGCTTAGAAGAAGAAAGCAACTTGCCAAGTTCAAATAATGAATGAGTGGATGAGCAGGGGATAGAGAGTAGGTCTTGATTCAGCACTCCATCTGGGAGGCCTCAGGCCAGAAGGAGAGAGCTGGAAATTAGCATTTTAACAATTAGAACACATGATATTTTTCTTATATATTTAGGGAAAGGGCTAATTATTTTCAGATGAATCTTTCATTATTCTTTTTTCTTATGACATGAATGTTTCTATAAGGGACCAAGCAAAATACTCATTATGAAATATTTGATCTGAACAAAACATCACGTTTACTTTGTGTACGCACTTACTGAAACAGCATATTGAAATGGAAACTGGAGCTTCTAAGTTGCTTTGAAAGTAAATGTTCCAGCTTTTAGGAAAATCACAGCATTTTGAGTCTGGCTTCCTGAGGAAGAAGATCTTTTGCTGTATCCTGAAAAATGGTTCATTATGTGTGTGCCCACCTGTTCATGGGCCTGTCTGTCCTCAATCACTTTTGAACTGTGCATCTTTCAGTTGAGAAAATTTGACTGATCTACCTACAATATATCAGTCAAGTGGGGAAATATGTTCCTTGTTTTTATGTTTGGCAAAATAATGGCTGGTCCTGAATCCTATGCCTGCTTGTTCCAACATCCTCCTTGTACTGCAGCTGAAATTAATCTTAAGGCAATCTCTATGATTTCCAAATGAAAAGAAAATCTTCATATTCTGCAAAATGCAGCTATTGATCTGGCCCTAACCAGATAAATCCTTTTGAAATGAATTCCCAATAAAGCAATAAAACTTACTGCTTTAATAAGTTTACARTGCAAAACTTATTTGACAATGCAATAAAATATTATCTCAATCACGGAACAGATTCGAGGGTACTTGTTAAATGAGGCAGTGTTTCCTCTTTCCAGAAACTCCAGTGCCAATTTAGATGCAAGCTTGTTCAAAAAATACAGTTTTTGCTGCAAGGTTGTCTTTGTGAGACRTTTCCAGCAGGGACCGTAGAAGCAATTATTCTTTCTGGGCTATCAGTAATTTCTGCTGTAACTTCTCACGATGGCAGAAAGCTTCAGTACTGGAAAAATTAGTGGATGGACTGAGATTGAATTTAGTTTTAAAATGTATATTACTAACTTTGAAGTGATTTTTCTGAAAAAATTAGGTTTGTCAACAATATACTTACATGTTAAAAAGAAATGTCCTGGCATTAGAAAACTTATTACCATCTTCTGGATTTTTTAAATAAAATATTCATAAAGCCAGATCTGAATTTCAAAAAGAAAAATAGCCTTTAAATTCTGAAGTAATATATTCTCCCATCTCATTAAAAAGCAGAAATCTATCTTGGATCTTATGTGCTCTTCCTCATTACAAGACTATTTATATAACAGTCTGATAGACATCAGCTCTTCTTGGGCTTACAGCCCTTGAAAATCATATAAAATACTTTCCTCACCGTTTTAGTGTATATATCTGATTTTTCATTATTTATGACATACAACAGCTCGACTCTCAAGGTCACACTCCAAAGAAGTCAAAGCACATTTCTTTTTAGGTTTTGTTTTACCTCAGAATTCCAATCAGCTGAAAGAAAAAACACCACAGAAAATACAGTGAAGGCAATCAAGAACATAATATGGTTTCGGTAAATGCTTTTCAAGGGTGGAGAGTTACTGAGGAGCTTTTTAGCTAACGTTTTACTTTAATGGTACATTTAACTAATGCCAAATTGCAATGGGGCTTGAGTGAAAGTCCATGTGATGTGCATGTAACTACCCAAGAAATTCATTCCGACAGTTCTTTTTGCAAAAATACTCTAAGACAAAAGGAGACCTTGGAGCTTTCCCTGCTTTGTATTCTGAATCTTGCTTTCCCAGGTAGCGTGCCCAGGCATTAATCCCAGGAAAGGTTTCATATCAGTGCATTATTCCAGGAGACCAGAGCAAAGCTTATGGTGAGCGAGGCAGGCAAAACCTATACTGCAGTCATTGTCAGTTGTCAAATGTTTGCCACAGTGTACCAAATTTTAGCCCTGTTGGCAGTTTGAACCTGTGGGCAGTCRCATATGTTTCTGTGACAGGTGGAGAAGGGCAGAGGACATAAAGTCTGGTGTATGGTAAGGGCTGGCTTTTTAGGAACTGCTCTACACTTTCCACCCACACTCTATATTATCTTAAAGGCAGAATTAAATAGAAAAAGAACTATGTAACATTCTGTAGAGTTTTGGAAATTTGTATCAGAGATGTAAATTGGCTTGCGCATGAAGTAGGTTTTACTCTTGATACGTGCTAAGGCTTTGTTTAGCCAAGGTGGAGCTGTGGCATTTCAGAACATACTCACATCAGCAACCATCACTCTGCCTGTTCAATGCAGAGGGTGCTACAGTTTCCCTGGAACATCCTCTAGACTCCGTGCATTTCCTTGTAAAACAGACCAAGACACGTTTCACTGCACACCAGGAACAAGCACTTGTGTCTCCTGCGTGACCTCTCAGAACAGGATGGTGGCACCCCTTCTCCCCAGGCCCTCTGACCCTGTCACTGCTGGCCAGATGTATGGGCTTCCATTCAGAGCAGGTTTTGCACTATGTTCATATGATGAAGTCAAGCATGGTGACTGATGGTCTAAAAGTGCTGCCACAACATAACTCATAAAGAAAAAAATGGTAATAGGAAGGGCCAAGCATCACACTTGCATTCAGCACTCTCCAAAGAACAGGAACTAGTTAGACAGGGGACATTCTTCCAAGGTCCTAGAGTGGCTAAAGCCACATGCCACTGTATACCCAGTGATGATAATACTGGTAGCAATGTGTCAGGAAAGAAGTCATCCTAATTCCTAGACATTAGAGATTGGTTTAAACCTTAGGCATGGCCTGTGGTATAATTTCTAAAACAAATAATTAGATAAATAAATAAATGAATAAATAAATTAAATCAGATGTTGTTCTCATCCCTATAAATACCCCATTCCTCTCTTTCTGTTAAAATTTTATGCTAGCATAAGAATGTGTTGTGGACTGCTGGCAAAAATGCTAAATATTCAAAATTACCTGGTTGTATATTTATGGTTTAGAACACTGTATGATTTATGCCATCTATTATCCACTTAAAGGCTTCATCATTTATTTGTTTGTCTCTTTTACTTTCTAGTCTGAAAAGGCCACAAGAATGGTACCATGGTAAAGAGGGATGCTCTTCCTTCATCTTAGAGGATTCTCTGGCCTACGCTGTGTCTGCAGAGCTCAGCCAGATTCTTCCCTTGCTGAATGTAGGCCTGMAGCTCTTCTAATGACTTGCATCATGGGTACCCAGTGGAAATTAGATGAGAATTTGACCATTGCATTCGAGTGCTTCACGTCTGTCTTTTCTGATAATGTTATTACTCTAATACAAGGGGTATATTGCAGTTCAACACCTTATCTTCAGAAAGTGTCCCACAAAACTTCACGTCATGGTTATGCGCTACTGCTGCTCATAGTTCACCGGTGTCCTACTAAACACCTGCTAATGGGATTGCTTTGGATTTAAATTCGAAACAGGTCCTTTGCTTCTACTACTCATCAGTAATAACCCATGCTTATGGGAAAGAAACCAAATACATCTTATGTGAGAAAAACAAAGCATATGGTGCTAGGACAACTTTATAGAGACATCAAGCTCAGTGACTCTTGAACAATTCATTCCTCTATCTATGTACCTCAAAATCTATTTTCAGTATATTACGTGTATATCTCAGGTGTATGAGACTACTCTTTTGAGTTCATCCCAAAGCCTGACATGTGCCATGTGCCATATATGCTTGTTCTAGTTACAACAATGTCCCAATTTTGTATCTCAGTACAGAATGTCTAGTTCTCATTAAATGAGATTCCCTGCATTTTGCATAGTTTTTGTCTAGAACCATCACTTTTTTGCCGTAGGCCAAATCCTGAACTCATTGAGCATCCTTTATGTTTACAACAGCCAAGTCTTGTGAATCTTCCTTTAAAACAAACATTACATCTTCCTTTAGCTTCATGCTTGCTGTGTGTACAAGTCCTGCTGACCAGGTCGTTACTGATTTCACCATAAGAACATTTCCTTGGTAGCCTTCATTTTCGCCTTCCTGTAACATACCATGGCGAGAAGTCCTGAGTTTGCAAAGCCAGCGGCTGCCAGCTTTGTATTATATGCACAGCACTTGTACAAATGTCATCAGCCAAAGCCCTGTTTGTCTTCTTCAGCCTCGCACAGGGACTGGGGAACTGATGGCCTCAAAAGCCTTGTTTCTTGTTCATCTCTTTTCCCACCTCTTGTTCTGAAACATCCCATAGGGGTTCAACAGGGTCCCTGTTGCGTAGCCCCAGATCTTCCACTTGTGAGGGATTTAACAACACTTCCTAGCAGTCACAAGATTTCTGCAGACTCATAATGTGCAATCCCAGACCAAAAGACCATTTAGACTGAGGCTGCTGTGGGACTCTGATGTTGGATCAACAGCTGGGGAAGAGCCCCCCTTATGAAGGGTAGGGATAGAAATACCTCCCAGTAACGGTGTGTGGGCAGAATACACATTTTGGTCTAGGGGAGCAGGGTAGGACATCGGGACATGTTGTGAAAGGTCCTTGTTTGGCAGTACATGCTTTATACCATCTGCACACCGTAACTAATGAAATACCATTCAGAGCATGGAACAAGAATCTGGTCGCCACCATTTGTGGGAAGCCATCTAGGTGACAGAGGGACGCTCTGCAGAGAAAACTAGGATGGTCATTTATGACAATAAAATGACTATGTTGGGGATTGTTCACAACCTGTTTATGCAACGCATCTTCCTAAAAATTAATGTAACTCTGGGCACTCATTGGCTGTGTGAACATCTACCCTATGGCTGGGGGCAGTGCAGAGTCCCTGATCCTGAAAGCAGAACAGACACAGTTCTACTCATTGAAAACTGCTGTTCCCATCACCTGGATAGCTCCCACTTGTAAGAGTCTGAAGGACTTCTCAACCCAAGTGTGGTGCTACGAGGCTGACTTATGAAGCTTTATATTGCTGCAGAGATCTGTTTGCTTTCGCTAATAGATCTTTATTCTAATGCACAAACACAAATACTTTGTACTATGTGGCACCTTCCACCTGGAAATTTCAAGGCAACTTAGAAACCTTAGTTAACCGAGACAAAAAGGTAACCATATAGATGGGAAACCTGAGGCTTTTGTCATTCAGTCATCTTGCCAAAGTCAAATGGGAAATGAATGCCAGAATTAAAGCAGAATCGAGGGCTAGCTGCTAGTCCTGCCTCCAGTTAAAACTCCAGCTGTTAAACGCCTGCTAACAGCATTTAAAGCACAGGTAATCTCTGCAGTATAACTGTTAGCTTTCCTTACCACAAGTATCAAAGATACTGCGTTCTGGCAAGTCAGAAAATCAGGTTCAATATGAGTCCAGCTGTGATTTTAACTGGCAGCTTTTGCTTTTTTGACGCAGTCCATCACTATGCATATGCAGTATCTCTGGTGATGCGCTTACCACGAGGAGACCAGCCTTGTCCTCTTTACAAGTAAAGTTTTTGTTGACCAGACTTTGCCTGTCCAGAGGACCAATGCAACCTTGAAGGGAAAATAAACGGAAAGATGAGACCCTTAGTTAAAATAACATTTTAAAAAGGAAGCGAGAGTTTTTCAGTGATGTGTAATGAGAATTGTGACAGGGAAGAAGAGAGGTCACCCTGAAAAATTTAAGGACTTTTAAGCAGGGTTTAATTTGTACAAAAGGATCTGCAGTGCACCTTGAGGCAATGGAGCCATAAATCATGCCTTTCCAGGGCTCATTTATCACCACAATTCGCCCCAGGATTTGGAAAAGGACATAGAAGCATTCCAGCTGTTTTGTGCAGCAAAGTGTCATTGATAAACACAAGTCTCCAAAGTAAACAATAAAATATCAATTATAAGTAAGACATTTGCAAGAAGGCTGCATAGAATTAGGTTTCCTGTACATTGCAGAGTTGTCTAGATAGTGTCTCCTTCCTCACTGGTGACATTGATTCCTCCATACTGAAGCACTTCTTGCAGCTGAAAACAGGAAACCCAGACTTCACACCCACTTTCTTATCAGTAGCAGATGGGCAAGGAGTCAGCAAGGCTCGAGCAAGGAGCTYGAGGTCCTTTTGTCCTTGCCGCGCGCCTGGCAGCACAGCTGAAGCCAACATTAACACTCATGGTAATTTGCCGTTGCAAAGGTCTCTCTTTTGAAGCCTAATATTTTCTCAACAGCTCTGCACCCCCTTCCCAGGGAGGGAATGATAAAGAAATTAATTCAAAATATATACAGCCAAATAAAGCCACTGATAAGCAAAATACCTTCTGGCCACTTGGGTAAGGCAGTGCTGATTTTGTTGCCCTTGTAGATGCCAGCTGAGGTGGAGGTGTACCAGCCATGTGGTATACTGGTGGCAAGCTGGGACCTACCCTGCTGTAGTGGCAGTGGGCTCGGGGAGCTCCCCAGGGCTGGACAAGCTGGGGGTGATGGTGCTACCAGATGTGCCCATGCACCTCCTGTTCCCTGCTGACCGTGGTGCGTGACAGTCAGCCATTAATCATTTGCAGAGCTGCTGCTGACTCTAGTCATAGAGAGCGCAAAGGGGCATTTTGAATTCACTTTGTTGCATACAGTAGTTAGCATGGGGGAGGGAGACACCTCACTGTATTAATTTTCCAAAGTAATGTACAGGAATGTAGCTACATAATGAATATCAAAGATTTTAATAACATCTCGTGTGACTAAATCACAGCATAATGCCTTGAAATTCCACTTGTCCATACATTCGTACAGCACCCGGCACAGTGAACTCCCACTTGTTATATCTCAACATTAATAATAAGCTGAGAGTATAAATTCAGTCAGAATAGTTTGTGACATTTTCTTCAGCAAAGGCCTTTTACATTTATCCAAGGTGTTAGTTGCCATTGCATGCTAAAAACTCTTGTAAAATCCTTGCAACTCATTTAATTTGTAACACTATGTAAACACAATGGATATCGGAAAGGTTTAATGGGTGTAAGATTGCTGCGGTAACTGTAGAAAGTTAAGGTGTTTCCAGTCTTTAGTGCCTGGAGGTCTATGTTAGGGAGAGTCCTGCAGCAGAGCATGCTGCAGGTGGCTCCAAGCCAGTACTCCCTGCACCATAGCACTGTAGGGGGGAAAGGACTTATCCGGAATGGTTTCTGGCTGCATCGGGCACAAGAGCACACCGCTGGGCCTGCGGCACTCCCGTGGTGAGTGCCAGCTTCGGGATCGCGGTGTGGTACTGCATGGAGCCTGCCAGGTGCCCAGCTCCCAAGTGTCTATCGGTTAAGTGTACCTCAGCCTTTGCATACAAACCARGATAAGGGCTCTTCCTTGCTCACTGTTGTTGCAGGGGGCTTGACTGCACACTCACTGAYGACTGAGATGTGTTAGGGCTTCCTGCGATTTCGGATGGGTGGTGGTGTGGGGTATCCTAAGCTCAGTCCCTCCCCAGACCCATGCTTGCATGGAGAAACACTTTTCTAGACACATGCACTTGAAGAGAAAGGGGGAGTGTGCCAGGCTTTGCTGTGGCTTGGTTCCCCGCTGGAAGCCACAAGAGTGAGCAGCCCTCCAGGGTCACCTTCCCTCCCTGGAGCTTCTCCAAAAGACAACCTGTTTGACACCACCTGTCCCTCACAGTTTGAAGAAATCTATAAATAAGATTCAGCCCGGCAAATCAGCAGTGACCCACCTGCAGAGGACCTCACACATTATTTATGAGACAATAATATCTCTAGCCAAGAGAACAAATTTTCTTAGGCATCCCCTCTGAAGAGGTTTGCCTTACGCTGCTCTCCTGCTACGAGTGATATAAACCCAGTGTAATACCACAGCAACAGTTCTCTGAATTGATGCTGGTGCAACAGAGCAGATTGTAAACACAAGGAAATACCCAAAGTCAAAGTCAGTTTAGTAGAAAAAGAGCAAGTTATTTATCATCAATACATAATAAGAATCCTATAGACTTGCCTTAGTATCTATTTGCTCTGGGGGAATTCAGGCCACAAATTATGGATGATTTCTTAATTGCAAAGATTTATGATAAAAAAATTACAGTAGTTTCTCTTTAATTGCTTGCAAAAATTCATGCACATTGTTAAGCAGCATAATTTTTCAAAACACTTTTGGACATTATTTTTATTAGGTATTGTTGTATTGTAGGGCTATTTATGTTTTGCCAGCAATCTAGTTACTGCATTATTAGTTAAGCTCATTAGCCGAAGTGGCTGAAGGCAGACTTGTGTGCTACAGAAACCTCTTCTGTCTCTGCAGCTAACCAGCTTGTTGCAGTCCAGTTTGTCTTGGATGCCTTCTGCTGGCCAAATAAATCCAGCCCTTTTTCAAGACACCATTGTTTTATGGTGGTACTGAAAACCATAGGAAAATAGCAGGAATTGGTGGTGGTTTTCTTTTTTAAATTTTCACTGTTAGGTGGATAGTGAAGTTGTGTTTGATTCTGTGTTTGTGTACCATCGTAGCTCCAGCTGTGTTCAGATGAGGTCAGGGCTGCTTTGTGCCAGGCGCTCACCTGCACTGCCTAAAACTGTGCTGTTTAAATAAATGTCTTGGAGAAGGTTTGGACCCCCTGTACGTATAGGAAAGGGAGAAGCTGYAAGGTAATCACTTGGGCAGGAAGCCAATAAAGCAAGCCATGTTCCCAGCTCTTTTGTGACTGCTATTTATGCCTGTAAACAGCCACTGGTTCATAGACTGTGGTGTGAGTGCACCGTTCAGTGCTGGTCCATGCAGCGTCTGAAATAAAATGGGAATGACATCCAGGTGGTCATCATTCACCATGGTCTCTGAGAGATGTTGAGGTTTGCRTTCAGGGCTTCATGTTTGGGCCACCCTGCAGCAATTCACTGCAGAATCTTTCTGCCACCAAATTTGTCTGACAAGAACCCTTAGTCTTGACAGAGCAGCTTTTCACCTGGCGTAGAGGGGTTGGAATGATGCCCCTCCAGCTCTGTAAAACTCTGCCCCACCAGTTGCATCACTTCATTACAAACAGCTGCTGCAGTTCAAACTGATCAAGTACAAAACTTGTCTGATTTTTCAAGCCTTTTAAACCTGAGGGCAACTGCATTTGCTGGTGTTTTGTTAATTTATCAATGCCTTGTGAAAATTCCTTGTTTTCTGTAGCAGCCATCAGTCCCTCTCCTAGAAAGCACAACATGCGTAACCACACTGTGTAGCTAACCTGAGTAAATAATAAATAAACATAGCAGAATTCAAGAATTTAAAACACTATACTCAGAAAGGATTAGGTAATTTCAGGGAAATCAGCCTGGTTGAATGTGGCTAATGTACGAGAGCTAAGCGCCTTGATGACTTCAATCTGTTTCAGCAAGACAGAAAGGTCTGCAGGCTCTGCACTCCCCGTGGGCAGGCACAGATGGACCAGGGACGAGGGGGAGCCTGGGGCTCCGTTAGCTTCCCCCAAACACTGGCCGGCTCATGGCTGCTCACAACTGCGCATCTTCACCCTTCCTCTTTAGATCAGGGTTGCTGATCACAGTCTTATTTTATCTTAAAGAGTCTGCATATATATTTTTTTAACTTAGTCTGCTGATGAAATTAGGGGTGTTTTCTCTTTTGCCCCTAATTTTTTTTTTTTCTTTTAAGGAAAATTGATTCCAACACTTATTTCTAGGGAATCCATTATCTGGTGTATTAACTAATTGGCTTTTTCCTTACTGTTCCTCAGGCTCTCATTTGGTTTACAGTTGGACAGTCGCAGTCAGTAGGACAGATTCAGCCCTGCTGTGAACCTTAAGGCAAGATCATAAATATCAATTATTCTGTGTCTATGCCACCAAATCACTTCTGCTTGAGTTGTAGGGCGTCAGTATCTCACAGAATTTGGCCAGGAGGTTATACGGGCTATTRGTTAGTATGGAATTTTAGATAAGATATTAAAAGTAATTGCTTTCCAACTTACTCTGAATTATGGTTTAGGAGACAAAATGGAAAATAAACCACCCCAACTTTCCCCTGCTCTCCTCGTTAAACAGTGTCTTCAGTATTGCCTCCAAAACCAGCCTGAGCCTGCATCCTCCCAGCATTAGTTCCTAGCAGACATGTGAACATCTAACAGGCAGGAATTAGAGACAGTGTTATGGTAGCCTTCTTCACTTGCTTGTTAAAGAGAGCTGTACTAATTTATTCAGCAAAGTGGAAGCCCAGATAGCCCCAACTGAGCCAAGGTGAAAATTGGACCATTGTGGCTGATGACAAAGCTGCGTAAATTCTCCATTTTTTCCAGCTGAATCCCCCTGTGTTGGGGCTTCCCAGCCTACAGTTCTATCTGGGATGTAATTTGTCCTTTACAAAAGCTCACATTGTCTTAACTCCTGCACAGGATTGGATTTGAGCCTGGGTGAACCCTAATCACTACTTAATGCTCCAGATATGGGACTTTTTCTGATCAGACTGAAAGCTGCGCTGAGCTGTGCACTGGTGATTTTCTCTGGCTCAGGAAACTCCCCCCAAATGTTTCCTGCCTTGCCAATGAGCCCTAATTTTCCAAAGGCAAAAGGCCAGTACATCCTTATCCCAGCAAGTTAGTCGACCTCCTGCAGGTCCTGATGCTCTGCTATGATCCGTTATCTTCATTGTTTCCCTCTTCCCATCAGTCTTGGTGTGTAAGTTATTGATTTTTCTGCCAGGGGTTGCTAAACCAGAAAATTTTGATATCTCAAATGAGAGTGCATATCACAACTTATTTGCTGAACTGCAGCCAGATTACCCAGAACATTTTTCTCTTATATATGAGCAAGATTGACTGCTATCAGGCATGACAACAAGTTGTGAAAAATAATTGTAGCGTGTTTCTTTATCTCATCTTAGATAGAGGGTATGGCTAAATTAAACCTTCATTACTAATGAGGGCTTGGAGCAGTCTGTTCCAGTTCTATCCTTTGTGATTCCATAATTTTTCAGTTCTGGTTAATAGCCACATTACAAGAAGGCAGTTGTTACACTGAAATACTAGCACCCATTTGCGCAGAGATACCCAGCTGTATTCCTCCTATTGCCTTTACTGCCCTGTGCAATGCAAAGCACAGTCATTGCTCAAGAGTCCAGGGCACGTTTGCAGGATCCCAAGGGGACCTGAGGAATGTCATGTGGAGCATCTTCTGAATACCAGACTCCAAGCATGGCAAGTCAAATTTTGGCGCTTCTGATGCAACCCAAAGTTGCTTTTGAAAGGCTTCTCCAAACAGGATCAACTGATTTGTTGTAGTGGGAAAAGTTGGAGAAGTGGCTTTCATGTTACCTCTTCGCTGGCTTGCCCCGACTTTCTTGACTGGGACAGCAGGAGCTGTCAGTGCTAACCTGGCCTTGGCTCTTGGTTTGAAGCAGTGACTATGCTTTATGGATTTGTCCAAAGGTGTATTAACTCCTACTTTCTAGTTTCCCAGCTGCATCCTCTACAATCAGCAACACCCATTAAGTGCAATTCCAAACCAAGAGAGTGCTGTGTTAAAAATAACAGTGCTTGGTTTGGGGGCAAAGAAGCAGCTGTGTATTTGCTTTAAAAACATAAAAATAATTTTAAAAATCTTGACTCATTTTAAGTGGTGGCTTTCAGAATATATTCCACAAATCAGAGCAGAGATCTTCTGTGTTTGACAAATAATTCCAAGATTAATACAGATATGTATCTCTGAGTGCAAGGACTTTAATCAATCCCTAATCTCCCAGAGAAGCAGTTTGACTTTACCTGACAGCACTGTGAAAGATGATCTGCTTCTACGTGACTAGTATAGCAATAGCAAAAGCCATTTCCTTTTTTTTTTATTCAATTTTTAGTATAGATAGCCCACAGTTGCTCAAAGCCGCATTCAGAGCCTTCCATTGAATACAGGAGGCTTTGGATCAAGCCCTTGGATACTTTCCCACTAATAAATTAGACCTAACGAAGTGGGCGACAGCCCTCCAAGTCTACAGGTCCTGAAGTTCAAGCAGTTAAGCGTAAGACTGAAAACACACCTGAAAACGAGTGAGAGCAGGCAGAGAACAGGGAGCTGGGAACTGGTAGCCATCTAAGATCTCTACTCGCAAGTACTTTGCTTTTTTCTCTCTCCATGGAGGACAGCTGCCCTGTTCTTTCATTCTTCCCAAGTCATTTACAGCCCATTTAATTGGCTGCCAGTGGCTTTTCCTTTTATACGTGCAGGCTAAACCAAGACAAATTGTTTTCATACAGCCTGTTTATGCATTGTCCAAAAGAGATTTACAGCCGAACAAAACCAAACCCCTATCAGACTAGACCAGAGAACATGTCTATACACCAAGTAAAATCGTGCAGTCTGAGACCAGGAGGTACGCCCAGGGTGAGGCATCCTTGCTGAGGGCAGTGGGGTTACTGCAGAGTTTTCAGGGCTTGCTCTGGCCGTAGCGTGTACCAGTGTGTGCCCCGTTTGCTCCGGCAGGATGGCTGTGCTCTTTACTAGGCAGCACAGCAGAAGGTGATGGAGTGAGTGAGTGCCTGTGAGTCTTTTTCACAGCATTATTTTGCCGCTGGGCTAACCCAAGGCAAACTGCTTGCTTTATTAGCTATCTAATTAAAATGAGAGACTGTAACATATCATTCTGTACAAAAATAATAACAAAAATGGAACAGTTAGGCAGCTCTGTAAGCAGAGGTTGTTTAAAACTCCTATTTTGCCTGATGAGCTTCATTAATAACGCACAGAGACCTATCATATCCTCTGATGAGACACACTGTGGTGACTAAAAATTTCAAAAAATATGAATAGAAGTTTTATGTATTGGCTCATTGATATATTCTTATATAATGGTATATGTTATTTATTATCTATTTTATTAATGTATTAATATAGAAATATATTAATAAAAGCTTTGTACAATAGTTAGAGGATCCAAGAAAATAGCTGTTAATAAACATCTTCACTCTGGTTTGGTTCTCTTTGGTTTGGATTGTGAAACTTAAGATATGCCCACAGCAAAATACACTGAATTAATAGATCYATATACTTACGTTCTGATCATGCAACATCCAAAGTATGTGTTTAACTTTACCTGCTATGCATATGTCCTGGTTCCAGCTGGGACAGAGTTAACTTTCTTCCCAGTAGCTGGAGGGGTGTGCTGTGTTTTGGGTTTGGTATGATAGGAGCGTTGATGGCCCATTGATGTTTTGGGTGTTGCTGGGTGGTGCTTGCACTGGGGACTTTTCGGCCTCCCATGCCCTGCCAGGTGCATGGGAAGCTGGCGAGGGGAGCATAGCCGGGGCGGCTGACCCAGCTGGCCAATGGGGTATTCCATACCATGCAACGTCATGCTCAGTATAAAAACTGAGGGGGGAGGGAGCGGGGCTCTGGGTCCCGGGACGGGTGCTCGCGTTTCGGGCACGCGTCRGTTCGGTGGGTGGTGAGCAGCTGCATTGTACATTGCCTGCTTTGTATATTCTATTGTTGTTGTTGTTACCACTGTTATTATTACTGTTCTACTTTGTTTTATTTCAATTATTAAACTGTTTTTATCTCAACCCGTGAGTTTTCCTACTCGTGCCCTCCCAATTCTCTCCCCCATCCCACCGGAGCCGGGGGGGTGAGCGAGCGGCTGCATGGTGTTTAGGTGCTGCCAGGGTTAAACCACGACAGTCCTTTTTGGTGCCCAATGTGGGGCTCGAAGGGTTTGAGATAACAACAGACTAACTAGAGCGTATTAAGGAATGTGTATCTGTTAACAGTTGTTGGTTACAATATTAGTTTATCATCTGACCTGCACCATGCTCTTGGTTTTGCTGTACATGTTAAAGACTGGTGTTGGTTTCTGCAGTCTGCTGTGCTCTGCAGTGATTAGTGATGTTTTGCCTGGGAGATTTGTTATTAAAATGCTGGCATTGGGCATTATTTGGTATCTGGGTGTTGTACTGAAGCCGTTACGGTACTTTGGGTACCACCTCTTGGAGACAATTAGCAATTATACCTCTTCCTCTGAGGAGCTTTTTATGGAGGAAATACAGAATGGCACCTTCCTTTATGATGTCTTCTCCTTTGTTACAACAACTTGTCAGTACCTTGAACATCCCTGGGTAGTTAAGATACACCTATTGGTATTTCTTGGGAATATTGTTTCGGTTTTGTCTAAGGTTAATAAGCAATTTAAGAATATCATTGCAGAGATCTGCCCCAAGGCTGGAYAGTTMTGAGTGGCAGGGTGTGTGGGATAGCATGGGCAAATGCCTAGGACGGTGGRCACCCCCAGTGTTTTGGAACTTCACCCCTGAACAAGTGCAAAATCCTGAGAAGTTAGTAGAATACTTGGAAAAAGTATGCTGTCACCCTGGCAACTCTAGGGAGACACAAATCACTGCAATGTGCTGGGGCCTGGCCCATGCCTACCGAGCCCTGTTTAACACTATTCAGAACCCTCAAGGGGAACAAAGGGTCTCTGGATCTGACGACRAAACAACGGGCCCTGCAGCTACCCCASCCCCCCGCGGCAGGCACAGCAGCTACTCCGCCCCCTGCAACAGAGAACCAACCTGTGCCGGTATGAGTTGCCCCTATACAAAAAAGAAAAGTACACAAGAAAGTCAGCTCGTTCAGTAAGGGATGTGTTGTGGTTTAACCCGGCAGGCAGTCAAACACCACACAGCCGCTCGCTCACTCCCCCCTCCCCTCAGTGGGATGGGGGAGAGAATCGGAAAAAAAAAGTAAAATTTGTGGATTGAGATAAAGACAGTTTAATAAAACAGAAAAGGAAGGGAAAATAATGATAATAATAATAATAATAATGATAGAATATAGAAAATGAGTGATGCACAAT
>JAYKAV010001019.1:0-14930 GCA_035582835.1 Phoebastria nigripes | reverse complement strand
GTAGGTGGAGCGCCTGAACTGGTGAAAGGCAGATAATCTCTCACTGGTATCCACAAAGAGCAGAACTCTTGCAGTCCTGACCTTGAAATACAGAGACATTAATGTTAAATACTGGCAGCTTAAGAACCTAACAGTCAAGGTAGAAAATAATTTTTCCCCCACCACCCTTTTTTCTTTCCTTTTTTTTCTTTTTTGTTTTGTAAAGTTTCTAATTTTATAAATACTGGTGTATTTGAAACTTTGTCATATCCTACCTCATTCATGACAAGTGTGTTGCAGATAGGACTTTTCTGCTTAGAGAGATGGTGAGGTGGAGAGTGGAAAATGGTTTTATGGAACAAGTGTGAAAGGCTAAAAAGGGATAAAAAGGCTTGTATATCTTTTTGGCAGTTTAGTGGTATGAAAAATCTTGTAATGAAATTCCTCCTGGCTATGAAGGAACTGTGAAATGTGATCAAAATAAAGTTCTAAAAATCTCAAGCCCCTTCATGCCGTTCTGCTGTCGGAGGAGTAACTTCTATGCTCCTTAAGGTTTATTGACTTAACAGGAAGAACAAGAGGTAGGTCTTGGTCTATCTGGCTGCTGTCCCACACCGCTCCTGCTGGGATATCCAACTGTAGAGCTTCTGAGTACAGAGGGATCTTGAAGCAACACCTGTCAAAGCAGAGGACAGAGAACTTAAAAATTAATTAGAAACTAATCTAATCCGTTGTTTTATCTATAGAGCCACTCATTTCTGAAGAAGGCCGTCTTTTGTGCTACATGTGATTTTTTAAAAAAATTTTATTTATTTGTTTATTTTCTGCAGACTGAGTCAGTGAGCGTAGTAATTCACAGGGGTCTCGCTCCAGTCCTCACGCCAACGAAGGCTGGCTGTTTGATGAGTATAACAATAGCCCATAAAATAACAACAGCTTCTGACAGAGATGTTAGCAGCATCTAAWGCATGGCAAGTCTGCCGTGCCAAATGGATTGCTGTTTTGTCAACGATATACCAGTTCRTAGTAAATATGTTTTGTTGTATTCTTCTCCCCTCGACTTCATGTGATAGTTCAATTCAACTCTGACTCTTCTATCCAGTACMACCTCTTTTAAAACCCAGGCTGCGTGCTAGCTGATGAACTAAAATGTAGCTGAGCAACTGTAGAAATGCTACTGACTGTTTTGCATCTTCAAGGCTGATCGCTTCCTTAGGACAGGGATTATATGATTCCAGAATAATTCCAGGAAATCTGTTTACCTGTTGGTAGTTGTTAATCCTGTCTTGATTGCTTTTTACATATTGCATTTCATTTTGGACAATGTAATATATAGAGAGTGAGATCTTCCTTTCTTTTTCTGAAGTCCCACACAGGCCATATCTCTCCTTTATTTTTGGCATTCCAASAGTAACCACCCCACTTCTAAGTTTCTCATGTTGACCTATCATTGTGTCAGGAACCTGAGGAGTGTGTGGCACCAGCATTGGGCTTCTGACCTGCAGACCCACTAGTGGTGTCCTTGCTCATCCAGCCGGGAAGTTGTAATTGAGCATGTTTTTCTCATGACACGGCTCTCCTGTGATATGTTAGGGCGTAAGGCAAAGACAACCACTGTTTGCAGGTGAACATGACCATTGCAGCATCTACCCTCACAGCTACAGAGCTAAGTGGGCAACAACTTTCCTATACAAATGTGCAAGATTCCCAATACTTTCACATTTCTGCATCAGGAGAAAAGCATCTGGGCCAGAAAGCTTTTTAGTGAGGCAAAGGGTGGAAAAAAGACACTTCCTAGAATAGCCAATATCCTGATAGAGATGCARTTTTTGTTTTTAGAAAGAAGCTTCGTTCTGCACCTAGGTGAAAGTTAGTTGAAACTGGTTCCTGCTGGCCTTCTGTCTGCTTAGTTCTTCCTCAGTTCTTCCTTTCCTCTGGCTGAGAAATTGTGGTGATGAACAAGGCAGCCTGCTGAGTTTCTAACCAGACCAATACTGACAAGGTATGTCATTCCCAAATAATGAGATGGTTGTAAGCTGTTGAGAAAGTCACGAATCATCTCCCATTCTGCAAGTCAAATTCTTGACTATTTTCTCACTACTGTTGGTTTAACTGTAACTTGCTTTAAAATAGCCCTTAAAATTCGCAGTTTTTCATACCAGTACGTTCTTGGTGCCATAAGAGAAATGTTGTGCTGAGAAGGCACTATAAACATATGGCAATGTTTGTTTATATACATTTTGTCTTCCCTTAGATGAAGTTATTTTGTAATTTGAAACCTTAGTGGAAGGATTTTTGGTTTTATCATGATCAGACATCTAAGTGCCAGCCCTCTGCTACAGCTGCAGCATGAGTATTCAAGTTGCTTAAGCACCAGATTAAACTTTCACTTTCCACTTAGCTGTCATTTTTTTCCTTCCTCTTAATTTTTATATTTGAATAAACAGTTTAAGTATTTGCTTACTTGGGGAAAGAACAGTGCTATCCTTGTCCTGTTATGATAAGCTAGTTATTTGAAGGACAGAAAGCTGAGCCCCCCCAGAAGATATTTAGCAGCGGGGGAAGAGATTTAGAGCCGTAAGTTGGATGTTCTTCAGCTGGCCAAAACTGAGGAGCGGGAAGAAGACCTACAGGTAGCTAAAGGGAAGCAGTAGAGGGCAGCTGGGAGCCAACAGTGTGATGTGGGGATAAGAAAGTGCTACACTGCAGTGTGTCAGGCAAAGTATTYTCAGGAACTGTAGAGAAGAGCTAATGCCATTGCAGAGAGCACAGCTCATCCGACGTGGTTGCCCCGCTGGTCCTTCACGTACAAGAAAGATGAACTCCCCCTGGCAGAACTGGAGAGGAGAGCTGCAGGGACTGCTGGGCCATGGGAGACGGACATGCGTGATGACATCAGGAGTTCTTGATTTGCTTAGGCTRGAAAAGCAAGTGGAAGAAGAGTGGGGTGACTCCTGTAAATGCAGAAGAGGGAAATACCCTTTAGGGAGAACAGTTGCTAAACTTGAAGGTGTGGGCACCAGAAAAAATGTGTGCCACCTGGCCCTGAGTAAATTTAAGCTGAAAGCTGGAAGAAAACTCTTAATGCTTAGAAGATTTGGGTTCTGCAGCAGCCTTCCAATGGAAATAGAAAGCAACCAGCCCAGTCCTTATTGCTTAATGTGGAGTTCAGTAAATTTATGATGGACCTGGAGATCTCTTCCAATCTCTCCTTCCTCCAAATTAACTGCCTCTTCAGGCATTGTCTTTCAAGGTATGTGTTCCCTTTTCACTTTTTAAGTGCTCTGATGTCCTCTGGTTTGAAGGACTGAACTGTTGCTGATCAAGTATTTTGATGGCAAAAAGTGCTATGCTGCCAGGATCGCTTCACTTGTGAATTGTACTTAGGTACTTGCTGACCCTTCCTGTTTTCTGTCTCCATTTCTTCAGTCACTTCTTGTTCCTAGATCCTGCACTTCTGACAGTGCCTTGTCTCTTTGTAGGCGCTTAATACCTTTTGTTCCCTTTTTAAATTTAAAAGTAAGAAGTTTACAAACAAAAAACAAACACACACCCCCCCTACACACCTTCTACCTGTTCATCACCATAAGGGAAAAAATTAGTTGCAGTTGAACATTGGGTTTGAAGCCAGATGCTCCTTAGGCTGTATTCTTAAGATAACGAGCCACTCTTCTATCCTAGAGATAGTGGGTGAGCTTGGTTTATTCACATTGCTTTCCACTGCTTCTGTTTGCTGCTGTTCTAAGAGAGTATTGAAAAAACCTACCCTGTGTATGTTAGCGTGAGATGCTGCCTGAGGGAGAACTTTTGGCAGCATCTGTGGTATTGAATTAAACAGCACCAGCGAGTGTTCCCATGAACTGGACCTTGATCATCTGGGGTGCCAAATCGTTTGGAGATTTACAGGTAGAGGTTTGGCCCCTGTCAGCTGAAAAGCTCAACAAATTCCTTGGCACTGCTCACGAGTGGGAATAGGCCAGGGGCATTTTGGATGCAGCTATTCTGCATCCAAATTTTGCTTTACAAAATGCAACCAAATGGACAAGGGCAACTGTGCCAGTTGGCCTCCATTCCAGGGAATGGTCCCGGGCACGTGTAATTTATTGTTGTAGAGAGAGTTTTTGTATAGTTCAGTGACAGAAAATTGGAAAACATGAGTGCATGCTTAGTGAGACCTGGGGGAAAGTTACTTGTCTTTGGTGTCTCATCATTACTGAAATTGGTGTCTCAGCGGTACAGCAAGGATAATGCTTCCCTTTCGCTCACACTGTGGCTGTTGTGCGAGACATTTGGGCCACAGACTGTCTCCCTCTCTCTAGATGACACTCTGTTAAATTGGGCCCCTGCATTGCTTCCAAGGCACTCCCCAAAACCAGACCATTAGTCTTCCTAATGATGAAGAGCAACCACTGTTCTGAGTGGAAAAGCCACTCCGTGAGTAATGCAGTGCCAGTGTTCATTGCTTTCACTTCTCGTTGTCGTTTTCTGAGCTCCTGAGGTGCAGGAAGGCTGGAGGCGAGAAGCTGTCAGCATCAAATACTTTGAGAAAGAACATTTATATCTCCATTTTACTTTCCTCAATTATGGATTGTATTGGCAGGGCAACAAGCAGGCAGGCAGCTTGCCTGGCCAGTGCCTGCACGGTTCTGGCACAGAGGATCAAGCGCTTCCTGCTTCAGAGCTGTCAGGCTGGCCCTTTTCACCACTAAATGTGGCTCTAAATTAAAGCTAAATGAAAACAGAAATTTTGCTTCAGAGCTTGATCATGTCGTTTTGTTCCATCCTTTTACTTGTTGAGTGGCTACGGAAGGGAACCACTCCCTTGTAGGAGCATCCATTGAGTTATAAACATGCGTGATATCAGGGCATCTTTGTGTATATTTAGGCATGAGATCATTACAGTTGCTCTTTTAAGGATACCCTTCTCTGTAGTACATAAACCCTTTGGCAGTAACATTGTAAATCCACGCAATAGGGTGTTAAGCACACAAATCCAATTAAATCCTCCAAAGAGCTTTGAAAGCCTCTCCCAGAGGGTAGAGAAATGGTTATTTGTGATTCTCTTGAACTGCCTTTTATGGCAGCTTGCTTAGAGTGTCTGTGGCAAGTGGTCTTCTGGGGCTTTAATGCTGCACATGGTAGGTTCTTTAAACAAGCAAACGAATAAACTTAAGACTTGGTGTTACTCTTTTAACAGATGCTACACAAATGGGAGGCCTGAGTAGGCTGCTTTTAGCAGGGGAACATGGCCTGACTGCACAAGAGGTAAGGAACTCTCTTCTCTCCCTTACTGCGAGCCCTCAGTTTAAAGAGAGCTCTGAAGAGGAATGTTTGACCAGTGGGAGGTGACATTTAAGATGCATACCTCAGGTGGGACTGAAGTGTGAGCCCTGGGGTAAGAATCCTGTATGCCAACCGTGAACGTAGAGGTTGGGCCCATTTTTTATATGGGTTCAATATTAACTCTGCTGACTGAATATTTGGTCAGACCAGGGAAGTCTGCCCCCTGAGGGGATATTGTCACAGGTGGAAGGGTTGAAATACAGTGACTGTGTTAACAAACAGGTGGTTTGCAAACTCTTTTGGGCAAGGTTTTCATATGCCTGTGTAATGCCTCACACAACTGTGGCCTTGTCACTAATAGCAAAATAAATACCTGGTAATTTCCATACAGTCAGTGTCATTATGTATGCCTTCTGAAACAGTAGCATGAAAGTGCTAACAAGCAATCAAAGTATTGCAGGATAGTCCTATTCACTAAGTCTCTATGTCTAAAAAGAAGTTTGTAGTTCAGTTGCCATCACAAACGTTGTGTTTTTACAAAGGAGTTTAGTAAATAAAAGTGTTCCTGCATATCTCCAGGAAGCAAGGAACCAGTAAGAGTTGTCACTGACTGGCTAAGCACCCTGTCTTGTAAGGCATTGCCGTCAGTAGAGGTTTACCTTCATGACAGCATTGCGTTGAGAGAATCGCGGGGGGAATAACCAGTGATTGGAGGAGGGGTTGGCCTGTTCTACCAGCTGTAGCCTACACAAAAGATGCTGGGCTTGTGAACGTGACCTGGCCTTCCATACCAAAGGACCACTGCAGACGTTTTTTTTCCAAATGGCCTTTTAATTTATGTCTAGGAAAACAACAAATAAAAGGCATTCTGAAATGACACTATGCACTGCCTATGGAAGAGGCTGCAGCAGTGCAAAATGGCAACTGCCCTAAAGGCAGGAATCCTTTGMAAAATAAACTTGCAGGTCAAAGGAAGCTTATCACAACAGCTACAAGGATATGTAGCAGCACTGTTAGGTGGTGACTTATAAAGCCTATAAATGACCCTGAAGTATGTAAGTTCTCCTCCTTTCTCCATGTATTGCACATTTGGAGTTCTTCAAGATTGCTTTTAAGAATTTCTTCTCCCATAGTGTGCCTCTATGAATTGATTTTCCACASCTATACTCTTCTTGCCCATTTGGGGGAGTCCGATCAGTTATGCTAAATGTATATGCAGGGTGTGTCTGAGAAGGCTGGGATTGGAGCTGGTGCTATCGTGGAGGAGTGTAACGAGATGAGAAGATACCCTGTTCGTCGTTCCGTGTACTTACAGAGGTTTGACTACATACAACATGCTTCCTTCTGTTAAATATTAAGCTCATTGTCCACTTACTGTGTGTTTTTAGCTTGGCTAGGATGGGCCTTGATGTATTTCTTAGGCAGTTCAATTAAGAAAAAAACCAATTTACTGATTCAGGTGCCATAAAATGCCTGAATACAAAGACCCCTATAAAAGATACAATAGAGGTAGTATCTCTAATCATGAAGATGTTTGCATATGTGCCCTCTTTTTTTAAAGTTACAAGTTAAAGTGGAAGGTTCTTTTGAGAACATGAGTGGAATTGAGCAGGAGGAAGCTGTGTGCTGAAGCCAACCTTTTAAACCCAGTAAAAGACATAAGCTGGAGAACATTTCCTGTGAATTTTATTGCAAAGTCTTGTACAAGTGAATCTGCTAGCTTAGTTTCAAAAATCTTAGCCATCTTAGATTTTAATTAAACAACAATTTTAGATACCTGCAGAGTTGAACAGGGTACGACTTGCCTTTGCTACAGCATTTTCAAATCGTCTTTTAAAACCTGACTTAGCCATACTTTCAGRATTTCACAGAACCTAAAATCAGTTGCTCTCCTAAATGAACAAACAACAAACCTGAAAATTGTCATACGGCTGTGGCAGTGCATTGAGTTGCATAGCACTATGCTGAGCGAGCTCCTTTGTCACATTGGAGTGCACGTATGAATCATCAAATGTTAGGTAGAAGAGGTGCTTGGAAAGTTAATTAGAAACTGGAGAGGACAGTTTGAAAGTCAGGGTTAATGCGTTTTTTCTTGTAAAAAGTATTAACGTGTGTGCAGGCTGGAGGGGGTTGTATTTTTGGGTTGTTTTTTCAGTGTCTGGAAATCAGGGACAGGAAGATCGCACCTTGATTTCATTTAGGTTGTTCCAGGGCAAAGTACCGAGAATGCTACAGAACCCTTTTAAGCTTTCTCCCCCCACCCCCGCTATTAAAGCTGCTTGTGCTCTTTCAGATATCAGGGCTTTCATTTGCACAGGGTGTCTTTGTCAAGTTTGGCAAAAATCCCCTTCCTTGCTGTGCCACTTCTTACTGGGTCCTGTCTATATGAATGCGTTACTGCATTTAGTAAGCTAAATGATGTTAAGCAATTTGCAGTAGGCTGCTGTCAGCAATGTACAGTGCTACAAAGAAAAGAGGGAGGGAGACAAAGTAGTTATTTAACCAGTAGCCAAGTAGACCTGCGAAGAAATGTGAAGTGTGCTGAGGTCTGATGTGCCTGGAGACTTTTGGCAGCCCGTCCCAGCTCAGTTTTGGGTGTTCCTCATATGTTCCCTTTCTCTTTGTCGCCTTTGTGGCAGGGTGAGTAAGAGTGCCTCTCTGTGAAGACGGCGATCCCGTTGAGTAGATTTGTCATTTAAAATGGACACCTTTACCCCAGGAGTACAAGTCCCCTGTCACTCAGAAACAGCTCGTTATACGTAGATGTAGCATGGGATTCTTTCTTCCTTACAGCCTCGGTTAGCCTTTCATCTGTTTGCCTGTCCCAAGTGCTATAGTTGTCAATTAAAGCTGTTGAGGATATGGCTAATGAGGCCTGCCCAGTGGCTTGCCACAACAGGTGATGAAAATCTGAGGAGTAAGACTTTGTTGGGTCCTGCTGGCGTGCAGGCAAGTGCACTGGTCTTCCAAGATGATGTGACATGCTCATAAGAGTTTGTTGTTTTTTTTTTTTAATTTTGGAGTGTTGCCAAGTTACGCTCTTGGCTTTCTCATTCTGCTCTGATCTTGCAGATCCTTGGTCCTTCTTTTGTCCTTCTCATTTGTACCAGTATGGAAAGCCATTAATAGGCCAGTGATTTCTGAGCAGTGGGCTGTTTTCCTTAGCGCGGTGGCTGTTTGCAAGCTTTCTGCTCACATGGGCTGGTTGCTGTCATCCTCCTTGCCATGTGAGGGARACAGAGCAGATGGGACCCCTTGCTGTCTTGGTCTTACTGGACGTGTGTTTGGCAAATGCGAACAGGTGGTGATGACTGCTTTGTTGCGAAGAAACAAGAGTACCTCTTAGATTTACTTAGCCAAACTCTCATCTGTTGTTAAACAAAGAAAATGCTTCCAGAGAGTGGAAGCAATAAAATTGCTAGTTTAACCCTCTTAAAAGCAAAATGAAGCCAAAACCCCAAAACTCTTTGATCAGAATGCCTTGAAATTGGGAGTGTGAGAGCTAGTCAGTATCTTATCTTCCAACCTTCCCTTAGGTAAAGCTGTAATCTTCCCAGGTAAAGCCATTACRTGAAATAGATGAATATAYTTGAGGTTTGGCTATATGCTGAAATTATTAAATATCTGTGTTGAAGTGAAATGCCTGTTCTGGGGGCGGGAAATGGAAAAGTACCATGGCGCATGCTTCTTATGCAAACTAGATTGTAATATAGTAGATAAAATGCTGACCTGCATTGTAAAAAAGCTAGTAACTTGATCCTAATGATCCCCAAGTGAAGCCTCTACATAAGAAGGGGCTACTTGTGGTTGTGCTACTGCAGGTTCCAATTATTCTGATTAAAACTAGAAGATGGTGTGAAGACAGGGCATGAGATCTGTAATCTCGCTGAGAGTGGATTGATCAGCCATCCTCTTACTTTGGACATTTGGCCAGGAACTTTGGCAGAATGAATTCCAAGTTTRTATCTCTTGCAGTTTGTTTTTATGACTATGAAGAGATTTTTTTTGCTGAAGTGAAATGTTGGCTTCCTCTCTTTCTGTTAGTGCTACATGGATCTTGCTTGCGTTTTGTTAGGAGCACCCATTCTCTTGTCAAAACAAAGTTCTTTACTSTTTCCTCACATTGTGCATCAGGAGGCACGATATGCCTGCATGTTCTCAGGTTACGCTTCAATGTGTGGGTGTTTTTGTGTCTCTTTTCTGCCCTTCATCATGCACTGAAAAGATCATTAAGAGCTGAGAATGTGTTACGGTAGAAAGAGAGAAAGTTGAGGGCCTCTTCGTGCAAAGTGCAGTGTACAAGATCACTTAACGCCAGTGGGGTCCTGAGTAGGTTCACTGAACTGTCTCAAAGCAAAGCCAGGATTTTGAATTGTTTTAGTTCAATATTAAAAATTATTATTAATGCATATGCAAGTATTATTCACCATATTTTAAATAGCTTGCGGTAAAATGGATGTTCTGGATTTTGGGAGAGATGGTGGAGGAGGAGGAGGACTTTCCCAAGCGGGGGGCAAATGCGAGGTTAATCGCTATCGGTGTGTTCGATCATTTCTTCTATGACATATGGCAAAGCAAAGCTTAATCACAATCCAAACAAACCTTCTTAATGGGATAAAGAGTATTACAATCATAAGAGTTTTCATCACTATTTTTTGCAAATTTAAGGACGGTATCCAACTAAACAGGTCAGAAGGTGAAAATCCACCAGGAGATATTGTGATTTGATGTGACGTTTGTAAATGTTTGGAAATGGTACGGGCATCGTGTTTGATTTGTCGAGAGTTGTTAATGTTGGTGCAACAGGTGGTATGAATCAATGCASAGAGACCTCCTTGTTGCAGGGTAAGCATATCAAGTACTAGATATGCTATCAAGTATGATAGCATAGTAGATAGTAGATATGATATCAAGTACTAGATATACTATGCAAGTACTAGATGATTTTGTCCTACTATCAAAGTTCAAGAAGAATTTTCCAGTTGCAAGGCTAAAGTGGCACCTACGGTGCGCTTGTCTGTGGCTTCCATGGTAGCAGATAGATTTTTAAGCGCTCTTTCTAGTTGGCTTGCCCCGAGTCCGGGAATTAAGGTTCTGATTAAATGTCTCCATCTGGAATCATGGGGTGTGCCTCATACACTGTAGTGAAGAGGTGGAGGGTCAGATCTATGCATGCGGCAGGGGCTGCATTAACCCCCCCACCTCCCACTGCACGAATGACTGCAGGCAGAGGCGTTGTGAAAGACTGGGTTCATGCCTCTGAAGAAGTGGAGTGGATGCAGACGTTCCTGGGCAAATATGATTATCACAGATAAAATACCCAAAGCACAGGAGGTTCCCCAGACACATTGGAAATCACTTGTGAAGAGACATGGGAAACTTATTGCTGCCGAAAGACTACTGATTGAATCAGCTTCTTCAGTGCGTCTTTGAGCTCCTGGTTCCTCATGCTGTAGATGAGGGGGTTCACTGTAGGAGGCACCACTGAGTACAGAACAGCCACCACCAGATCCAGGAACGGGGAGGGGATGGAGGGGGACTTCAAGTAGGTGAACGTGCTGGTGCTAATAAACAGGGAGACCACGGCCAGGTGAGGGAGGAACATGGAAAAGGTTTTGTGCTGTCCCTGCTCAGAGGGGATCCTCAGCACAGACCTGAAGATCTGCACATAGGACAGCACAATGAAAACAAAACACCCGAAGACTAAACAGGCAGTAACCACAAGAAGGCCAACTTCCCTGAGGTAGGATTGTGAGCAGGAGAGCTTGAGGATCTGGGGGATTTCACAGAAGAACTGGTCCACAGCATTGCTGTGGCAGAGGGGTAGTGAAAATGTATTGGCGGTGTGCAGCACAGCATGGAGAAACCCACTGCCCCAGGCAGCTGCTGCCATGTGGACACAAGCTCTGCTGCCCAGGAGGGTCCCGTAGTGCAGGGGTTTGCAGATGGCAACGTAGCGGTCATASRCCATGATGGTGAGRAGARAAYACTCYGCTGTGATCAAGAAGAGAAARAARAAGASYKGKGCAGCACATCCCAAGTAGGAGATGKCCCYGGTGTCCCAGAGGGAATTGGCCATGGCTTTSGGGASAGTGGTGGAGATGKAGCCCAGGTCAAGGAGGGAGAGGTTGAGGAGGAAGAAGTACATGGGGGTGTGGAGGTGGTGGTCRCAGGCTAYGGYGGTGATGATGAGGCCGTTTCCCAGGAGGGCAGCCAGGTAGATGCCCAGGAAGAGCCAGAAGTGCACGAGCTGCAGCTCCTGCGTGTCTGCGAACGCCAGGAGGAGGAAGTGGGTGATGGAGCTGTGGTTGGACATATGCTTCCTCTGGGTATGGTTATCTGTTGAGGAGGAAAAGGTGGTACTGATTTAGGCCAGACTTCTCTGAGCAAAACCTATTGCATGTCTCATTGCAACCCCACCCTCAGACTCTCTCTTTTCAGGAAAACATCTCTGCAGCTCCGTCACTTGAGCTCCAGGTTTTGCTGGCTGAAGGGGCCACTGGGAGCAGGGACTCTGTAATGGGCTCCTGAGGAGTCCTCTTGCTGTGCAGCAAGAGGGAACTAGGAACGCAGGGTGATCTCAAATTAAAGGCAGTCATGATATAACAAAGAGTTTTTTGGCATTGTTGTTTGCARTTTGCCCAACTGCAGAACAGAGCTGAGGGGATTTTGCTTTGTTTATTTTGTTCTAGTTGCACCTGCCACATTTAGGAGTGGTTGTGGTGGTGCATTTCCCCCCCTTTCCTAGGCCACTTGTTCATCTCGGCCTTGGTGTACTGAGTCTGGCGGTTGAGCGCTCCTTGACCATATCAGAAACTCTGCACAGCTGAGGCTGGGAACGTATTCCTACTGCCTGGCCCAGGTGTCATCCTATCTGAGTCATAGCTCAAGTAGAACAACACTGAAACCTTGAAAATTTTTAGTAATTACCACCTGGGACTGTGGCCAGGATGGAAATTTACGGATGACTAAAGCCAACCATCTTGCGAACCTATAAACAGTGGTCCTRAGTGAGGGCCTTTGAGCTCTCCTGGACCACAGTGGGCTGTGCCCAGCATCTCCCTCTGAGTGGGACGCTTCTCAGAGCTTGCGACCTTTCGAGTCTGCGATATTCGGAGGACCGTCGCCGAAAGCTGATGATGGGACCTGGGCTGAACCCCCTTCACTCCTCGAAGCTCAACCCTCGCCCGTTGAGAGAAATGCTGAGACATTTTACGTGAATATTCCTTCACGGAACTYGAGGGGAATTTTTAACAGGTATACCTTTTGTACATTTACATATATATATATTTCTGTCTGTGTGTATGTGTGGACTAATAGTAAGCATAATCTGTAATTAAGTTGTGATTGTAGTAGACTTTACTAACGCTTACTTCRTAAATATTAAMTTAGTTGAGGAWTAAGYGCTGTTCAAACTGTGAATGAACCCTAGACTGCTGCTAAACACATATAAACCCTTAGACATAACATGATTTTCCTTTATATRTTTCATCCGTGTAGTAAGTAATAGAGTGGACCTTGCCATCGAACTCTGTTAAGTCACACCCTCATAGGTCACTATTAAAATCACTTTCTGCTAATACCTTTGATGGTGATTCTGTGAGTGGCCTCTAAACCACTCATTCATGACAGTGGTTTTGGATGGTCGAAATCCCTGACATTTCTAACGCACTCCAGGTGAAATCTTGTGCGTCCTGAGAGGCAAAGGGACGGTCCCTTAGTGCAGAGAGAGGAGAGCTGCTCTGCCCATCAGCCCTGTTCTCAGCTGCCCTGTGCTGGCAGCTTGGAGCTGGAGGAAGATCACACTCAGGTGTTCCCCTAAAAAGAAACTGGATACTGCTGAGAGCTGAGGAATCCAGGTTCAAAGAACAGATGACAGACTCCTTGCCTTTTCTCAGGGTACCTGAGGAGGATCTCRTCTCTCCCCTCCCAGACTGGGACACAGAGGGATCATTGCAGCTACCCACGTACAGCTGCCCAGCAGCATTTCCATGGCCTTAGCACCAAGATATCTTCTCCATGGGGATCTAGGTAGCACAGAGATACTATGGGCAGAGCTATCTCCCTGCAGTGCTGCCCGCTTGCCATGATCTTCCTCCATCCCACTTTCTCAGCCCCCTGTGGGCTCCCTCAAAGATGTCCCTGGGCCTCCTGGGGAACCGACTGTGAAACAAGCTGAAGTCATCACTGATGTTTCCTCCCTCAGCTGGGGAGGGACACTTTTTTCCAGCAGTGTCCTTTCCCCTATTAGAGACAGAGTTAGGTCCAAGAATCACCTCTTCTTGTTCCACTATGAGACAGGACACCCAGACAGTCAAAGCAAGGAATCTCCTCTACCTCCTGTACCCATGCAAACCACAGGTGACATGTGAGGTGCCAGAGGTGGTCCAAGGCATGTGCAGGTAACTGTAAGCTCTATGATGGAGCAATTCAGAGAGACAGGACAGCATCTGGGGTCATCATTTTAGAGGCTGGTGGGGCATTCCTTTGGCCAGCTGAAGCGACAGCAGATGCTCACGTTTAGGACAATGAAGCCTGTTCCTGCTCATTATGTCCAGGCCAACCTACAGAGGTATTCCTCTTGCACAAATGGAGTCATTGCCATTGGGAGAGCTAAGTCTCTCTCTCTTCTCCATCAGCTGTATTTACCAGATCTCCATTGACAGTTATGGCAGGTTTCTCATAGACACCCCTACAATGCCTAACCTAATTCAGGGCAGCTGCTCAATTTAAAGGTTAMCTACATCCTGTGGTGCTACCTGAGATGCCAGGGCTCTCCAGCACAACCATGTGCAGCTGGCAGGGACAGCACAAGACCTGCAGGAACACCGTCCCCATTCAGACCATGTAACAGACCCCATGACAACCTCTGACATGTTCAGTTCTTTCATTCAAGCAACTGCAATGAGGCAAGTCCTGTCCCATCTCTATCCAGTGAAGGTAGGCAGTGCTTCTCCCACATCCTTTAGTCATCCCTTTGACGATGCAATCAAGGAACAGACCAATGATTTTCACAGTGTTCCTGTCTAGCCAAGGACACCTTTCAACAGCACCTTGTCCTTCTTGGAGAACACCTTCACCTGCACCACAGGCCCTCTGGGGCTGCACAGACACCACAGACAGCAAAGCCCTCTCCTACCAGGGCTGCACAGTCCAGCCCTGCTTCTCTCGGGTCCTGAGGACAGCAGGGTTTGCTCTCCTTAGGGACACCTCATTTCCTCTTTACATTGCCATCTGCCATCCACCCCAGCATACTCTGAAGCAAACCATTTGCTTGCATGGGAGCTTGGGCACGTGGTACCAGCTTTCTTTGTTACAGTGCAGCCACCGAGGCGAAGGGCTCTGGAGTGGAGGATCGCGACGGGGGACCTTTCCTAAAGTGGCAAAACCGCGGCAAAAACCGCGAAGGCAAAAACCCGCGAAGGCAAAAGCCCAGGGAGAGAGAGGGAGCCCCAGCCCCCCCCCTCCCCGAGCCGGAGGAGTGAGCTCCTGACGAGCGGCAGCTCTGACTCAGCGTGGGCGGGGACAGGAGGGACGGCGGCCCAACCCTCTCACTTACAAGAGCAGCCCCCAGGGAGCGCGAGTGACCCGGAGCGCGGCGAACAGGACGGGCAAACAGGACGTGGCGCGTCAGAAGAGTGTGGCGCGGCAGTTTGCGCGGCAGTTCA
>JAYKAV010001018.1:0-20473 GCA_035582835.1 Phoebastria nigripes | reverse complement strand
CCAGCTTCCCATGCACCTGGCAGGGCATGGGAGGCCGAAAAGTGCCCGGTGCAAGCACCACCCAAAACATCAATGGGCCATCAACGCTCCTATTATACCAAACCCAAAACACAGCACACACCCCCAGCTACTGGGAAGAAAGTTAACTCTGTCCCAGCCGGAACCAGGACACATGTGAATAAAGCAAGAATAAATTACATACAATTAATGTATTTTGACTTAAAGACTGGGAAGACTATGTATTTTCAGAACAGTGAATCCACCTCAGAATCATAAAATTTCAGTATAAAGAGTCTTGGTGACCCTCATCAATTTTAATTAATTCAGTCAGAGAATAAAATTAATGCATAAAAACTTGTGTATTATATATGTAAGATGAGAACTAGTTAAAATTGTCAAGAAGGATAGAATAGGGAAAATAATATCGAAAAAATTAGTTCAATTTTTCCAGGCAAACTGTAGCAACAGATGCACCCCAGCACTCCTGGTCTCCATATTGCTATCATCCACATTACACCACACACACTTTTTCTCAAAGTCTTTACCTTGTTAGCTTTTTAAGATTTCGAGTGTTTGTGCATGGTGTTAATTTTTACTAATGAATTATTTATATTTTAATATCTTAATAAGATTTTTTCTCTATGTGAAAAGATATGAATTCTGTTCTATGCTTTTTGTTCTTTCTTCCTCTTACCCCCTTGCAGGTAAATAAAACAACCTTGGCTATGTAAAACATGGTACTCTTGGCAATGGGAGTATCTGTATTAACTGGCCATGGCAACCTGAAATGTATTAGCTAAAGTAATAATCATGTGCTATTGTATTAAACTTGACAGATTGATTTCTGGCCCTAGATTTTCTTTAACAGACTACAGTTTCAAAAGGAACTCAGCTATTTTTCATGGGTACATGTTATTTTGACTGTAATAAAATCAAACTCTGAGGAATGAATTTCTGGTTCTATTTGGTATGATGAGTATGTGGTGATTATTTAAGATCACTTAGAATCAGACTCTGAAGCATTAAACTAGCAACAAAATATATATTATGCCATCTATTTCCATGTTCTATTACAGTAACAGTAACAGTTCTTTGGAGAAGGTCTAATTTACAAGTTCTATACATTTTGGAGATTTTTTTCCTCTGGATTCTTCCATAAGTAACTGAACATGGGGCATAATATTAATTTTCAAAATTGCATCTATCCATCTTTCTTTGCAGTAATATATGGCCAAGGAAGTAGAACCAGTTGCGTGTTCTATGAGAGCTATGATCCAAAACTTTATCCAAATTATAAGGTTATTTTATGATGGAGTCCTGAGCTTTCCTGCCCCAAACTGAACCATCCTTCCAAAAGTTATGGGTCTTTTAAAACATCCAGTATGTTGAATTTCAAATAAGAGCTAAATTCATTAGGTAAAACACATTTTTAACATCCTGGACTATCATCTTTCTTGAAATGAATGAGGTTTTTGTCATACCTGAAAAAACAGAACTGAAAATTGAGCCCATTCTTGAGGTTTGGATTGAAAAGTAAATACTACTGAAGAACTTGATTTTATTTTCAAGAATTTTAAAGGATCGTTTCACCATTAGCCATACAAAGCAGGTTATGATTTAAGATTAGATTTCTGGCCTCTCTTAGTCTGTTGTTGACCTTAAAATTGTCCTTTGGTCTACAATAGACATACTATACCCAGTTGATTGAGAAGTAATACTGTGGCATGGCCTTTGAAACATGAGAACATCAGCAGATGAGAATAACTCATGTAATACGTTGAGCTTTAGGATGGTTAGTCCACACGCTTCAAAACAAAGACCTTGTTTATTAAAAGTCTTTATTCTTAAGTAAGTTTCTTAGTATAGAGCTTTTAAATTATACAGATAGTACATTTTATGGCTTTTTTTTTTGTTAAGATACTTTGTAAGTTCTGCTTTAGAAATTAAAACAGTCATGCTTTCTGCTGCTTGCATGTAAAGACTTTTTCTTTTTTCCATGATTCATTTTTTATCATCCATGCACAGCATTTTAGAAAGTGCAGGCTTCACAGATTTTCTGACAGGGATGATATTCAGCCCACTAAGAATCTTTTCCATTCAAGGAGTTTATTTAAAACTGGAAGAAATAAAGTTTCAGGACTAAAAAGGTGCTTTGCAACTTGATTTGGTTCCCTGCTTCAGTCTGTCCTCTAACCTTGGAATGTCTTGAGCTCTTTCTGTGCCTGTCAAATGCTATAGGATATCACGTGGCAAAGCGAATACAACTGTTACTATAGCTCCTCTTGAGTTCTTGCTCAAACTGGATCTTTCTATGAGTGTACATCATAATGGTTCACCTCCATCAGGGCTTTAGATATCAATTTGTCTGTGAAGTCTCCTGTGATTTACAAACTAGCATACAGATTTCTATTCCACTTCAAAAACTGCATCTGGGTAGAAATGTATGCGAAAAATACATATATGTATATATGCACACATACATGGGTACATTCTGGCAAATGAATCCCCTGAGACTTTAATGACATTTAGTTCAATCCTAGTTTCTCCCTGTCTTTCTGGAGAAGGAATTAAAACATATGGTTATATATTCTTAGTTGTGTAAGAAGGTTGAACTTCTATTTCCTTTTCATTAATTTATAAAAGCTTCTAGTATGCCCAGTACTACTTACAAAAATATAAAGACCACTCTTCTAAACTTCTTGTGATCTGGAAACACACCATGAAGGTAAGCCACAGAAGAAGAGGAGAAGAAAGGGAACAAGACGGGAATGGTTTTATTTTATTTCATATGTAAAGAATTGGATGGGAAAGCAAGTTAACCAATATAGATAAAGAGTCCATGTAGCTGACAAGACAAACTGAAACCATTCTCCAGTTTGACTCAGATATGATCCAAGGAGAATAGTTCTTACAAAGAATTTTCAGAGTGTATTGCATATGTAAAAGATGAGGTAAAGACAAGGGAAACATGTAGGAACTCTGTAGATGGCATTACACAGAAGAAATGTCATTGAAGAAAAAAACATTAAATGATGTAGTGGCTTCCATTTTTAGTGAGGTGCAAAGATAGAAGACTTAATCGGAGCAGAATGCATAATAGAGGTAGGGACACTGAATCTTGATATTGCTGCTAATGGAGAGTCCATGGAGGTGTTGGCCCAGAAAAGGCATGGTATTGCAAGTATAGGAGGAAAATCAGTGAAGAGGGATTTTGCACTTTGTACTTTTGCTATACTTTTACCACAGTAAGGCCTATAAAGCTTTCATCAAAAAACACATCTATGGTTCTCATAGCTTAACTACAGATGCAAACAAAATACTTGAAAATTTTTCCTAAAAACACCCACAGAATATTTTCCTTCTATATTATAGGTTTCTTAAAATCTCCCTGATTTGAAAAATTGTTTTGCTATCTTATAGGAATTTTTACTACAGTTTTTCAATGCATTCAGCAAAACCCCATTTTAAAGATGAAAATGTATTTCACAGTAAGCAAACCATTCCAACACAAACATTTTTGGTGACATTTGTTCCCCAAAGTTTTACTCTATTGCCACTCAGCATGAAACATGTATTGATTCTGGCTTCAGGAACTGCATTCCATTCTTCCCCCATTTTAGCAGGTGATAAATCAAAAGTGACACAGCAAAAGTGAACAAGAAGTGGGACTCTAGGGAGAGGGGTAAGGTAGTCCTTTCCAGCTGGCTGGAAAAAACAGCTTCCAAACAACTGAATCTTAGACTTAAGAAAGTGATTCAGTGTTCAGAAGAAGCTTACAAGGTTGATGTTTTCTAGTTGTCATATCTTCTTAAGAAAAGAGTTTGTTTATGAAAAGTGTGAGTGTTCTTTTCTATGATTTGTTTATTTCTGTTTGATAGTCTTTCCATTGGCTCTTTGAACAGCTTCTTTTCAGTATCTGCACCTTTTTATCATAGTGCAGTAATAAAGATATGGAAATGACTTCTTAACCTAGTCTAACTTTTTCCTCTGCCTCCTACTGGACTTCTAAGGAGTTGTCCATCAGAGGACTGTCCCAAGTTGCCTTTTTTATCCCTGGGCAAACAGGAGAAGAGATAAATAAGTGGCCGCAAGCCTTAGCTTATGTTGAAGAACAAAAGCAATTATTTATTTACTTCAAAAACACTTATATTTGCTCTGAGAATTAAAAGAAATAAAAGGCAAGCACCAAATCTGCTTGTGCTAGTTAATCAGATAATCACATGAGCTGCATAGCACAATGGCTTAGAACAGAACAGAAAAGGTAGTGAGAAAAGGAGAGAAAATATATTTGAAATTTATTTAATACAATTTCTCTTCATCTGCCATCTATGGCATGTATTTTCTTGGCCAGTAATTCATATATTTCAAGTCATTACTAGGTTGAGCAGTTGACTGAAGGGGCTGTGCTGGGAGGCTGCTCCTGCTGTTTTAGTCAATATAACATACGAAAACAAGCAAGAAGCCCAGCACATCCTTGAACAGCTGATGCACTGTTTACCTTAAGTCCGGTTATGAAAATAAAATAAAGTCAATCAGATTCTGTGAACTGCTGTGGCTTTACAAGAGGGCAGTGTAAGAAATTCTGTATTGCCTCCTAGCTGCTGAGCTCCAAGGCATGGTAAGTTAGAAAAGAGGCATTCCCTTTGCCACTGAAACAATTCTGTGACAGTAGACTGGGAAAAGCAACTGCATACTCACAGTGGGAGATGGCTTCTTAAGAATTCATTACCTATGCCAAGCAAGTGGAATCTAATACCTGTGCCCTTTTTGTCCTTTTTTACCTTTCTCCTTCTTTCTTATTCTGATTTTGAAGTGGCTCAATTGCCACTCTAACCCACCACTATCTCAAGAGCTTCTTTTTCTTCAGTTTTTCCTTCTCAGATATGTCCTCTTCTCCAGGCCATCTGTGCTGTGTCACAAACCTTCCTGTAATATCCTACCTCCAAAAACAACCATTCATTTTCCTCCAAACTTTCATCTTCTGTTTTCACTGGTTTATGTCTTTTCACCAGCATCCCCATAGTTCAGTGTCACAATTAACCACATGTCTTTGAGTATCTTCTTCCTTTTTGAAGGTTCCATGCATAAGTTTCAGGTCTTTAGCTTTCTATGGAAGAAACTCCCACTTAACTTTCTGTAGATGGGGTTTTCAGTTGCAGACCCCAGAAGACTTGAGCTCATTTCAACTTGCGCAAAGGGCTAATGTGTGCTTCTCAAGGTAATGAAAAGACTACTTCATAGCTGCACAAGTTTCATAAAGTGAAGCAGTGCTTATCTAGAATAAAGGTGTTTTAGAGAAAAACCTCCACCTGCTTACCTTAACCCTTCTACACAGGGACCTTGCCAAAGCTAAAATACTTTAGGCCTTCCCCAAGGATCTGCACTTTTTGGGCGTAATCTTTGGCCTATCAGTTTTCAAATATCTTCCAAGTCAAAGATGTTATTTTAAGTCATTCATTAAAGAACTTCAGTGATTGTAAGTCAGCCTGTGTACTTCCCTCCAAGTGTCCCAGAGCAAGTAAAATTTCCAAGTTCTTCTTATCTACATTTTTTCACTTCTGGAGATTAACTTAATTATTTCCCATTCTCTTCAGTTCTTCCAGGAAGCAGTGCTTATTTTACCCATTTTACCAAAAATACAATTCTAGTAAGTCCAAAACCAAGTTATATCATTTAGAATATTAATGCAGTTATCTCTGAGTTTTCTGTAGCCATTTTTAGATATAGTTTCTGACTTTGCATTTAACTGAAATTGTTTGTTCCACAGAATCCCTCCTGGCAAGGTTTCTTCTTTACATTTATTCTCCTAAATCTTTGGATTTCAATGCAGTAATTTCTTATTATTTCTTGCCAGTGTGTTTCTGGGACTGTGCTTCCTCTGACATACTTCCCACGATATTATTTTAACCACCTATGTAGCTTAAGAGTTTGTGACCTGCCTTTCCCTTTTACCTTCTCTCTCATAATTCCAAAGTCCAATATTTTTTTCCTATAAACTTTTATCTCCAGGGGACTATGTACACCTCATGACACCTTTGGTTATATTTTCAAATTTACCACTCTTTTATTCTGTCTGTGCTTAATCCTGCATATCTACCTAACTAATTAACCCTCATGGGCTTTCTGCCATTATCAGTTATTAAATTAGTGTATAATGGGCTCCTTTCTTTTTTACTTACATATTTTAACAGGACCTGGTGGAAGTCCATAACACAAAGAGACTAAATATCTTTGTTAGACGTTGTTTTCAGTGATCTGTTTTGTGATTGGTAGGGATTAGTAGAAAAAGTTTAATTATTTTTAAGGTTGAGGAGTTTCTTGTCTGTGAAAAGCAGGAGACCGTCTTCCTGCTCTGATCTTGACTGTGATTAGAAAGAGACCATATTAAATATTCTTTTCCTTCAGGTTCCTAGGTTATTAAGGGATTAGATCTCTTTCAAATAAATTTCACTGTCAAAAGCACAGAGTACTTAATGTAAAATTAGTGACTAGACAGTGCATATGGCTACCATCATTGACTATGGGCAAGAGGAGGAGGATTCAGGATTTGGCAAAGTTCTATTTTTCTTAAATATTTTTTTCTTGTCAAAGATTTATACACTTACTCCTGCTTTTGAACAGAGTATTTTATATCATACCTTTATAATGAACACTGGTAAACAAAGCATTGCCCTTGAACTCAAGAGACAGGGCTTCTCTTCCTGGCTCTGCCACCTGATATTGTTGCCATTCTTGAAAATCTTGGGAATTCATTTCACAAGTCTGTGCCTCAGTTTCCACAAGAGAAAAATAGGGCAGTTCTTTTAGAAAATAGTTTGAGTTCTACTGAATAAGAGTGCTTGGTGTTATTTGTGTTTTAGTTTAAAATAACGTATTAGTTATTACTTATATCATAAAAGATAAAGCTTTACTCATGACTAGAAAGCAACTGCTAATTAAGTGAAGGATGATAACTGTGCTACAGTACGTAGTAATGTCATGAATACTTCAAACTAGCCATTGAGAAATTAAAACAGCAAAGGGAACTTAGGGAGACAAAATATAATTACTTGTTTGTAGTTTACCTTTCTAATTATGGTTAACAAAGCAAACCCAACTTCGTAATCGATGACAAGATTTTGACTTGGGAACAGGGGAGAAACGCTAGCAGCTGCAGTTGTGCTGTACTAGCATCAGTAGTTCTATTCAAACAGTGGAGAGAGATTTTTTTAAGCAAAGAACCATATAGAGTTTACTGATAATAACAGAACATTACTCTGCAATGGGTGGTTCTTCCTGAAGAACCTTTTGACACCTTTGTACTGTTACTTCTTAGATCTGGTATGAACCTATGCACATTGCAAGAGGGCTTATATGCAATTGTAAGCTCCAAGATCTGACTTCTTTGCCATGGGAGAAATTCTTTCAGCTTTTCTGTGTTGGTTTTTTTTTTGCATGGAATAATAGAAGGAATTAATACAGAATTAATAAAATTTTTATCTTCTGAAGCATATAACTTACCTAGGGGTCAGTAGCTGACTCTTTTAGTACTACTATCCATCTGGAATTTCCAGACACATCCTTTTGTTCTGCTTTGAATTTTTGTGAAAGGAAGAAGAGAAAATTCATCATTTCTCTGAGATGTCTCCATGCCAGGCAGCTAAGCCAACGCAGAGCTTTGACTAAGTTATCTGTCCTTCAGAAATCAAAGTAAAGATCTACTGTGCACGCACTGAACCAACAGTCAGCACATTGTGATCTGGGCTGTTGGTCTTATTATGCTGTCATTTATGCAATTAACCCCAGCTGGCAACTAAGCCCCACACAGCCACTTGCTCACTCCCCCCACAGTGGGATGGGGGAGAGAATTGGAAGAGTAAAAGTGAGAAAACTCCTGGGTTGAGATAAAGACAGTTTAATAGGTAAAGCAAAAGCCACACACGCAAGCAAAGCAAACCAAGGAATTCATTCTTCCCATCAGCAGGCAGGTGTTCGGCCATCTCCAGGAAAGCAGGGCTCCATCACACGTAACGGTTACTTGGGAAGACAAACGCCATCCCTCTGAACGTCCCTCCCTTCCTTCTTCTTCCCCCAGCTTTATATGCTGAGCATGACGTCATATGATGTGGAATATCTCTTTGGTCAGTTGGGGTCAGCTGTCCCAGCTGTGTCCCCTCCCACCTTCTTGTGCACCCCCAGCCTACTCGCTGGTGGGGTGGTGTGAGAAGCAGAAAAGGCCTTGACTCTGTGCAACCACTGCTTAGCAATAACTAAAACATCCCTGCGTTATCAACACTGTTTTCAGCACAAATCCAAAACATAGCCCCATACTAGCTACTATGAAGAAAATTAACTCTATCCCAGCCAAAACCAGCACATATGCAAATAGCACACATTGTGTCCACCTATCTGTCTGCTCTGAAATTTTAGGACAGAAACATAGAGTCCTAATCTTCTAAACTGTGGCAAGGTCTTAAAAAGGCTCTCAGGAAGGGGATTCTCCTTCTGTTGCCTATAGAAGGAGATTAATTTGCTTTACTAGGTAAATCAGGTTGTAAGAGTGTGTCCCTGAATCTTAAATTTATGAGATCGTTTTCTTTTTTCTTCAACTGCTATGTAATTATATAACAGGTACATTCTTTTATATCAGTAATTGCAGCTAATTCATGTAACAGGGAGGTTAACTACAGAAATGAATTCTTCATCATTATCCCATGAGTTTCATACTCAGTACATGGCAGTGTCATTATTCTGAACTAACATGTTTTGCTACTTGTACTGACTACACACTCCTGTAGTCATAAGGTTAATTGCCTGGTTTACAATTTTTAACATCACTGTAATTGCAGAGTAATTACACTGCGTTCAGCAAACTAACAATAAATTTTACAGGTAACAAAAATAAAAGTTTAGTATAATGGAAGTCTCATAAAATCGCTGTTCTAAAGAAATAACTACAACCTTAGAATAGTAATTTAGGACTTGAGATGGAGTATTTTTCAAATCCAGCCCAATCCCTTATTTTTGCTTAAAGACCCAAATCCTGTCATACGTATATCCTTCTCAAGCCATATTTAGAGCTCTTTTTCAGGATAGTGTTGGCTTTTTTTTTGGGTATCTATTGTAAAGTAACATGGAAACAGTACCGCCCAGTCTCTTTCTAGTAACTGTTACCTGGGGAGCCTTGCTCACTTCAAGCCAAAAGAGACTAGTGTACTGACTGGAATACAGATGGCACAATTTGTTCCTTGACAGAAGTAAAGCAAAGCTGACCTAGAAATGTTCCTGACTTAGGAACTGTATCCAGCTCTTCTTACATAAAGGAAGGCAGATGTAACATAAAGAACTTTCCTTAAGGAAGAGGAATTAGGCATAAAAGGAGTGGAACATAAGGGGAACATTAGCATCCCTCACAAAACTATCATCACATACCAACTATTAATTTCCTTTTTAAAAATAACACAAATAGCATTTTATAAAAGAGAGATTCACAGCCCCCTACTCTCATAGTATGCCATTGATCTGCAGCTTCTCAGGTGAGTTCCCAGTACTCCAGTATCATTGACCTGTGTATTTATTTTGTTCTCCGTGTTTGTGCATATTTGGCAGCTGCTAAATGGGTTTGGCACTTTTACCCACAAGCACCGGAGGAAAGTTGAACACTTGGTTAATTGGCATTATGACAATTACAAGAGTGCTGCTTTTGTGAAAGAAACAGATAGTTTGACTTAAAGACCATTAAAGCCTTGAGTGAGCTGCGGCCCATCCTCCTCTATATTCATTATTTAGATAGTAAGTTCCAATGATAATTGCCTTTAGCAGAAGAATGAAAAGGAGAAAAGAAACCACCTGTGCAGCAGAAAGGAAGTGTTTTAATGGAGCTTGAGGAAGTAGTAGAGCAATCTGGACAGTAGAATCACTAGTGATTACAGAAACAAATGGTGTCAATTAAAGTGGCATGTCAGCCTTCATTAATTCCAATGCACTATCAATATGCTAACTGCCAAATACTTTATCCTGAGGAATGACCCTGATGGACCATAAAGCCTTTGTCTTCCTGGCATTGTGTTTCTGTACAAAGCCCTCCAGCTAAAGACAGGCACATTCTCACAAATGGATAAGATACACATTAACAGAGAGACAGATTTCATCCATTACTGAGTGAATCTTCTTTCCAAAGCTGGTTGCAACTGTGTGTGTGTGGTGTGGTTGTTTATTTACTATACATAAAAGCAGCAAACTTTTACAGGTTTTGTAGCTCTTTTTTGGAAAGGCAATCTTTAAGAAAAACCGGGAGGAATTTCAGTAGTTCTTTCACACTGAGAAAACAGATTGATTCATTTTATCTAATTCTGAAGCTACTTGAACATGGTGGATGGGGTAGCTTGATTTCAAATTGTAAAGCTTGTGTTCCACTAGTAAAATTAAGTGATGTGATGGGAAATGAACACGAAGGAGAACATGAAGAGGTAAAAACCAAGCATCTAAAGAAATAAAAGGTGGAAAATTAATTTGGAGTGTAAGATAATGCAGAAAAGAAATCTAAATAATAAATAGAGTAGATAGTATGCATAATTCAGTCTACACTTTTATGTGTAACACAACAATAACAAAGTCAGGACAAAACTGCTTAGTCAACCCACTCAAGCTCTACCTTCTCTGTGGGGATTAAACATGTCCTAATATCCCTTTCACCAAAAGAATGCTGCAATAGAAGGAGCCTCTAACACTGAATTCTTTTAGAAAATTGTTTAAATATGCTCGCTTGCAGTGCCCTGGCCTGCTACCCAGTTTTCCTGGCTTCCTACGAAATCCTGCAGATATGTATAAAATACTCTGGGTCAACTTCTCATCCCATTTTTAACATATGCCAGGTCATTTGGCTTCTGTAGGGATCAGAATCAATTCAGGCATAAAAATTGGTGTCACAGTACTGTTTCCTTCCCCACTTTCCTTTTTGGCATAATAGCTCACCATAAAATTTCTGACCAACTATTAATTAGGAGTCTGATTCTGCAGAAATGACATTTTAAACTGATGACAAGACATCCGAGAGCAGATTTCAGAATGAGGAGCCAAACTGCACGATTAGGTAGATAAAAAAAAAATACTTGTGAATAAACAATAAAGGGATATAGCAGTGTAAAAAGGGATCACATCTAAAATAAGAATAGCACAAGGCTGTGATGACAGCACTAGGGAGCCCCACAGATTAGACCCTCTTCCTTCCACTCTGTCCCATATCTAAAAATACACTGAAGAAACAGCTAAGAAGAAGGAAAATTGGGCAAGGATTGCAGAAAGGAGGCATGGAGACTGAGAGACAGAACAAAGCCATTGACATTTGACCAAAGAGAATGAACTAAAGCCCTGTAAAAGGATAGTGAAAAGTAGATCAGTAGCAGTAACCCTTGCAGATGACCTTTTGAAAATGAAGAGTAGAGAAAGTGACAACAATCCAGTTGGTAAAGAGAGAAGGAATATGGATTCTTAGAATAAATTATTTTCTGTGCTTGCCACTACTTCAGTTGTACAGCTCCAAATATTATAAGAATCTGCTGCTGCTAAAATGCAGTTTCTACATTTAGAAGTCATGTCAAAATAGACACCCTCCAGCTTGACAGGCACTTTTCCCCCCCTCCAGTCTTACCCTGTTCTGCCATTCCTTTTCTGCAACCCATCTGTGAAAAAAAAAAAAAATCTGTTTTTTGTAATTTGTGTTTTACTTATGTCAGAGGCACTTACCATGATGCTTTTTGGGTATATTTTTAAAAAATTATAATGCTTCACTAAGTAAACATATATATAAATGTGGCAAGTATACTTTACACCAGTGTCTCAAGCTCTATTTTCATTTTAGAAATTAAAAAGAGAAAATAGTAACCACTGTGGTTCCATTATTGTGATTATATTATAATGAATACAGTGGGGCTGAATCTTCATTTTTGAGCCATCTTTAGTACTCCTGTGGGGACAGACAGAACTAGATTTTCAGCTCCTTTGTCTTTCCACAATCCTACAGTTAGTTTTTCTTTTCCTAATATAATTTAACATACATTGAGATCACAGTATGTTTTCAGTATAGCTGGTTGCAGTTTTGACTCAGATAATATATTTATTTCTTTTGCTAGAAACAGAAGTTACTGATCTAGAGCTTCTTACATAATTTCTAGTGGGACAGAAAGAAGGCCAGCCCTGCTAAACAACAGCTTTGTTGTTCAGGCATTCAGTCACAACAGCAAGACCTGTTAAAGTCCCAGTTTGCAAATCCTGAACTCTTCTTCCCTCCCATGTGTATGACTCAGAGTAGTGAGTCAGTTTCTTGCCCCAGTGAGTGCTAAATTATTTAGCACCACTAAAACAGCCCCAACAGGAAAGACTGAGAAAAATAAAAAATTTTTAAAAAAAAATTTAAAAAAATTTTAAAAACCAAAAGGTCTGAGTTGGATGTGCAGTGCTTGGGTTTCAAGGTCCTGTTTTGAATTTCTTCAACAGCATTCCTGCAGTGCTGCAGCCACTGGGCTGTTAGTAGGCTAGTCTTTCTGTGTTTTCCCACTTTCTTTTGTATACAGATGAGGTGGGTTTTGTGCATTAGAATTAAACAGATTTCAAATTTCCAAAATTTTTTTTACGAAACATAATTCTCCTGCTCTGGCCAGTCCTATCTTCCAGATTGTTATGGCTAATAGAGACCATTACGTTCCCAAGCCCTTCAACAGAAGGGAGAAACACAAAGCCAGCATAGGCTGTATGGATGTGGCTTTAGGAGCCTGTTGGGAACTTGCAGTGGGAATAAAGTCTGGTATAAAGTACACCTTTATCAACCTTTTGTAAATCCGTCCTTCCCAAAATATGACTAACTTGTCACCTGAAGTGACTGAATATGTTCTGATCATAGACATCCTTGAAGAAACCAACCAGCCATCAGACTGGGATGCCCAAATGTGTCTTTTAGCAGTTTTGGACAGGAGTGGTTAGGGGGCTGAAGCTGTCATCCAGTAAGAGACTGAAGCACCTGGTGCAGATGCTTCAGCTCTGGTGCCAGCTAATGCACCTAAGTTTATTTTAGTAGCTTCCATCCGGATATCTATGTGTAAAATACTGGGATCTCATTTGCCATTGAGGTGATATCAGAGGACCAAGGATCTTTCCAAGATAGTCCCTGACATGTTCTGTGTCAATGGCAAATGAGAGGTATTCTAAAAGAGGCAGGATAAATAAGTGAGTAGTACTGACCTTTGTCCTGTAACATTCTCTAAAATTTTCCCTCAGGCCTCTTTCTGACCTTGTAGCTCAGCAGTGTGAATACAAAGAAACTTTAGTTATGAATGTGTATAATCAAAATGCTATATAGACATTGACATAGATTTTAGTGGAAGCTCAGAATTGTTCCAGATACCTATTTGAGTAGATGGATAGTGTGGATAAATCAAAGATACACTAGGGACATTTTTTCCTTTTCACAGCCTGTTAATGCATTGACATTAAGCAAGAGGAAGTTCTATGAAGGTTAATGGGACACATTAGGGTATGGGCTTCACACCTTCCTTGAACCAGTTGACCACCCACACTTGTGGGTGTCAAATATGCTGCATACTCTGCCAGTGTATCTCTTTATCAATGAGAAGGCTAGTCCTGCAGATGCACCTTGCCCTCAGAGGTGAATGCTTGCCTGTTTAAAGCACTTGGTGGATATAAGACTTGGGTGTCTCCTTTTACTGGATATTATGTAAGAAGGACAATTTTGTGTCCCATGTTCTGCTCAGATGACAACCTGTTTCACACTGGACATACTTAGTTCCCCTTGGAAGTAACAACCTTGCTTATTCATTGTCCAGATTGACTTTGAATTGAGATCTAGATTTGGCCCTATAACCTTATTAGCATTTCTCTAAGCCAGTCAGTTCACATCACTGCATTAAGATGGATGCATATGTCCGTTCCAAGCCATCTCTAATGAATACCTTCCTATTACTTCCAATGATACCATTTGCCTCTGTAGACCACAGAAAATGAGCCAGCACTAAAAGCTGATTTTAAAAAACCAAAACATTCCCTCAATTCAAAACCTTAAAGGCTTCCAACAGCAGGGCTGTAGTTTCCCTAAAATCCTAATTATAGTGAATTAAATGACTAAAATGCTACTAATTACTTTTTAATTTCAAGAGAGATGTTTACAAAGCACAGTATAATGAGTAATACAGTACTTCAAATGATTACTAATGTTGCCATTTTGTCTGACTTAATCTCAATTAGTATAAATCACAATGTCATCATTGCTAATTGCCATTCCTTTTGAGCAAAATGCTAATTTCTCTTTACAATCATACAATTGCTGTTTGTTTTTCCCTTAAATTATTCCATTTAAGAGGCCCTGATAAAAGGAGTGTTCAGAATATTTTATTTTCTAGAGCTCAAGAAAAGGAAGCCATGGACTGAGGCTTTTTGGGTTTATTTTTCAGTAGTTTTGTCTTTTAAGTTCATTTTTTCCTATAATTAAAAAAAGCTTTCTTCTCTCAAATGAATCATCAAGCAAGATGTAAATTCCTATCAAACTGTACTTTCAAGGGATTTTGCTTGTTTTACTGTCAGAAATTGTCTTTATTATCCATATCTGAAAGGAAGTTTTGAATTTTTCTCACAAAGAGAAAGAATGCTGTACACTTAACTGTAACTGTGTTCTTACAAGGTTCTCACTGTACCTGTGAAAAGTTAAATATCAGCAGAAAAAGTTAAAATTACCTTGTCCAGGGTCAGAGAATGTAAAAAGGGAGTGGCAGAGCTGAAATCATGCATGGAGCTCCTTATCCTACTTGTGCACTAAGTAGCAGTCTGTGCTCCTACCCTCTAAAAGGCTCACAGAAGTGGATGTCAAATGCTTGGGTCCTTTGAGCAGGCTATGCACTACAATGTCAATGCATTTCTATTCTGATGTTCTATAAATGAATGGGGACAGGACACAGGACTTCAGTACTGCTATCTTCACCACTGTTAACAGATCAACTCTGAACCTTGAGCCATCAGAAATTATTAAAGCTCCATTTGTGTGCTCTGTCAGCTCACTTAAGACATTGGTCTTTCTCTTCAAAACCCCTGGTGGGATCAGACTCAGCCATGTCATGGCACTTCCTCCTGTTTCTCTGTCTGTGTCATTACGGGAATATTTTGATCAGCACGACCTATTAAACTGAATGGAGCTGGAAAGAGGCACTAGAGAGTGCCAGAGTATGCTATTGTCTACTGTAAGACATCTTCAGGCTTTTAAAGCAAAATTAATACTCCAGGACCTAGCCCACTTTGCTTTCATTAAGTCCTTTCTCTTTCCCTAGCCCAGCCATAGTATTTCTGCTGCTTGGAATAGATGCTTAGAGGTAAGCAATAGTCATAATTTTTAAGGCACAGTACAGGTCACAACTCCTGTAACTCTGTCTTCCAGGAATGAGCAAAGGATTGTATCTAGAATAATAAGGCAAGCAAACGCACTCCTATCTGGAAACCAGATTCAAATTCTCATCATTTGCCTTGGAAATCCTACCAGCTCTGGTGATTTAGGACTTTATTCAGCAGTTGGTAAACAGAGAGATAACTAAAGTGCTTTTCATCCCCTTATTTTCCTCTTTGGGCTGACTGGGAAATGAATGCTTAAAGATACCATAAGGACAATCTGCTTTCTAGACCTGTCACTCCTCTCAAAAACATATCAGTGAAAATACAAGTAGTATATTTTCCAAACAGAAATTAAGCTACATTCCATTAATTCAGTAGTTGCATTTTAAGTATCACCTGATGGTTTGTTTCTAGACTCTGCTTGCATATGTATTGCTAATAATGTTGCAAGAAGTTTACTAGTCAGAGTTCTGGCTTAGCTAGCTGCCTTCAAAAACATAGTCATGCAGGATTCCTACTTTGTAAAAAAGATATTGAGAGTCAAAACCCAGTATAGGTAGCTGATCCTTAGATGTGAGGGGAAAACACAACTCCAGATTAAGTCAGCATAAGTACTTCTGCACCTGTGAAAATTAAATTGGGCAAAATTTAAGAAGGTAGTCCCCAGTATTTTAAGTAGCTACTTCAGAGAAATTCCAATCTCAGATACACAGTTTACACATTTCCTGCATATTCCCAATGGCGCTCACTACACAGCATTCACACAGGTACAGTGTCAGCAGTCTTTTGGATCTGTGTGAGCTCATGCTGAAATACTGTGAAGGTAATCAGAGTTTTGCCGCTCTCTTCAGTTTGAGCGGGCTGGGACCCAATGGGAGTTGTAGTTGATCTACCTAGCAATATTCTGTGCATTAAGCAGCCTTTTTCCCTCATGTAGAACTTTCTTTGTAAACTTTGTGAGTCACTGTGAAGGTAGAAAGCTTTATTTTTTTTCCCAGCCCTGATTATAATGCAGTCAAATTGCCCTTCAAGGTTTTTTTTCCATGCTGGTGGCTGAACTTTACCTTTCATACTAGTATAGGCAATACCAAGAGGACTATGCCACTGTTGATGTAAAGAATGGGATTTAAAAAATTGCTGTGTCTAATCATTTTGCATTTTTCAAGCTTGCACAATAAATAGACTAATCAATCTTCTAAGAAAAGATGCCACAGAAAGAAGAACTTCATTACAGAGTAAATAACACAGGTTTTATTAGCCTTGTATTCTAGTTACTTATCACCTATCTGTAGCAAATACCTGAAGGACATAAGCACAGCAACAGAGGAGACTAGTCACCCTCTTGAGATTCTTTGCCTAAATTGTTCTGTTAGATTTTTTCTCATGTATTTTCACAGTTTTTGGGGGTAAGTGCACATCAAGGGATTAGAGGGAGACCTGCATATTATTTTTACTTTATTTTGCAAAAATGCTTCCCTCTCTTTCTGTTTTATTTTAAGCTTAAACCAAGTATGTAAACCTGGTGTGTTCCTATGACAGGCAATACTGCCTGGCTGTGTAACTATTAGCAAAATAATCTTTTTTGTCTTTCTCTTTTCCCACTGTATCTGTCACTGGAAAACCTAAGTGTCACACAAAATTCAATTTTTAAGTTGTATTTCTGTTTTCATTTAAACAAAGAACTGGAATTGTTGGATTGCTGTGTGGTAAATATCATAGACTCTTTGGTCCCTGCAGTAAAAAGCCTGTTACATTTGTATACAGCTGAACTTTTTACGTTGACATACTTCGTAACACTAAGTCATTTAACTAAGTCACTAGATTTTCATATAAAATGAGATATCACAACACTGAACCTCAGATGAAAAATGCAGAATTTAAATGGTCTCCAAGTAAATGGTATTCAGCACAGGGGTTCTGTTGCAGTTGAATACTAAAATGAAAAAGTCATTTGTGAAGGTCAAATCAGGACTAAGATCTGTATTCTTCTAAATTGTGAGTTTGTTTTGAATCTGGGTATAGTGTTTATGTTGAGCTCCAGTGTAAGACATTCACCTATAAGACTTTGTTTTTTAGAAATGCCTGGAGACTTTGGAAGAATTAATGGCTTTGCAAGATACTGAAAAGTCTCTTTGGAAAGCAAAGAAGGAGCAAGTAACTACCGAATATCTGCAAAACGAACCTGTTTCCCTTGAACAAACAGGGGAAATCTTTGTGAAACCAAACTCACTATGAATTAACCAAATGCAATTATCCCCCAAGTTTTTAATTAGAATGCTTTCTATTTACGCAGGAACAGAAAGCAAATCCATCAGATTTAGGAGGCATGCAGAGTCTTAAGAACAGAGTATTACTTTCTATGAACTGTGCTCCTGGCTCAGCGACCCTGAAGACCTCAATATTGTACCTGTGAGAATTTCAGTGTAGACAGCATCTTCAGTTAATAAAGGCAGCAAATCTGTCAAATATAGTCATTACATGGTTGCCTATGATAACAAGGATTAGATGTGATGAGCAAAGAAGTCTGTCTTTTTCTTATGTTCCTAAATAGCAGATATTGCCTCTTCCATTCTGAGAATTCTCTGAAGGTTGGCCTGGCCTTGCAAATTTCCAAGACTAGTATGTGATCAAGAAAGTCCCATTTGAACCTTACATTTTGCTGATTTTCTAGTAATGAACACTAAGAAGGAAAGCACACTTTCATAATTATAGTGTTATGAAAATGAAAGACTTGAAGAAAATTCTGTTTGGAAGTGACCTCTGAGAGGTTATATAGTCCAACTACCCATGTAAAGCAGGACTATTTTCAACACTGGATCAGGTTAGCCATGGCTTTGTCCAGCAGGGTCTTGAAAATCTCAAGGATGGAAATTCCACAACCTCTCTGGGTAATTTATCCCAGTGCAATCCAGCTTCCTGGTGATTTTTTTCCCCCAGTGTCCAGCCTGAACATACCAAGACACAATTGGTGGCTTTTGCCCCTTTTTATACTGGCTTTAATGAGAAGAGTTGGGCTTCATTATCTTTGTAACTACTGCACAAATAGTTACATGTTGCTATTAGGTTGTCCCTTAGCTTCCTCTTCATCAGACTAAATAAACCAAGTTTTCTCAACCTTTCCTCATAAATTATGTACTCTAGGCCCCTAGTCATCTTCTCAGCCTTCCACTGGAACCTCTCCAGTATCTCCACATTTCTCCTAAAGTGGAGGGCCAAAACTAGCCACGGTATTTCAGGTGTGGCATCAGCAATGTTGAGTGGAGGGGGCTAATACTTTCCCCTGGTCTGCCTGCCACGCTGTCCCTATATATTATGGGCATATAGTCCCTAATAATCCCCTATAGTCCCCTAATCCCCTATAGTCCCCTCATTCCCCATAGTCTAGTATGTGGTTTCCTTTACTGACAGTGAGACTGCTGTGATAAAGGGATGGTATAAATGCAATGAAATCTTATGCAGGTACAACTGAATGGATAACCAATAGTGGTTGATATTTAACCCTACGTCCACCATCAGCCCCAGGTTCTTCTCAGCAGGGCTGCTATTCAGCTGGTTGGTTCCCAGCCCACAGTGATGCAGGGGGATACCCTGAATACAGAATCTTGCACTTTTCCTTGCTGAACTTCAAGAGATTTATATTGGCACAATCCTCAAGTTTTACAAGGAATTATGGATTGATTCTCTGCTTGTTATGTCAGCTACTTCCCCTACCAGCTGGTGGCTCATTACTATTGGCATTCCTCAGGGGTCAGTACTGGAGCTGATAGTGTTTATCACCTTTGTTACTCATCTTGATGATGAGATGGATGTACCTTCAGCAAGTCCATGACTTGTGGACAGCTGTTGATGCACTGGTGCGTATGGCTGCTATTCAGAGACTTCAACAGACTGGAGACATGGGCTGACAGGAGCCGTATGAAGTTCAAAAAAGGCAAATGCAGAGTCCTGTACCTCATATGTAATAACCCCAAGCAACAAGACAGGCTACATGCCACATTGCTAGAAAGCAGCTGTGCAGAAATGGGCAGGGGGGTCCTCATAAAGAACAAGTTGAGCATGAGTTAGGAGTGACTTAGACAAAGAAGTCCAGCCACATACCAAGCAGTGTTAGCAAGACTGTAGTTTGAGGGAAGTGATTATTCCCTTCTATTCAGCACGTGTGAGACTACACTTGCAGTACTGTGTCCAGTTTTTCTCTATATTTAGTGGATGCTATGTGCACAGGGATTTTCCATATCACATGAGACTAACTGTTCCAGTCTGTTGAAGCAATGGGAGAATTAACAAGGCAGAACATCCAGATCAGCCTGCTAAACACATTTACACCCACTTTAATCCTGACTCTCTCTCTGGTGCAGATTTCCCAAAACAGAAGAAAGAGAAAGATCCCTCCAGATAGAGCCAAGGGCTTGGTTTTGACATTGAATAACATGTTGTCAAGATGAATCTATTACTGTTACTGGAAATTGCTCCACAGTCAATATTAGGAGACATCAGTGTCATATCTCATCAGACAATGTAGTTTCAGGAGAGGGAGACTCAGATGTTACATTTCAAACCTTTATTTTACTTAGCGGGTGCCAGTGTTGATTTCTAAAGAGACACAAATGTTTTGCATTCTGTTTTCTAGCCTAGATAATAGTTGAGCCTTGAAGAATATTTTGCAATCCATTCTGACAAAACAAGGCAGATGATCATGTAAGTTCCCATCTCTTGTGGGTCCATTAACTGGGTGAACACAAAGACAGTATCATTATTTCAATTACCTGAACTGAAAATTCATCCATAGGAAACAGGAAAAATGATCACTGGCACCCTTCAGCACCAAAACTCTCCTACTCTGTAGTGCTTCAGCCTTTCCTATTGCAGCTTTGTTTTTTATTCCAAAAGCAATTGTCATTTGGGCAAATAGTAGTTGTATTTTAAGACTGCTGGTTGAATTGGAAGGAGTATCACAATCATAAACATGACAAACTTACAGAGTGACTCTTTGTCCTGGTTTCGGCTGGGATAGAGTTAATTTTCTTCCTAGTGCTGTGTTTTGGATTTAGTATGAAAAGAATGTTGATAAGACACTGATGTTTTTAGTTGTTGCTAAGTAGTCTGC
>JAYKAV010001017.1:0-20697 GCA_035582835.1 Phoebastria nigripes | reverse complement strand
CTATTTATATATTGAGCATGACGTCACATGGTATGGAATACCCCATTGGCCAGTTGGGCTAGCTGTCCAGGCTATGCTCCCTCCCAGCTTCTTGTGCACCTGGCAGAGCATGGGAAGCTGAAAAGTCCTTGACTAGCAGACTACTTAGCAACAACTAAAAACATCAGTGTCTTATCAACATTCTTTTCATACTAAATCCAAAACACAGCACTAGGAAGAAAATTAACTCTATCCCAGCCGAAACCAGGACAGCCTTATTTGGATAAGAGTTACTTGGACTGCAGGCATTATAACTAGAACAATACATAAGTTTACATCACAGCTTCCTCTTAAATTTTTAGAATTCAGTTATAATAGGGACTTCTGGGAATCTAGAAATTGGTAGCTTCTGGCTACCCTGCAAGACTTTGTAAATTCCTCATGTCACACAGCCCACCCAGATTCTCTGCATCTATCCCTGCATGACCCCAACAAAAAGTAAAGTAGGTTTTCTCTTCCTGCAGCATATCTGGAGAGTTCAGCTAAGATAGTAATGAATTTACAGGCTACCTAGCTTATCCAGCTAAGGTAACAGTTCCTGGCAATTCTTTAAAATGTTGATGAGCATCATCTCTAATTTACTTGCTCAGACCTCAAGCTGTCTGCTTTCCTTCCTTTTCCTTGTAGGCAAATATAAACCTTTATGTAAGCATTGGTAATTCAGTTTTGAAGCTCAGTAATATTGTTACAGAGTCCTGATCTTGCTTACTTCCCTTCATAACACTGACTTCAGTAGGGTCAGTCTTGGTTTGTACTACAGCTTCAGAAACCTCATTGTCGAAGTGTGCCTACATTGGGGTCCAGGTTTGGGCCAGGAGTGCTCTTTTGAAGCGAGTCTCTCATTTGGAGAGATTGGACAGGAACTAGCTCCTTTCTGATGAAATTAAGTCAGAAGCTGCACTCCAGGAACTCACCTACTCTACTCCAACAGCTAACTGGCTGTCCATGGGACCAGAGTAGGGCTAGTCCATAGTAAAACGCCCAAAATGTGTATTTGTCTATTGTTGCAAACAGTAGGTCCTCAGCACTAACTGTTTCACCTATAAATCTGCTTCTATTGGCAGCTCTACCTCTTGCTAATGGAAATGTAGCCTTAACAGTCCTCACATTTTTTAATTTCTGTGGTATTTTTGCGTGACTTGTAATAACTGAAATGGCTAGAGGCAAAATACTCAGTTTGATAAATTTAGCTGCAGTTAGCACAAGCAGTTACTGCCTCTCTTTATATGTTGCTGATGCAAAAGGGATTGTTTTAGGCTACTGATGATGTGAATGTCCATATTTGTAGTTTTAAGGGTGTGTTGGTGTAGGACTTGTAAAATGAGTTATGTTAATCAGAGAAAATAGGTTTGAAAGAAAACTTAGGAAAGCATGAATCCATCCTTCTGTCCCAAGTCAAGAATGACTGCACACAAACCATTCCTGACCAATATTTATTGAACCTAGAAAGACATAGAGTTTCCAGTTTTATAATCTAAGTTATAAACGTAGTATGCAAAACGTTACAAATTTTTCCTAGTAAATAATTTAATTCCCACAGAAACACAGGAGTTAAGAGATACATAAGCATAGTTGTATAAAACCTTTTACAGCATTTCCTTACTATAAGTGGCAACTGGAAACTGGTCTGAGCAGGATACCTTAATGGGTATGTAGCTTTTCAAAAGTTCACTTTATTTTTTTGGAAAATTTCAACCAAAATGATACAGTCAATTTTTTCGATCACTTCCTTTTATCATTCTCTCTCCTTTGCTCCTCGCACACTGTTATACTACTAGCGGAAAGATATTTTGTTTTGCCCATGCTGTAATGTTCTGAGATTATATCTTAGTCTGAGACTTGAACAATGGTTTATGTCTAATACAAAAAGGGTAAGGAGACCCTCCCATTGAGTCACGAGATTCAGAGTAGACCCCCTTGCTTTCTAAACTCCTGATGGAGTCTAGGTGTGGCTGGATCCACTCCTAGTCCCAGACTTGGTCAATGGTTTATGTCTAAGGGATTATATGTGCTCAGCAGCAGTCTAAGGTTCATTCACAGTTTTAAGATAGATCACAAGATTTTAGTAGCACTTTATCATTGACTAATTTAACATTTACAAACTAAGTCAGTAGAGTCTACTACAATCACAACAGTGACAATTACAGATTATGCTTGCTATCAGTTCACGCACAGACACAGACACAAAGATAGATAAATATACGAAGGTATACCTGTTAAAAATTCACCTCGAGTCCAGTGAAATATTCACGTCAAATGTCTCGGCATTTCTCAACGGGCAAGGGGTTGAGCCTCGAGGAGCGTTTCTACCCAGGTCCCGTCGTCAGTCAGCAACGGTCCTCTGAATATTGCAAACTCAACAGTTCGTGAGCTCTGAGAGGCATCCCACTCGGAGGGAGGTACTGAGTGCAGCCCACTGCAGTCCAGGAGAGCTCAAAGGGCCTCACTTGGGACCACTGTTTATTGGGTCACAAGCTGATTTGCTTTAGTAATCCGTGAAAATTCTCAAGGTTTCAGTAACAATGGTATCATTCCACTTGAGCTAAGACTCAGATAAGGGGATGATGAATTATCCCCCCTCTTGTCCCCACTTGGGCCAGGCAGCAGGAGTTCCTGGTACGGTCAGTACGTTCCCCAACCTCAGCTACACAAGAGTTCCTGATATGGTAAAGGGACGCTTCACCTCCTGACTCATTACACCAAGGCCAAGGTTTAACAGGAGTTTCTGAGATCATGGAGCTGCCCGGGACGGGGCAGGGGGGGAATGCACCACCACACACCCCCCGCCTACTCACTGGTGGGGTGATGTGAGAAGCAGAAAAGGCCTTGACTCTCTGTAAGCATGGCTCAGCAATAACAAAAACATCTCTGTATTATCAACACTGTTTTCAACACAAATCCAAAACTGTCATTTCCTAAGTCTGAATTCCAGCATTTGAATGGCAACTTTAATAATGGTCTTTTAACATAGATTCTTTTGCATATCATTAATGTGTAATTTTGCAGTCTAGCTGTAGTCTGAGACAATGTACTTGTTTGGTTTGCTTCAAGAAGATGGGAACCTGCTTGTGATTAATCTGTCTTTTGTCTTCTTCGTTCACTGAGGAGTATAATTTGCCCCAACTCTTTGTTTCTCTCTCTGCACTTGTTACTATACATTGCTGTCTTTCCAGATATACGTGATGTGAGAAGCAGCCCTGCAGGAACTATTCCCCCTGCTGCCCCCGACGCCCTCTCTCTTCCAGAGCAGGCTCTGACAATACAGATAACCAAAATAGCATATTCATCTTTGCAAAAGTAGATCAGAGGCTTACAAGTGACACAGGTCGGAATATCTCAGACTCCTTTGTTCTTCCTTATGTAACTTGCTCTTTTTCCTTAAGGTGGCATCCCTTGGGAAAAGGAAAAAATAAGGAGATTGGGTTGCAGTTGACCTTGAAAAAAAGAAAATCCTCTTGAACTCAAAATTGCCTTTGTAGATTCTGTAGACTTGGAGATCTTGAAGAGCTAAAAATGTCATTAAAAATATGATGAAGCAATAAGTTGAGAGTTTGAACCATTCCAGAAAGCTGTCCTCTCCAAAGAGATAAAGTTTGAGAACTTCAACTTCAGAGAAACAACTCTGGATGTGAAAATTTCAGACTGAGCAACAGAAGAAATTCAATTAGCTTCAATAGAAAAAAACAGATCGTGGGATTAGGTGGCTCTGTGATTTAACTGGGGTTTGAATGAAGATCACTAAAATCACCTTGAATGCAATTTAAGCGGGATGTTGTCTCCTGTCTACAAAAATAAGAGCTTGAACATCTAGTCCCTGTTTGCTCACATCATGAAACAGCTAACACAGTAGCTGCATGTTACATTGGAGAGGGGAGGCCCAGCGTTACAGGGAATGCTGAATTTTGGGAGGGAAGTGTCTTAGTAGTGGTCCCTGACAGAGCTTGCTTAAGGCCTAATTAAGCCAGTATTGTCAGGGACACCTCATATTCAAGGAAATTCTAATCATCTTTTGTTTCAATTAAATAGAGTTTTTCTTTCATATTCTTCACCTCTTTGGATCACTATGCTGAAGAGTCTTGTAGCCTGTCCTATGCTGCACATCCAAGTGCTTGTGAGGCTAAGTGCACATCTGCTGAATTGTCTTTAAATAAACTTTGAGTAACACTTTTATTTTGTTGCCTTTGAACACTGAGATTTTTAATGAAAGCTTTGGAAAAGAGGTGTTCACTTGTAATGTTCCAGTCAAGCTGTTCTGTAATGCTTTTTTGAAGACATGGTTTTAGCTAACTTCCTTACTTGATACCTAATCATAGCCCATAAAACAGAATGAGCATCAAAAGACTTGTGTGGCCATTTGAATTTCATAGCCTTGAGAGTCAGGATTAGCGTTTTACAGCATTTCTTTTTTCTTTTCCTTCGTACACCTCCTAGAAGCTTAGAAATAAACGCCCAGTGAGCCACTGAAGTGCTTAAATTACTGCAAACACCAACAGCTGGTATAAATAGGCTAGTTCACTATATATAATTAACAGTGTGCAAATATGCCATTTTTAGCCTTTTTAAAAGTTCATACTGCTCAGTGGCCAGGAGCCAGTGCAGAGTTCAGGGACCTGATTTTAGAACAACATACTTAGACCATGAGTTGCCACCTTTCATTCACACTCTTGCCTTCAACCAGTGGTGGTGGCCTTGCCAGAGGAAGCAATAATTTGGACTCTAGCTTGGGAGGTAGGGTAGGAGCAGCTTTTATCACAGGAGTCCTGACTTTGTACCTTAAAGCACCCACTCTCAGGCTGTCTCATAAGGCGGTTTCAAGCCCAAGAGCTGATCCTGTCAGTGTTTCCTTTTGAATTTATAGTCTGATCTGCACAGGTGGGCTCCCATGACCAGTGCCAGAAAACACTTCTGCAGAGCTCTGTGTGGATAGTGTGCAAGGCCTTTCTGTAGAATAAAGGGGTTTTTTTGGAAGGTTCAAGTTTATTCATATACTATATCCCTTGAAGTATTTGAGGCAGAGGTGATGAACTATGGTTCAGATCCCTGTGCATTCTTGGAATATGGAGTGTAACTGCCACTTAAACATCAGATATATAATTTTGCCTCTAAATTTCTACTTCACATCAGTTTTCCATTGTATGCTCTATTTTTGTGAACAAAAAGTATGTTTTAGATAGTAGTGGAGTTAGATATAAATATATGGAAAATAGTATCTCATCAGCTACATCTGATCAGCTGGCAGCTGCCACAGTCTGCTCTGGCTGTAGCTTTGGAAATGCTGAGGGCTTGTCAGCTGGCTGTCTTGCTAGGGTCTTGATGAATTGCCTTGCTTTTTGGGCATTCTTGAATGATTCCCTAAAATAATTGCAACAGGTACTGCTTATGTTTTCCTTTTTTAATACTTGCTTCAGCTCTTTGGGAAGCATTGTTTGTTAAAATGTGTGCGTATATCTCACATGTGTTCCACCTAACATGGCACCAATGCAAAAATATTTACTTTTAAGTCACACCCATCTAGAAAACAAGGGTGGGCTATGACAACTCCACTGAAAGTCGCTGGGAGCTGTCCCCCTCAGCTTTTCAGAGCTTGCCCATGTCATGCAGCGGAGCCCAGTAGTGGCAACCCTAACTAGTACTCACCTGACTCCTTCCCACCAAACCGGAGTTGGAGGCAATGTAGCCATCTCACAGCAGTGCAGTACTCATGCTAAGCATGGTTTATTTGCTTATGAAGCACAGTTTGTCTGTTTAACCAAGTGTCACTGGGATACCCCTGTACTCCTCTAGGACCAGTAGCTAAAATCATTTCACTGTGTCTGCCTGTTCCATTTTGCCATACAGGGAGGCTTGGGGCTATTTCAGGGACTGCACTGCCTTGCGTTATTCTGCATTCACAGGCCCCCTTTGGCGGTTGCAAATATTCATCATCTGAAGTTTATCATGTGATTGAACTAGGGTTCAGTTAGATAGTTAAAATATTGTCTCCTAATTTATGTTGRTCAATATGTCGGCTCCTCCAACACTTCAACAGAAAAATAGAAGTGATTATCGTTCTGTAGCCTCTGTGGGTTATACAATTGATCTGGAGCTGCACTGCAATCTTTTGCTAGTGTGGTGTATTGACCAAGCTGTGGGAATGTTTTCTGTTTGTTTTTGTTTGGTTTAATATGGGTCTGCTAGGAAAAACAAGCAAGAAGAGGAAAAATTATAGCTGAACATGACAGACATCTGCAAACCCTTACAAGTTTTTTCAAGTGCAAGCTGTAACTAAAAACAATAATATTTTCAGTTATCTGAGCCAGTACTGAGCCAACTTGCTATTTGAAGACAGTGAAATAGATGTGTCTTAAAATCCAGCTTTGCAAGTGTTTTGCTCCAACTGTCAAAATAACAATGCTTTTTCAGAAATATCTGCATGGCCTTTGGATCCATGACATAGATAGTTTAAGGCGATTTTATTCATTTAAGATATTAAAAATTACTTTAATACAAAACTGTTTGTGACTTTGAATTGTGTTTTTCTGATTGTTTAGAAGAAGAAATATTTCAGAAAAATGAGAAACAGACAGTGCTTTCCAGCACTTTTTAACCAAAGATCCTTCTGTAGCTTTTTTTGTCCAAATTTTCCATAGGTAAATTGTAAGCATGCTATCTGTCGTGATCTATTCTGCTATTCCACTTGCAGAAAATGCATCTTAGTTGAGGCACTGACTGAAAACTGGGTTTTGCAAGAAAGCTATCTACCAGCTGTAAAATAGCTCTTACTCCCTTTCCAATATGCAATACATACCGCACTTTTCTACAAAATGTGTTGGTGTCAAGAAGAGGAATTGAGAACAATTTACTGAGAAATATACTGAAACCTGTTGGTAAAGATACTCTCCTGGGATATAAAGGTTCAAATCCCATCAAAAAGAACAGGTATGCGTTTGAACATGAGAGTCACATCCGACTGAAAGGCCCTGCTTTTGGGCTGCTTGGAAAAAAAGAAGATGCCACATCTTCCCCATCAAATCTCTGAATGTCTTCTCAGCATATCCCATTAATTGTTAAGATTTAGGTGTTAAAAAAATGGGAGAAGAGAGACTCTTAATTCATCCTGAAATAATCAAAAAACACTGCTTTTTTGCTTTGTTGAGTGAAACAAAGACTTACATTTCTGATTCAAATACATAATTTTCCCACCTGATTTTTAATTGTCATTAAAATGAAAAATCATTTGCTTGAAGAGACAGAATCATAGATTTACAAGTTTGTATGGGGAATGAATTTCTCAATAGGAAGAGTAGATAGTACAGCAGATAGTCCAGAATATTCTTGATTTCAGAATTAGCAGGAAAAGAAATATAGAGATGCAGCCTGAAAAGAACAATGTTGTTTCATTCATTCTAATTCGCACTGTCCTCAGGATGGACCAGGCAAAACAAGCATTTCCCAGCACATCCATCTATGGCAATAATTGGTAATTTAATAAAGTACATTTGCAGCTCAGGAAAGTTCCTTTATAACTGCATTAACCAAAACATGTAGCTCTACCATAGTTACAAATAATGCAAGATTATTCCATTTTTAACTATTATTCTGAAGGGTTCATAGCACCGAAAACCATTAAATAACTTGTATGGGAAAAATGCTTTAACCTGCTTAATACTGGAGCTTTAATGAATTCTGTATGAAAGTAATTTCACCTAGACTGTGCTAAGTAGCAGAACTGTGTTTTGCTTTTTGTTTGTTTACCTTTTTTTTCTTTTTTCACAGAACAGCTTATGTAAAGTAGTTCTATAACAAGTTTTAAAACCAGGTTTTAACTTTGTGCCACCATGCACTGATGAACGTAATTGATGTGGGTACAAATAATGGGATTTTGACTTTCAATATACTGGGTTAAGATAGATAAAGACGCATGTGATGCCAGACACATTTGATGTCAGAAATTGTCCTTCTGGACATAAACTTAAGGTGTGGATGTTGTTGGTTCTCAAAATTTGACCCTAAATCTTTTACCACAAATGAATTAATAAGATGAAGACCTAATGAGATATAATGTTATTTATAAATTCAGTATTTATTTGAAATGCACACTAATATGTGAATAACTTTGTCTTTGTTTATTTTAACTGAACTCAAAAAGATTGCTTTTTGCTTAATCTCCCTAGACAGCCATGAATAGATAAGTTCCTCTTTTATTATGCGTGCTGTACTTTCATAGCACTAGCAAGTTAGTCAAACCAGATTTGCACACAGTTATTTGCTGCAGAATGAAGAGTAGAGTGTTGTTTTCCCTTGAAAGTTCCTTCTTCCTTTCAGTGCATCTGAAGAGAACCTTCCTCCACTTAATCAGCCGCATCTTGCTGAATGCTCCATGTAACAAATAAACAGGGAGCCTAGAGACCCCCCTATTTTTGCAAAACAAGACTGATGTTTTAAACCACTTTTTTTTACTATGCTTGATTAATGCATGTCTCCTATGCAACCTATAGTCTTAAATGTGTGCTTATCAAGGTCAAGTCTGGTTAAACTAAATGTTAATATAGGGAAGCACAGGTGTGTTGATATTCATTTTAGCATTTGTAACTAAGTTCCTAGTGCGAGTGGGAGAATGGTCAAAAGGCAGAAGAGAATGAGGTAGATGGTATGAAGAGCTCACCCCAATTGCTATCTATCAAAGCTACAGCACTGTGTAACTTGAAAAAGAGTTTTGAAAGCTGGTGACTACCAAGGATTAATGGCACTGGCAATAAACTTCATGCTAAACAATTGAATGCAAGGAGTAAAAGGAAGATATCTAATCAACAAGGCCTACTAGATGTAAACTTTCCACATTAGCTTCTCAAGTGTAATTACATCTTCAAAAGCACTTGTTGAAAAGGTGAGCAGTAAAGTATGGGTACCAAAGTATGTCCCCTTACATAGTGAATAGCTTAATATGCTGTCATGCATTTTTTAACTACTTTTGATAGTGCCTTTTTAAACATCCAAGACTAAACAGACTATCTCCTCTACTTCAGCATGTAGGGCCAATTGCAAATTTTTTTACACAACTTTGGTTTCTTCTTACTTTCACATTCTGGGTCAGATTCTACTTCAACTTTCACCTGGTTGTTGAGCGTAATAGCTGCCTTTTGCTGACAGCGCAGCTGTGTATCTCTGTCATAGATCGCTCATTTACAATGAGGATGCACTTGTGCATGAGAATATTACCAAATAATATTTTATATCATCAGTGGCTAATAGGCTTTTGGTATTAACCACCTGTCTCTCTGTTACTACCTCATAGTGCTCTCCCGATGCAGTGAACTATTCAAATTTCTTTTTTCCTCTGGGATTTATGCTTTCTTAAAATGCTCCTTGCATTAGCAAAATTCTTTTCACATTATTCATACAAAACTTCCATTGTTTACATCATCTATGCAGCAGCCAAAAGGGAGCACAGCATATTACAGAGTGAATAGAGATATCTACAGAAACTTACTGTGTAATTTTGACATCCTGCAACAAGTAAGAATAACAAATAATATGAGATACAAAGTAAGAATAAAAGGAAGTCATGGAAAAATATCATATGGTTATTTACATATGGTACCTATCTTGATGGATTAACTTTAGAAACATCAGTGAACTAGACATGATCTTACAGATGGAAAAAAATGATTACACCAAGATTTCTTGAGCTATGAGCCATGAATCAGGGAAGAACAAGGCAGCTGTCTTCAGTTTATAGGAAATCAGAAAACTATTTTGGGGGAGACTGTAGGAAAAATGACAGGTAATGAGGGGAGATTATGGAGGGTAGTGGAAGTTTTGTGTGTATACATATTTCCAAAAGCATTTCTGCATACAGGGATCAGGTGACAAAAAAAAATGAAAGACAGATTTTGAGTGAGGTCAACAGAAGGAACGTGAATCGCCATTGGCACAGGAGAACATGAGAATTGGAAAGAAGGGCAGCAGGTGACTGAAAATAGTATATGGGCAGTAACATAGCTATACAGAGTGTTGAAAATCAAGGAAATTAATATGAAGCAGATGCAGATGGTGATGCCAGATCAGGAAAGGTATTTGTGAAAGGGGTGACTGTAAAGTAGTCAAATTGATGGTTGCACTCAATGAACATGACAAAAATGGCAATAGGTGAAACCTAGAGAAAAGGAGGTATATAAATAACTAGGTAAGGACAACAAGTGAAGATTGATAGTAAGAATTAGATAAGTTTGTTTTGAATTGTTAAATGTGATATTTAGTGGACATTATTCCTCATAGGGAAAGGCTCCTTGACTTGCTGGAAACAGTTAGCAATGCTTAAAAGCAATAATTTAATATTGGGAAAAAGTAATTTCTGAAGCAGGCTTATGTTTTAGATGCCCTTAGCTAAACTCACCTTCAAGAACTGAAGTGGGATTTTTCAGTCCTGAAATAGCCATGTCTACACCACGAGTGAAAGGAAACTTTCTACCTAGGGGCAGCTATTGTAAAAATAAACTAGTGAATTACACTTTCTATCCACAGTTCAGTGTTTTCAAAGTTATAAAAATATTATAAACTTCAGGACTTTTGTCAGTCAACTGTATTTAATTCTTACTTATTGCTAGCTGGACCTAGATATAGCTAGGACTGTATTGGCCCAGGCCTGTATAGAGTTAAGGCAAAAAGGCAGTCCTTGTCCCCAGAAGTATATGGTTTAACCATATGAGGAAAATGGGGTATCGTAAATGGGGAGTATAGTACATGAAGACAAAACTGCTCACCTAGAAAGGAAATTTTTTACAGACTATTAGCAGCCTAAATGTTCTCAAGCTTTTTGTAGGCATCTCAGACATGCAGGCGCAATTCAAAAGAAGGCAGCAGGGTGGTTGTCCAGCTGTTGATAGCTGCTACTCTATACAGGGGAAACTTCATAAGAACAAGTGCAAACCTTTGAAAATCAAACCATGCATAGTAGTGGAAGATTTTATTCTAGGATGGTCAAAGCAGATGCATTGTTTAGAGCATTATAAGCAAGAGTTTAATTAGAAACAGTCTGCTGGAACTCAGTCTCCCTGGGAGTGCCTTACACCATGTGTTCCAGGTCTTGCTGTTGTCTGCGATTGTCTTTGGTGATTCCCGAGGCTCAGTTTATGTGCCTCTTAAAAAGTCTTTAGGAACTAATCTTTAAGTACTGAATATGACAAATAGGTTCTGAATAGACTGTGAAGGACTTTGAAATACAATCAGATACTGTTCTAGATAACATCCACTTGAGAAGCATATAGGAAAATAAATATTTTTTTCCTAAGGACTCCCTTGCCTTTTAAAAAATTATTTTAACCATGCAATTTGAGGATACTCAGACATTCATGAATTTTAACAGCAGAAGGGACCATTGTGTTCATTTAGTGACAGTTCCTAGGCTGCTCAAGACACTTGAAACCCATAATTTTTGTGTAAGGTATGGCATATGGTGAAAAAAAGGATATGATTTCAAAAGGACAAAAATGCTTGAGAATCTACCCCCCTCCTAATGTTTGTGATTCTTTAGGCTCGCAGTTGAATTGTAAACCTGAGCTTGAACTTTATCTTTCATTATTTTCTGGTTACTGGATCTCATTATACAGTTTTAAAATTGTTATTGTACGGAGCTATAAGCCAGGAATCTTTTACTTACATATATTTGTAGATGCTGATCAAGTCACACCTTAGCCTTCTAATTGATAAACTAATTAGAGCTTATTGATGCTTTCACAGATGGATTTTCCGTATTACAAGTTATTTTGAAGACCTTTTTTGAATCCCTTCTAGCTTTTTACCAAGTAATTTTTAAAGTGTGCGCTGCACAGCATGACATAATATTCCAGTAATGGTCTCACTAATACTCTTTACAGAGATAAATACTGGCTCTTCAGTAATCTTAGTATTTGCTGGCTTAAGCATCTAGGAATCACAGTCATTTTCTTATCTATAGCACTGTGCTGAATGTTCATGCTTAATTAGCTCATTTACTATGACCCCAGAATCTTTCTCAGTGTAAATGTGTTTCAGAATGTGGTCTCCCATTTTATTTTCAGATCTTGTTTTTGTCTCTGCAAATTGCATGGTCTTCAAAAAAATAACATCTTCTGGAACAATCAGATTACTGTGCATAGCAGCTCTATACACTGTTACTTTGCACTCTGCTGATTTTTGTTATTTTCAGACTGCATAGGTATAGCATACAGCATTTGTTCATCTATTACACATCTTTGCTGATGTTTACAACAGTAAGGGAGAATTAAGAGATATTAATGAAATGCAGGTGAAAACAGATGGGTTAAAGTTGTGTGTCTGAGGCAGCTGGGGTTTCCTATTGTTGCTGTGTAGCAAATCTTGCTGCTACAAATGGCAGGACTAGCTGAGGCATACATGAACCAGTTCCTGAGCTGAAGCATTTACAGTCAAGCATACTAAGGTAACTGAAAATGAGTATCAGTTCACATGACTATGCTGCAGTGGGTTTGGGGCTATTCCACCTTCCTGTCTAGCAACAGCAATCAAGGAACATAGATGGGTGGGTATCTTGTGGCAGGAGCATCTTTAGCCACTAAGTTGAATCCACCAACATTCACAAGTCAAAACTACAAAATATGTAGCTGCAATGTTTTAGGAATAATAATGTAAGGTGCACCCTTTGCTATACCTTCTCCTTCTATCCAGAAAGTTTGCAGGAGGGTAATAGCGCTTCATATGCTTTTGTTCTGGATTTTGCCATTGAGTTGTGATGCAGGATGAGAACTGTTTCTGTAAGGAGATAGCTGATGTACAGTGATAAAATATGAGCTAAGGGCATGGGATTGTGTTTGGGCTCTGTGGATGAAAATAATGTGTTACTGTCAATGCACCTGGCTTTGAATGCTCTCTGTTTGCATACAAAAAGACTTTTTTTCCGTTTTGTTTGAGGCAAAGAGTGTGCGTGCCTGAAAAATAATGATTATCTGCCATGTGCAAAGATATGATTTTACTGGTTGATATGTTGTCATTCAAGTGCTAATGGAATGGACCTCGAGGTTTTGTTCATTAAAGACTATTTAATTGCTAGGATGTAACATGAAGGTGCATAAGAAAATCATGACTTCAGAAGGATGGCCAGAAAAGCTATGTGTTTGCATGTGCCTCAATACAAATGCTTCTCACAGTCCATGTGACCTGTAGGCTGTCCTTTTTGATCCTCTGTGCAGCAGCATTTGTAATATTAAATAGTGAAATTTAAAATGAGAAAATTGAGGTTTTCAACTCACTTTTGGAAATGTGAAGCTAGATAAAAGCCAAATTGGAACCCTAGTAACCAACAGTGGTGATAACTGGTTGCAAATATATAGACATATTAGATTTAGAATAAATGTACCGTATAAAACTGGATGTCTTCAATAAATTCACAACAGATTAAATTATTCATATAGACATTTACATCATAATTTCATGACATAATAAAGATATCTCTTTAAAAAACAACAATGACCAAGTAATGCCTGACATTATTATAAATATTGGACATTATTTAATTTGCAAACCATTTTAAAGGTTCTTTTTAATGCAACACCTATCTGATGTAACACTGATGTAGTAGTTTGTTACAGCACTGAAAATGTTTTTCTTTGCACTGATAAATTTTCACCATCTTGTCCAGGGATTCTTGGTGAACAGGCTGACATGTTTCTTTTAGTTTTTGTATTTAATAAGGTATTTTTTCAATCCCATTTGGCCTTCACTAAAAAAAAGTGAAACAATTAGACAAGTTATTTATGAAAAAGAAATTGCAATAATAAGATGCTAAATAAAATAAGATGCTAAAAAGAAGCTAGAGAAATGGAGAAATGTGTGGGTTTTTTTCCTTTATGAGGCATTCTAGCAGTGTATGGATTTCCATCGGTAATATCTCTTACAGATGTGTTGCATCAACTGTCATGAAAAATCTGTCTTCACCAAGCTGTTATCTGCTATATAATCTATTTACCTTACCCACGGATATGTTTCTTCTCCGTGAGTATTAAAAAGGATCAGGTAGAATGCTGACATACACACAGCCTTCCCAAAGGAAAAAAGTTTCCTTTGGGAATGGGTTTTTAAAACTCATTCAATCTTAAATGACCTATCTTGGACTAAACTGTCCTGTACTAACACACTTGAGTTTTTAAGAATAAATTTATCTTGCGTTTTCTCATTTAGAACTTTATTCTCCTATCTACAATCCCATTTGTCAGACATTTTCATGCTGATGTTTGAATGCACGTATAAAAGTCTTTTGGTGGAAACAGCTGAGCCAAGAGTTTGTCCTCTGGAGAATATGTTTATCTTGCGGTACCCTTTGTTTGGATGCACTGCGGTTTGGACAGCTTAAAAAAGGACGATGGTGGCAAATACAAATTTTCGTGCTGAAGGGGTATAAGGCTTTGATCCGCCATCCTCCTTACATGTGGAAGTTGACTATACTTTGCAAAAGGAGAGAAGCAGGAAATGAAGGTGTGGTCTGCTATGCAATGTAAAGCTGGTTTGTACTGGGTTTATGAATACTTCATACGGCATGGGCTGTGAAGTAAAATTATTGAACATGGTTATTACATTTTCTTTTATGAAATGTGGTAGTCTGTCCTAGTAAGAGCATATCAGAGAGAGAAGAAGAGAAACAACAATATGTGAGAGGGCAAATAATAGACAGTGGCTTACTTCCAAACTCTAACCTGAAGTGAGTTTGGAGGTTARGGAATCTAAATACTTGAAAACTCTCTGTAGAGGAAGGAAATGGGAAGTTTTTCATACACCTTTACGGAGACTTGATGCAGTTGGTAATGATGGTAAATGTTGCAGGAGCTGGTAAACCTTAAGGAATTAAAAAATACATATAGACAGCATATTCTTCTAAAATCTTTTTTTTTTCTTAAAAGTTGTGGTTCTTAACATAATACTTATCTTTAAGAAGGCCTTTCTGGAAATTTGGTGATTGCTGCTCAACCAGATATATGCCTTTTAAAATGGCATGACAGCCTTGTGTGTTTTGCTGTCAGGATGCTAACAGCTAATGTTTCAGGCTGAGGACTGAAGCACTCTTGCATGGCACGAGACAGTGATGGTTGCCTTGTGCAGAAATACATTACAGGCAAAAGTTGTTGGTCAATAAATAACATGTCATTTCTGCAGCAGAAGCATATTTCAAGTGAACTGTAATAGTGTGTTAGTGTCTATGTTTCTTTCCGTTAAATAAGAAATGTTAAATATAAATCTACTTACAGATATGCATGGTAAATATCAATTGATATTCTGCATCAACACAAACTGTGCATATGGACAGAGAGCAGAGTAAGAAAATTAAAATCATCTGAACAGACTTAAGCTTGAATTTTGCCATACTACTCAAAAGACATTGCCTTTTTTATAGAGTCCCTGAGGTCCCACAACAGGGGTCAGGGAAGGAAAATGGAGTTTTTACAGAGAACCTGGAATTCAGGCTCATTTCTTGCCAAGAGTGCTTACTTTCCATGTTTTTAGCTGGCAGCTACTCTGAGTATGTAGCCTCCATATTTTCTGCTCTTACAGGTTGTAGCCGGCCTTTCTTTTCCTCAGCTGAATCCTGTCCGCTCTCTTCATTACCTCATTTCTTAGAGTCCTGGCAGCTTTTTAGCAGTGTTGTGCGTGGCATGTCTTTTGCTTCTCTCTTCCCAAGCTGCCTCTTTTCCCAGGGGTCCTTGTGTTTTTCATCTTTACTGATCTCTTATGAGGCAAAAATGGACATAGATGTATGGGAAGAGGCTTTTGGAGTACTTCAAAATTATAGGATTAAACTTACTGTATTTTAAATGAATAATATAAAAGAAGGTGGAGGAAGGTTTGAAGGCAGTTTTGGAGACCCTGTCAACATGGTGTTGCTTTTCTTCAGGTTTTTTTTCTGTTTTAGTTCTGGTTTTCCATATTTTATCTTCTCTTTCAAACGCTGTGTTCATTCTCTTCCCCTTTTCTGTTTCCCAATTCCCTCCTGACTTCATTACAACTCCTGACGCTGTACCAAGAGAAGGTTTCATTTTAGTGCTCCCATTGTTTCAGGATCTTAAGATCTTGGTTACTTTCTTCTGTCAATGTGTTAATCACTGTGCTTTCTAGTCAGGCATATAGCAGTTACTTACAACAATGTTGTCTTTTTTCCATTTGTACCACATGGACTGCAATGAAGGCCCTCAATCTGACTTGCACCTCTAAGCACAGCTGTAACAAAAGTTTATTATTATAATGTATCACACAGATTCTAGCACAGGTCTTGGTCTAGGACTATGGCTTCTAGGTACTAGTGTAAGATAAACTGATTATATTTAATAAAAGAGTGTAAGAGGGTGCAGCACCTTATCCTTGCTTTCTCCCCTGGATTGACAGAACGGACTGCGTACACTGATTTACTGGGAGATGGTGACTAACAATTTGTCTGCTACTTGACTTTACCAAACGACTTCTGAATTTCTTGATTTGTAGCATCCATATTGTTAAAACTTAAATTAAATCACTTACATAAACTCAGATTAACTCACTGCTTTTTAGCTTTTTAATACCCCGGTATGTTTTAAAAGTCAGAAACATTTGATCAGTATTTACGATAATGAATATATCATTTACCAAGATTGTGGGGTTTTCCCAGTCTTTGTTTCAGCAGGAGAAATGAGACTCAGTGTGTGTATTGGGTTTGCATGGCAAGGTTTTGGTAGTGAGGGGGGCTACAGGGGTGGCTTCTGTGAGAAGCTGCTAGAGGCTTCCCCGATGTCCGATAGAGCCAATGCCAGCCTGCTCCAAGATGGACCCGCTGCTGGCCAAGGCCGAGCCCATCAGTGACGGTGGTAGCGCCTCTGGGATAACATAGTGAAGAAGGGGGAAAAAAAACCCTGCGCAATGGAAACTTCAGCCAGAGAGAGGAGTGAGAACATGTGAGAGAAACAGCCCTGCAGACACCAAGGTCAGTGAAGGAGGGGGAGGAGGTGCTCCAGGTGCCGGAGCAGAGATTCCCCTGCAGCCCCTGGTGAAGACCATGGTGAGGCAGGCTGGGGACCCATGCTGGAGCAGTCTGTTCCTGAAGGACTGCACCCTGTGGAAGGGACCCACACTGGAGCAGGGGAAGAGTGTGAGGAGTCCTCCCCCTGAGGAGGAAGGAGCGGCGGAGACAGCATGTGATGAGCTGGCTGCAACCCGCATTCCCTGTCCCCCTGCGCCGCTTGGGGGAGGATGTAGAGAAAATTGGGAGTGAAGTTGAGCCCAGGAAGAAGGGAGGGGTCGGGGGAAGGTGTTTTTAAGATTTGGTTTTATTTCTCATTACCTTACTCTGATTTTGATTGGTAATAAATTAAATTAATTTTCCCCAAATAGAGTCTGTTTTGCCCGTGACGGTAATTGCTGAGTGATCTCTCCCTGTCCTTATCTCCACCCACGAGCCTTTTGTTGTATTTTCTCTCCCCAGTCCAGCTGAGGAGGGCAGTGATAGAGCGGCTTGGTGGGCACCTGGCATCCAGCCAGGGTCAAGCCACCACACTGTCTCCTTGAAATCCAGGTAGTTTTTTTAAAAAGTATGAATAGAAAGATCATCTGTTCAGACTGGCTTTTCCTGTGTTAACAAGGTCAGCTGATCTGTTCTCTTTTTAGTCTTGTCAGAACTATCTTTTTTACATTGTGGTTCATCCACTTTTTTTTGTGTCCTCATCTTAAAACTGTTCATTAAAAATAATCCCTGAATGCAGATTAATGGCTTGTTATGATTTTGGCCTGATCAACTACTTATTTCTATTACAGAGACAGTGACTATTGGCAAGAGTAATAAATATATAATAAATTGCAGGGTCAGATCATTAATTGCAATTGTTATGCCTCTAATATTTTATCTACTTCATCACTCTTCTGTCTACAAACCTATCTCGGCTAGGAAAATTTTAATGCTCCAAGTCTCTAAGTAGCTTTAAATAGCTGCCCTATCTTTTAAAAATCAAACTTGATTGTCCCTCAGCTAAGGAATTTTACCTCCAAAACAAGCTGGTCTGAGTACAGGAGGACATTGTTCAATCATGCACAAGTGACGACTTAAAACCTTGTATCTATTAGCCCTGTAGAGTAAGAAATGTGGACTTCATATCTCTTGACAGTAACATTTCCTGGATACCCAGTAGGGCCACGCAGCTCAGCTTCTGGTTCTGTAAGAGTCTGAAAGATGGAACAGTAAGCAGGGTTGTTTGTAATAGGAAAACAATAGTTGTTTGAGTTTTGTTTTGTTTTGTTTTGTTTTTTTTAAGAAACATCTTAAATGCATCTTCTGTAATTTTCTTTTCCTCAAACCTCTTTCCAGCTAGAAAAGCCTAATGATTTTCATAAACCATTTTCTCTCCAAAATGTTCCAACACTTTACAACAGCTTTTTTCCCCCCTGAAACATGTAAAATACTGTATTAGAAGTATTTTTAATGCTTTCTGGAACTGTCTGCATAATTCCCAAGGAGGTGACACTTCTCTCAAAAAATTATGGTGATGAGATATTTGATCAAAGAAAATAATTTTTTTTACCTTAAGAGTACGTGTATGTGTGTGTTGCAACATATATATATATATTTATATATATTTTAAAGATAGTATTTATACACACACACACACACACACACACGTGTATATATAAACAAGCTGAAATTAAGGCTGGAAACACATTTCCGTACGCTTGACTTTTTGCTTTTTGATAATGCATGTATATATATTATTTACTGCACGCTAATCAAACTCTTCTATGAAATAAAAAAAAATGCATTTTTCTCAGTAGCTTTATGGTTCATCATATAAAATCTGTGTGCTTCACAAAGATTTCATATTGACACCACTCCAGAAAGTGAACATACCTATTTTATAGGCAAGTGACTTGATCCAGAAGACTACATTCTAGTAAATTCGTCTCCTGGTTTGTGGTTCCTAGGACTTGAATTTTGATGTTTTAGGTTAAATTAAATATCTTCACACTGAATTCAGATGCTGCCATGAATCATAAGAATTTTGAAAAATCTGGGCTGAGGATCAATTTAAGTTGGAAACATTTCCAAAATGCAGTAGATTATCTTGCTGCTTTCCCTGGATACTGTTCATTAGGTACCTGGAGTGAAGCAGGAACGCTACGGTAAAGAAGCTGTACCTCACTAACCAACTTGGTGCTCCTAGACACGCAGGAGATAGATAGGAAAGTAGAAGATGATGAATGATGGGAGAGCTATCGTAAGGGGAAGTTTTACACTGAGTTTTTCCACCAAGGAAGTGGTGGAGATGGAGCTCAGAGCACTGCCTCTTATTTCACTAAGGAATTAAAAAAACAGAGCAAAATTCAGGTGCAGTTGGAGGTGCCTGTTTTGGGAGGTGTGGATGAGAGTAGGTAGATGGGAAAATAGGAATAAGGGTGAGCTTTTCTACTGCAGTTGAAAACCTTGAAATTCTCCTAAGTATCTTTCCCCTCATGATAAGGAAAGGTGAGTAAACTTTTGACAGATGGAGGAGTCACAATATTTTGAAGGTGTTGGACTGGAGAAAATAATATAAAAGCTCTGGGCATTTCACTACTAGCTTAGATATCCTATATTAATTTCCCTTTACAAACTTAGTATTCAAAAAGTGAGAGTTCAGTTTAAATGTGAAATCATCTTTTTTTTAACTGAAAAAGGAGTCTTTTGTCTGAGCTGTCACTGCAGCATAATTTATCCTGCATTTATTACGATGCACATTCAGTCACTTTTCATTTTTTATTTCCTAGGGTTAATTAGAGTTTTAAAGCCTTTTGTATACTTGCTCCCCCACTGCTACATAATTACAGCTTATAATGAATTATCTTTGAGTTTTGATTGGTTACTGTGGCTTCTCATAGTTTAACAGACACACCTGGAAATAGGAAGCATATGTTCCATGTTGTTTAGGAAAAAAATAGTTTCACCTGTCTTAGCCATCTGAAAGCCAAGTGTCTTGTCTACCCTTCTTGACAAGGCACCTCCTATCATCAATGAGGAAAGATAGGTAATGGATAGGATAGTTTGCCCCCATCACTTTTACACCTGTGTTGTGGTTTAACCCGGCAGGCAGCCAAACACCACACAGCTGCTTGCTCACTCCCCCCTCCCCTCATTGGGATGGGGGAGAGAATTGGGGGGGGGRRAAAGTAAAATTCGTGGATTGAGTTAAAGACAGTTTAATAAAACAGAAAAGGAAGGGAAAATAATGATAATAATAATAATGATAGAATATACAGAATGAGTGACGCACAATGCAATTGCTCACCACCCGCTGAGCGACCCCCAAGCAGCAATCTCTACTTCCTGGACCACACCTCCCATTTATATATTGAGCATGATGTCACATGGTATGGAATMCCCCATTGGCCAGTTGGGCTAGCTGTCCCGGCTATGCTCCCTCCCAGCTTCTTGTGCACCTGGCAGAGCATGGGAAGCTGAAAAGTCCTTGACTAGCAGACTACTTAGCAACAACTAAAAACATCAGTGTGTTATCAACATTGTTCTCATACTAAATCCAAAACACAGCACTAAACACAGCACTAGGAAGAAAATTAACTCTATCCCAGCCGAAACCAGGCCAGTATCCACCCCTTATTCTATACCATCTACGTCATGCCTAGATTTCACATTTTCCAATACAGTCTAATTAATCACCACCACTT
>JAYKAV010001016.1:0-20433 GCA_035582835.1 Phoebastria nigripes | reverse complement strand
GCAGTGCAGGTGTTAACTGATACTCTAGTCCAAGCCAAAATAAGCTATCTGAAAACCCAGGGGGCTGGGAAGTTTGGCACGTTAACAGCCAAGAGGTCTGCAGAAGGCCGCAAAAGCCCAGTAAAGCCCGGTGAAGTTGTTAATGCTTAAACCTCACTGGGTTTTCTTTGTGCTGTGCTTCCCTGCAGAACAACAGCAAATCTCATCCCGCCTACCTCTGGGGCAAGGCTTGATGTTTTTGTGATCATACTGCCGTTTTCTGTATTGGTTGCCAGACCAAAGTTCCCCTAAGAGATAAGGATCAGGAGGACGTGGTCATCTTGTGGATTTCCTTGAAATGGGGGAATTTTACAAGCAGTGGAGATCTGACCGACGGTCAAAASCAGTGGCTGGAGATGAGGAAAGGACAATGCAGAGAGACCAGAACAGGTGAGAGGAGTGCGGTGTGCTGGGAGAGCATCTCTGTGTGCTCATTGACGGGAGATGCCAGAGTGGATCCAGAATATGGTTCCCTGAGACCGGGTTGGGCTCAAAATCTGAAGCCTGAGGTGTAACGTCCTGTACTGGATTTTGGTAGTTAGCATTCATCATCCAGCTGATCAAAACCAGACCCTTTCTCCAGCCGTTGGCAGCAGCTGGAAAACAGAGGTTGAGAAGAGCTTGCTTTTTAAAACCTAGCCCAGACCAGGAGGCTTGTCATGGTACCTGTGTTGTCTTTAACTGCAGTTTTGACATCTTTGAGAGAAGAGGCATTTGGCTGCCAGTTTGTAGTACTGACTGTTTTGCAGATTAAACGTACTCTGTAAGCATGGAAGAGAACTGGGCATGGACAAGCAAACGCTTCAGGCAACTGCAAAGTAGAGATGGGGCAGTCTGTAATATTTCTGTCAGGATCAAAAGCTTCCGGATGTTTCCATTCCAAGAGTCGAGTCTGTTGGGAGCTCCAGTCTCCAAAATTCCAAAGCCCGTGTGTTAAACAGTGATCAGCCCTGATGTTTCTTTCTGCTGCTCTCTAAGACAGTTTCTCTGGSCTTTTTCTYTGGTTGGTGTTTAATCTCTGGTAGGTGTAGAAGCTCAGTTCCATCAAACCACTTGCAAACCTGCCACTTGCCCACCTTCTGCTGGGGGCCAAGCCAAAGGSATGAAGCCTCGTGSTYGTACCAAGCCCRAAGCAAAGTTCAAGCACTGAGAAGTTCCCCCAGTCAGCCCTGAGCCAGAGTGCAGTTTTCTAAGCTGCGATGAGATGGAAGAGCCTGGAAAACSATTCATCGGCAGGAGGCGATGGAAGAAGGTACAGTGTGTATGGCACCTGGGGTTAAGTGATAGGCTCAGTTTCATGTCTGGATCAGTACTGTACTTGCACATGGACTAAGGCCCAGTTGAGAGCAGAAATTCTTGTTCCTDATCGTGGGTGCCAGAGTGCTGTTCCTGCTCTCTCCTCCCCGGTGCATTAATTTAATCYTTTGTGGCTATGCAAGGGCCTTGATAATGCTACTGTGTGGGCCCCGTGTATGTGAATGGCAGGTTTTCTGCATATTTGTGACTGATCTTTCTTGTTTCTTTTAAACAGGAAAATCTTGCTATGTACTCCCCAGGAGCTGAAGAAATGCAAAGARCTGATGARGARAGAGGTGCCAGTCAGGGAGGGAGTGTAGGTTAGTTCTGGTTTTAAATTTTSYTGACTGTGTTCTARCCAAAAGCCTTGTCTTAAACAATTGAAAGGAGCTGAACTACTGGGTATTTTTCATCCCTCCACAATTCTGTATTGCTACGGACTTGAGCAGCCATAGTCATGGACTCTCGGCCTGTACTGTAGTGAGGTCAAAGCAGGGATTCGGAAAAAAAAAAAAGTGTGCTTTTCCAAATTGCTTACAAGATTGAAAACAACAGCTGGCTGTGGGCAGGTGGGAATACAGAGAAATGGGCAGTGTCACTCGGAATGAGGCACAGTGATGTGGGTACAGCCATAGCGTGACAGTTTTCATGGCCTTGAGCAGCACAGCAAGGATGTTCAGGCAGCGATGCTGGCTGCTAGGGGTGTGTGAACAGCTCCTCCYGAGCGTGGAGATGGGCAGGGGGGAAGACGGTGCTGTTGCTGTTGGTGTGTAGCAGCAGGTGGCAGTTGGTGGAAGCTGCTCTCAGGGCCTGCAATTGGGAGCTGTCGTCGTGGTACTTGGTAGGAAATAACATGAGGGAGGAGGCTAAGTCATGAAAGGCCATATTATGTGTGACGTGACGGAAACAACTTCAGGGTGTTAAGGAGACTGTTGGTTGTGATTAAGGCAGTGAGTGAGATGATCCTTGTMGGAGCTTTGTGAGTGGGTCAGAATGGGGCAGGACTGTACATAAGGACAGAAGAGGCTGCGGCAGTAGTTGAGCTGATCAGAACTCAAGTAGGAGATGATTTGGGCTATATCTGGCAAAGTCAGCATCTTGTACGTGTTGCACAGACTGCATAAGGCCTGACTGCTGGTGAGGAAGGGAGTGTAAAAGGAGTGTCGGAGTGCCAAAGAATGGGGCTGGAAGTGATCACAGACTCATTTCTCAGTTTTCCGTGGGCTGTCTCTATATGCCATGTAACTCATTTTGCATTCAGGAAGAAGTGCCACCATTTTGGTAAAAAGAGGGGGGGGGGRAAAAAAGGTATTCTGTGGCAGAGGTAGAACTTGGACTGAGATTACCATGCTTAGTCTTACCATTCTAGAGTATTAAAAACATTTCCTTGAAACACTTTCCCAAAATAACAAGGCATGACTTTCTGCAATAGCTGTTTTCCTAGGAGCTGCATCTGAGCTGAGCCAGATGAGAGAGCCTTGCCTGCTGTTAGTCACTGAGGCTGATGACAGGTCACCCAGCAGTTTTGGCAAGGGCAGAACAAGATAGGTACTTTTGCTTCTCTGTGCTGATTGTAATTTCTGGAACGTGTCTTGCATAAGTTGGTCTTCAGGTTTTGCAGGTTGTGGGTTTGGCAGGATCTATTGTGTCATTAGCATGAAGGTAATAACAAAAGCCGGTGGGATGGGGTTGAGAATCAGAAGGGTAAAAGTGAGAAAAAACTTGTGGGTTGAGATAAAAACAGTTTAATAATGGAAAAGAAATTCTTTTGAAAAATCATAAGGAAAAGAAGAACAACAGAGAGAGGGACATAAACCCCAAGCAAAACAAGTGATGCAAATGAAAACAATTGCTCACCACCAACTGAGCCAGTCCCTGAGCAGCGGTCCCCCTGCCACCCTCTCCCCCAGTTTTATTGCTGAGCATGACGTCATATGGTATGGAATATCCCTCTGGTCAGTTGGGGTCAGCTGTCCCAACTGTGTCCCCTCCCAACTTTCTGTGCACCTCCAGCCTACTTGCTGGTGGGGCAGTGTGAGGAGCAGAAAAGGCCTTGACGCTGTGGAAGCACTGCTCAGGAGTAACTAAAACATCAGTGTGTTATCAATGCTGTTTTCAGCACAAATGCAAAACACAGCCCCATACAAACTACTGTGAAGACATTTAACTATCCCAGCCAAAACTAGGRCAGAAAGGCATTTTGGATTTCATATGATTTGCAAGAGTGCTTGAACATTTTAATGTTATGTTGAGGTACAGTGGTTATAATGTCATCAGAGGAAAGTGAAGACAAAGAAGATGAAGATGGCAAAGATACTCAAAAGCGTTACAACCTTTGACAGCAGAAACATGTCACTTACAGTTTATATGAACAGTTTTCCTTCAATGTATTGTTCTTTTCAAAGATTTACAGACGATGTTTTGTTATTTCCATATCAGAATTTAGTGATTTTAACGTAAAGCTCTCCACTGAAATGTAAAAAAAAGACTGATGTGTCCTGGAAAGAAGTGTAATTACATAGACTGGATAGTTTTACTCTTGTAGTTTACAGTTCTCCTTAAAACCCAGGTGTGTGTTTTTTCATTTGTGCTGTGCAGTGATTAAAAAAAAAAAAAAGACACAAAAAACCACCCCTGAAACTTCCTTTGAAAGTAGATGTGGGTGAGACACATCATCTTTTCTGCCTCTTCCGCTATCCTGCTTTCTCTTAAACTTGTTTGTATCACTGTCATAAATTCCTTGCTGACTCTAGAGCCAAGACAATGTAAGATATTTTTCTCAGGCCAGTCGTCTCCTGTCAGGCAGAGATATCCACGTAGACATGCTCGGTCACAGAGGCAAAAGGACTAACGGGTGCGTGGTTAGTGATGGTTCTCCCTCATCAACGGTGCTGTCAGTCACATCAGGGAAAATGCTTTGGAGGGGTTTCAGATCGGTGGTAATTACAGAATAATTATATGATTATTACCGCTGTAGTCTGAGGGTAGGAGAAGAACAAAGATTTGGGGGGAGGAGAGGATACTTTTTATTAGCCGTTAGATTTTACAAGGCAGCATTTGTGGGTCACTGACAAGATGATCATGGAGGTGGTGGCTGAGATTCTGTAATGGAAATTATTCTGTTCTGGAACTGAAGCCCAAATTGCCCTCTAACAGTCTTAGACTACTGAATCTGGGAGCATACAGTTTCTTTTCTTAAAACTGAAGACAGTTTAGTTACAGGGAGAGCCTGTTTGGAAGTTTTAGCAGTTTGGGGACAGAGGCTGGTTGGGGGCTGGGGTCTTCGGGRGTGGGGGCTGTTTCTGCCCCGTGCCCTTAGCCTGGCGCTCACAGCTGGGAATGGRCTTTCCCAAATCCTGCTGGAAGGAGCCAGATGCGGGACCTGTGGCCGAGCTGGGGGACAGGGAGCGCCCCGGACCAGCCTCAGGACCTGCGGCAAACCTGCCTTTACATCAGCTCTTCCCAGCTGGACACTGCCCAGGAGTCACTTTGAGTGTTGCTGTTGTCCTTCAGGAAGCACAGTACGCAACAAGCACACCCAGAGCTGCACCTGTGCCAGGAGACTTCAAGCAGAGCCAGGGCTGATGGTGACAGTTCCCACCAGCTGTCCAGCTCAGGAAGATGCAGGTAAGTTGCCAGAGAGGGGACAACAAGTGGTTGTCACTTCTCTTGCAGGAACAGGATTTAACAGCAGAAAGGAGGCAGGATRAAAGGGCCTTTGAGATCAAAAGTACATCAGCGAGCTGGCACAGTCGTGATGACAGCAGAGGAAGAAGAGAAGGAGATGCAGGTGATCCGGCTGGGACAATGCTTCCGAGGTGACATCTGCCACACAAACACACTGACAGACAGAGGCATTGGGAGGTCGTGGTGTGGGTGAGAAAGGTGCCTGGGAGAGGGGAGAGCATGGGAAGATGGGAGACAGCAATGGAGAGGGAGGGGAAAAATCCAGGGTGTTGGGAGTGAGGGCACTTCTGTTGTGCAGGTGCTTGTGAGGTCACTGGTGACTGAGGAGCTGTTAGCGTCGGAGCAGGCCCYGGGCTTGTGCACGTGCTTGTGATGTCACATGTTCCTGAGTAGCTGATTGGGTATGAGAAGTCACCTTGCTTGTGATGCTTCTTCTAATGTCACTGATTGCTGAGTAGGYGATAGGGCAGGAGCAGGCCCCTGGCTTGTGCAGCTGCTTGTGTCGTTACTAACTGCAGTTTTCACATCTTTYGAGAGAAGAGGCAGGTAGCTGCTAGTTTATAGTGCTGACTGTTTTGCAGATCTTTTGCTTCTCTTCCCTGTGTCCTGCTCTTGGTCCCTGCCTCTCCCTTTCCCTCTCTCCTTCCTTTTTCCTCTCATCCTTTTCCCTCTGTCCCGCTCCCTTGCCCTGCCTGTGTCCATCTGTCCCTCTGTCCTTCCTCCTGTCCTCCTCTGCTCTCTCTGTCCCTCTGCTCATCATGTTCCTGGCTGCCCTCTGCCCTCTTCCCCTCCATCCCCTTCTCCCTGTCCCTGTGCCTGTTCCTCACCAGGGGTTTCCTTTCTCCACTCCCTGCCCAGCTCCGCCCTTGTTCCCGCCGTCCCTCTGTCCTGCTCCCTTCCCTCTCCGGCCACCGCACCGCCCTGCCCCATCCCTTTCTGCCGCTCTGTCCCTCTCCTCTCCTCCTTCCTGCTCCACCGGGGCTCTGGGACCGGGCCGGGGCAGCCCTGGGGAGGCGGCCATGGGGCCTGGGGCGGGCGGGGCCGGGCCGGGGGACGGTGTCCCTGCAGAGTCAGACAGCAGTAAGGTGTGCCCCGTGGCATGCTGGGAGCTGTAGTCCTGGGGCATGGGGCTTCCAGGCAGCTATGTTGGTTCCCAGAGCATGCTGGGAGCTGCAGTCCTGGGGCATGGGGCTGCCAGGTGGCCATGTTGGTTCCCAGGGCATGCTGGGAGCTGCTGGTCAGTCTCAGGAACGGCAGGGATCAAGGGAGATGAAACGCTGTGGGACAGCTCTGCCGGGGACACTGAAATGCCCTGAGTGCTGCGGGGGGATTTCTGCCTTGCAGCAGCAAAGCTAATCACTAAAGGAGACCGATCCTCCTTGGGTGGCATCTTTGCTGGCTCTCTGTCACCCTGTCACTGGCTTTTTGGGGCCCTGGCTAGTGGGACCCATAGGGCACGTTATSAAAATTCCCTTCCCTAACTGTTTAATCAACCAGTCTTTCTAGTATGGAACTGTATTAACTTTGTAGATATATATATGATGAGTTCACATGATAAGCTGTAATGCGATGAGGTAGTGGAGTTTTACTGGAGACTTTGGTATTGTTCATGCTGAAGTAAAACAAACGAAAGGACAGCGTGGCCCTGGAAAGAAGGACTTTGCTTGTGAAAAGTTTAGAGCTGTCCATGAAGGATAAAGGATACCGCGGGTCAACCAAGCATCCTAGCCCCTGTGACACATCTTTGAAACGCTCCCAGCATCGTCTGGCGTCATAGATCAGTAACTCTAGCAAGACTGACTCCAGGGACATCTGGATCAATAGAGAAGCAGCAAGAATGCTGCAAAACTAGAGTTGCTTTGCAAAGTTTGACTATGATTAGTAGTCGGTAGCATGGGTGCTAGTGATTAGTCAAGTCATCTTGTACCTGAACAATGGAAGGGTATGAGAACCCTGTGTAAAGGCACATTTGGGGTGCCCGAACTGGGCTGGGACATGGCATGYGCATGAAAAAATATTTGCCCCTGTAATTCTATACTTTGCGTCCTAGCCTCTTGCCTCCGTCGGCATGGGCTGGTTGCGAATTTTTCATGACAGCAGCTCGGGGCTCACCTGTGGGCAGGGACTTTTGCTGGATGAGATCCAGGCAGCGCTGGACGAGGCCGTAGAGGGGGTGGAGCAAGCTGGGCAGCCGGTGCAGCACCAGCTCCAGGATCTCGGCATGCAAGCCCCGGCCAGCAATGCCAGCTCGCCAGCCAGGTGCAAGCTGAGTTTTCCGTGCTCAGCCAGTCCCTGCCTGTCCCCCCGGGGCGGCCGYGGCTCCTTCCCAGGACCGGATCCAGCTCGCTGGCAGTGATGGTGATGCTGGTACCAGGGCGGTGATGCTGGTAATGTGGCAGTGATGGAGGCYTCCGTCCTCCTGGCATTGATGCTAAGCAATGTGGTTTCTCCCACGGGCGCCCGCCACCCAGAGCGATGCCCTGTCTACCCATCCTCTTGGTGGCCATCCCCRGGCCAGCTCAGCCACCCAGAGGGTGGGCAGGGGCTGCGTTAACCCCCCCGCCCCACCTCCTGCTGCGCAAATGACAGCAGRCAGAGAGAGGCACTGCAAAGCGAACACCCAACTCTTTTAACGAATTAAGCAAGAAAGAAGGATCTGGGAGAGGGCTGGGGCTGGAGTGGGTGGGTGCAGGTCTCTGCCTCTGGATCTCCTCTGCACACAGGTGTCATGGGGGACGGTGCTGGACAGGTGGGTTACAAGTAGCCATACTCGTTGGCCATCTCCATGTCGGTCTCCCTCTGCCCAAAAACTGCAGCTGGCCCAGTGGCGTCTGCAGGGCCGCCTGCTCCTCCTGGGCCAGCTTCTTCATGCACTCCCGCTCGGGCCGCTGCTCGGGTGTGATGGGCACCAACTCCTCCTGCTCCTCCAGCGGGGTGGGCGCAGCTGTGAGGCCCCCCCAGGGCCCRAGGGATAACACGGAGTTGGCAGGAGGGTGCAGCAGCTGTGGTGGCATGCGCAGCTGCTGCAGCAGCCCCTCGGTGGGGTTTGGCCCCCTGCGGGCGACAGGTGCAGCCAGCTTGGCTGCTTGGGTTTGGCAGCCGCCCCGGTGTGTGCCGTGCTGCTCAATGCCGCTGCTGTCTCCTTGCCATCAGCTGGGGGCTTGGAGGCTGCCGGCCCTGTGCTGGGTCTCGGGGCCGCCAGCAGGGGACTGGGGACCCTGGGGCACACTGGGGCCACCTTGGGGCTCCGGGTTGGGTGGTTGGCGCACCGGCCCCACTACCTTCACTCTTTGCCCCAGYGGGTGGAAACTCTGGGTGGAGATAGAGCAAGCGCGCCCTCAGGTCAGTGTGGGGTGTCCTCAGCCCCAGGGTGGGGGTGCTATTCCTGGGGACGCCGGTACCAGCCTGAGGTGGGGATGCCGGTGGCAGGGCTGTCAGTAGCAGGATGGGGTAGAGGTGGCAGTACCAGGGGTGTTGGTACCAGGCCAGGTGGGGATGCTGGTTCCGGGGTGGTCGTTGCTTTTAGTAACCGGCGAGGTGGCGCCGCAGCTGCAGCCTCTGCTGGGCAGGGGGCGTGGCCTCCTCTCGGGGGCGGAGCCGGCGGTGGTGCAGGGTCAAAGTGGCGGAAGCAGAAGTGGCGCTCGGCGGGCCCAGGCGCTGTCATGGCGGGCAGAGGGGGCTCCCATATACCGGAGTGGTGAGTGCGTCTGCCCCACCTTGCCCCCGCCGCCACCACTCCGTGGCTTCCTCCTGGCCCGGGGCCTCCCGGGGGCTGCCCTGAGGCACCGCAGTGGTGTGCGGCCCAGTGCTGCTGGGAGCTGCAGCGCTGACATCAGTGGCACTGGCAGCTGGCAGCGCTGTGTGTCGCCTGTTCCATTGAACATATTGCAGCCCCTGGGCAGCGGGGAGCCGTAGCTTAAAGCACAGGGGGCTGAGGGACCGGGGTGGGCAAGGGTCCCTGGGCCGGGCATGGGGCCGGAGTCCCAGGCCAGTGGTTTAAGGTCTCTGTGCTGCTGGGTTTTGGTGGACCGGCTGCATCAAACCTGTCCCCTCCCGCTGCGCAAAGGACCTTTGGCCCCTGGCATCCCCCTGGGATCCCCCTGGGTTCTAGGTCGCTTGGTGGGCATGTTGTTGCCATTGGATGCTCTCTGCTTGCTGCTTCCTGCCTGCTGCCCACTGCCACCTGCCACCACGCTGTCCCCGACCAGCGTCCCCTCCCAGAGGGTTTTCTAGCGTTTGGCCACCTGGCGCACCACTATCATCTTTTTCTTTGGTGGGATATTGTCCTGCAGGGAGGTCTCTTGCGTCTTGCAGGGTGCTGGCTGGTGTGGGGCGGTTGGCCTGCTGGCTGCCTGCCTTGCCCAATCTGGGCACCACCCAGCAGGAGACGATGCCCGGTGACACAGCAAGCGGGTCAAAACCACCTGGGGCTGCCTCCGCAGCACTTCCTCCACCAGTTGGGGCATGCGGGGTGGATGGTGCTGGGCAGCAGCTAGGGGGCTGGCCAGGGGACTCAGCAGCGGGATCCGCAGGGGGCTCAGCAGGGGACTGTCTGGAGGACCCTTCAGGGGATCCTTCCGGGGACTCTCCATGCGACTGTCCTCTGAAGTCTCCTCTGAGGTCTCCGGAGAACTCTCTGGAGAGCTCTCCTCGGAAGTCTCCAAGGGACTTGCCGTCAGCCAGGTGAGGAGGTCTGCTGCCACCCACGCCCTGCTTCTGCTCGGGGTCCTGCAAGGGGGAGACCACCACCCCCCAGAAGGGGTCGGCGTCCCCCAGCATTGCTGGTGCCAGGCAGTCCTTGGCGCAGTCACCCTCTGCCCCATACTCCAAGAAGTCATGGACTTTGTAGAAGGAGGCAGTGCTGGCAAGGCTGTCGGGGACATCGGGGAAGGTGATTTCGCCATCCGCCAGCATCACCACCGCCACTTGCTCCTTGTTGCAGCCTCCCTCTGCCCTGTACTCCAAGAGGTGGGGGAGCTTGTTGAGGGAGGTGGTGAAGTCAGGGACGCTGGGGACATCGGGGATGGTGTCCTTGCCATCCCCCAGCCCCACCACCACCGCTTGCTCCTTGGGGCAGCTGCCCTCTGCCACATACTTGGAGAGAGCTGCGCCACCTGCCCCATGGCACCCCATGCCAGATGCTGGTGTGGGCCAGCTGGTAGGTGAYGGTGTGGACCTGGGCAGGCTCAGAGGACACCGGCAGCCCTGGGACAGAGGGCAATGCCGGCAGTGACCAGTGGCAGCATGGCCAGGGCAGTGAAGCTCATGCCAGGAACCTCCAATGTCATCAGCAGCCGGACAGGGACCCTCGCTGTTGGGGGAAGCAAAGAGGGGTGATGGGGTGAGATATTGGCAGGCAGAGCTGGTTGGGGGTTTACCTGGAGGGCAGGAGCACCAGGAGGAGCAGGAGTCTGCTGCTGTACCTGCCATGGCGGTTGGTCAGTGTGGGGTTTGTTGGGGGCAAACAGTGTTCTGGGGGGGTCCATCCCCATGGCGATCATTCCGCCAGCACCTGCTTCAGCCAGCCTTGCGAGGGTTTGATTTTTCATACCACAACAAATTCCCACCTCAATGATTTCCTATCCTGCTGATGATTTCCTGTCCTGAATGATGGTTTCCCATCCCCACCATGGTTTCCCATCCCCACGATGATTTCCCATCCTGATGATGGTTTCCCGTCCCAATGATGATTTCTCAGCCCTGTGATGGTTTCGTATCCCAATGGTTTCCCATCCCCACAATTTCCCATCCCAAGCATGATTTTTGGGGGGAGGTGAATTTCCTGTCTGAGGGGAAGGGATGGGGCCAGCACCGGTGGCCCTGCAATGCTGACGTGTGTGTGCTGTCCCAGTGGTGGGATGTGGGGATGGGGCGCTTTTGGGTTGTTTTTGTCCACCCCCTCTCTGCCCCAGGGGGGGCAACTGCTGCTCCCAACTGTGGTGGAACCGGTGCTGGTACCCATACCGTGCGGTCATGATGGGGAGCTGTCAGGAAAATTTGTCAACTGGCCTGTGCCGACCGGGGAGAGAGGCTGGGACGCAAAGTATAGCATTACAAGAGGAATTCTTGCATACGTACGCATGAGCTGTCCCATTCAAACTGGGGCGCGGTCTTACATGTGGTTCTTATGCCTTTCAGGCATTCAGGTCCAACATGATTTGACCTATCGCTACTTAACACACACACACATGCGCGGTGCCATTTTGCAAAGCAACTCTAATTCTGTCGTGTCATCATCCATCTACTTCTTTCTTGATCCAGACATCCCTGGAGTTGGTCTTGCTGCAGTTCCTTCTCTCTGATGCCAGATAAGGGGAGGGTTTCACAGAGCTGTCGGAGGGGYTGGGATGCTGCCGTGATCTGGGTAGTCCAGGGGTATCCTTTCTTCTTCAGGGTGGGGGCTGTCCTTCTCCTCCTTGCAATGACCTGGGGTCCTTTAGTCGTGCTGACTTAACATGACTGTGCAGTATAAAATGTCAACTACATGTACATCAATCTGTCTCTCTGACTGTCTTAAGGAACTTGATCCATTTCATAGTCTCAAGGTGAATTGGTGCAAGTTAGGGAATGATATTTTCATAAGAGAGTCCCTTTGGAGGGGTCCTCAAAAGGTACTTGGTACAGGTTCCTGAGCCTGCAATACGAGCTACACAGCCACCAGAGACATCCAAGCAGCAGCATAAGCCAACCTCCTGCACCTGCCATATCAGCTAGACAACCACCCATGATATAACAAGCACCCGCACAGGCCAGGTTCCAGCATCTTCCCGGTCAGATACTAAACCAACAGTGACATCAACACCTGCACAAGCCAGGTTCCCGCGCTTGCCATATGAGGTCCACCGTCACCAAGGAAATAAAACCAGCAGCGTAAGCCTGGTTCCCATGACTGCCATATCAGCTATTCAGTGACCCATGACATCACAAGGACCTGCACAAGCCAGGTTCCCGCACCTGCCCTATCAGGAACTGTGCTACAAGTGACATAAACACCTACACAAGCCAAGTTCCTGCGCATGCCATAGGAGATCCATGGTCACCAGTGAAACAAAAACAGCAGCATAAGCCTGGTTCCCGTAAATGCCATATCAGCTAATCAGCGACCTGTGACATCCCAAGCACCTGCACAAGGCATGTTCCCACACCTGCCCTATCAGGAACTGTGCCAAAAGTGACATCAACACCTGCAGAAGCCAGGTTCCCGCGCCTGTCATCTGAGCTACAGAGCCACCAGTGACACGGAAACAGCAATATAAGCCAAGTTCCCGCACCTCCCATATCAGCTCGTCAGGCACCGATGACATCACAAGCACCTACAAGGCAAGGTTCTCGTTGCTGCACTCTCAGGTGCTAAACCAGCAGTGGCATAAGCATCTGCTCAAGCCAGTTTCCCATGCTTGTCATATGAGATCCATAGTCACCAGTGAAATAAAAACAGCAACATAAGCCTGGTTCCCACGACTGCCATATCGGCTAATGAGCGACCTGTGACATCACAAGGACCTGCACAAGCTTGCTTCCCACGCCTGCCATATCGCCTACTCCACCACCTGTGACATCACAAGCACCTGCATGGCAATGTTCCCGTGCCTGCCCTATCAGGAACTAAAGCAGCAGTGACATCAACTCCTTCTCAAGCCAGGTTCCCGCGCTTGCCATATTGTTACCGTAAGTCGGCAAAATAAGAACTCTCTGAGACTCAGTTCGGAGTTTTAGAAAGTAGGCATTCTTTATTCCGGTGCCAGGCGCACAGGGGATCGCTCCACCTAGTGTGCGCGCCGAGTTGCTTAGCTACGAGAATTTTATACAATCAAGGTATACATATTCATTAGATTTYTGGGAAATAATAAACATATTCATGTTATTTCCTGGAACTCATTAACATATGTAAATGTCTTTGACGCATGCRCTTTTATRTCCACAGGTGGTCTTCCAGGGTCCTCTGGTGGTCGTCGATAGTCTTCCTCACAGTGTCCTTTAGTTGAACTCAGTCTTTAGGCATGCTCCGTTTAACCCTTGGCTTGTTTTGTACAATTTTACTTGTACAAACTAGCTTGCTCCAGCATAACTTTCCTATCTATTCTACTCAAGGTTCAAAGCTAGCCTCCTTATCTATTTTACSCAGAATACAAGGTTTCAAGGCCTTTTTATCTACTGARTGTCTGGCTTGTCTACTCATAAAGCATCCCTAACCCATCTGTATTGTTTCAACCAAAGAACTGTATGTCCCTTCAATATTCCTTGGTGTTCGTTATCAGTCCCTCCTTTTCTTTTGAGGATTTGTAGCTAGCAAGCTTACAATCCTCATTCTARTATRTATCTAACTGAGCTRTCTTTTGTACTATATGCCAAACCTTGATATACAATATAATTATAAGCAATAGACACATTAATGTTTGAGTTAGTAGAATTACAACTGGGTGAAGCATACGATTAAACATTCCCGTTGCTGTTGGTGACCATCCCAGAAGAGTTTCCCACTAATGATGTTCTCCATCCTTCTTCACTCTTTCCAAGACACGATGTATCTCTTCTGTATCATGATGAACGGTGATCAGAGTTTTGCGTCCATTGTCTCGAACACGCTCTAGCAGATGGCACAGGTCGTTGTGTTGTAGTAGTTTCTTCACCAATGTAAGGTTCATTCCGATGGGGGTAGGTAGCAAGTCTTGATACAATGTATAATTAGATTGTAACAATTGGTAAGATGTAACAGGAGCTGAATAATTAAAATCACAGCCCACAATGTCAGTAAAATTACAAACACAAATATTTGAGTGATTGCTTATGTCTACAGTAACATAATCTATAAATATAGAGTCACAAAGGGTTCTCATACAAACACATCCTTTTCCAATACATACAAGTACAGTTTCAGATGTCTCATCAAGATGTATTTCAAAGTGACAAATGTTTTGCTCAGTATCAAGACATATGTCCTGGGCTTTGATAGTGTTACTTTCACAAATGAATCCTTGCTGTTCTCTTATGACACATGTATTTACATCGACAGTTTGCCATTTATCTCCATTTTGTTGGGCCCTCACCCTATGTTTTAATGGATAGAGTATATTTCCATTTTGATTTAATCCTAACGCAATGATTGGGTATGTGGTGTATACCGACGCATTGCGTATTGTCAGAACCAAAGCTGTGACTTTGCTGTCAGTAGGGTCATAAGTAAAATTAACTAGATGCCACCAGGATTGGAACTCCCTTTCAAATTTAGTTGCACTATCCCAGATTACCTTTCGAATTTCAGTGGGCAAGGTACCTTCATCACCTTCTCTTATAATTGCTGCCACAATAGATTGTATCCACAATTGAGCTTGGATGCAGCTAAGAGCTAGGGAGACATTATTTTGAACGATATCAAGTGCATCTACAATCAAACGGTGATCTTTCTCATTAATTCCTTCCCACTGAGGTAATATATTGGATGAAAACCATTGATTAGTTCCTAATGTTGATAGGGAAGATCGCATTTAAAATTTGTTTAAATCACTTGTTACTGTACTCAGTTTATTTACAAGCACTTCAGTATCTATGTCATTTAAAACTCCCAATTCCGTCCCTATGACCCCAATCACATCTCTCCTTGTTCGTTTTGGAGAAGTAAGGGTTCGCCCATGTAACCATGCTAGCCATCCTGCACAGGTTGTACTTAGAAGTGGTGAGCAGGTTGGTTCAACTGCAGAGATAGATATTGACTTGCATTAGTAGTTCTACTCTTTTAAGGGACCATGATGGATTAAATAACATTTGTTGTTGGTCTGTATTTTTGATCACATACGGTCCAATTTCAGAAATTTGTGGGGATAGAGTCTTCTTATCCTTTTTCTTATCCTTTTTCTTATCCTTTACACTTGGGGTGGATGTTACGATCAGATTATGGATGTCTATTTTAAACTTAAATGTTAGTCCTATGTCATGGCGAGCCCAGAGGCAGATTACAAAAACAGGATGTACCAAGGTAAAATTATACCAGCAGTCTAATTCTTTAGGGGAGCAAAGCTTCACATCCTTGGCTGTTGGGTTTGATGTAATGTTGTACACAGAAATCTGAGATGCCTTCTCATGGGTAGACCCATTGATCATCTGACATCCTACTTGAATTTCTTTCCCTGCCATTCCCCAAAGTTGGGGAATTTTATAATTGGCTCCATCTTCATCCCAGCTCCATTCKTTTTCTAAGTATATTTCAGTTACATGCATGACCACAGTGGAGAGATTTAAATTTCCCTTATTAGAGCGTGTTCCCATACTTCCAGTGTACTCAACATGAGCTTGAGACCATGGCCGTTCTGGGATTCTTTGACCACAAGTTGAAAGGAATGGTATTGTCAGAGTTTGGAATAGTAGTACGAGCACGACATTCCCATCTGCCATCCTGCAGGGTATGAATTTCTATTAATCCCTCCTTATTTTAACTGGATATCCTTTTAATTACTAATCGAAGAGGTGATTTTGATTCTGCTTTCCATTCTGCAGGAGCTTTCTTAATTCGAGAATAGTGAACTCAGGGTCCTTTTCCGTCTACTTTAACAGCTGTATATGTTGTTAGGAGAACTTGGAATGGYCCTTTCYACTTTTCCTKTAGTGGTTCAGAAGTCCAGGATTTGATGTATACCCAGTCTCCAGGCTGGAATGGATGTGCTGGGGAATCAAGACTTAGAGATTTATTTAAGATTACATATTTATTCAATTCTTGTAAAACCTTCCCTAGAGCAATTAAGTAGTTCCTCACATCACTTTCCCCTTTTATTCGTATTTCTCCTGGTAGCGCAGGTGTCTGATAGGGTCGTCTGTACATTAATTCATACGGGCTGAGACGTTGCCTACCCCGTGGTTGGACCCTAATTCTTAACAAGGCCAAAGGTAACGCTTGTGTCCAATTCATTGAAGTTTCCTGACATAGCTTRYTCAGCTGAGTCYTGAGRGTATAATTCATTCTCTCTACCTTACCACTAGACTGAGGTCTGTAAGGGGTATCTAGATCCCAACTAATACCTAACAATCTACTTATTTCATTAATTACCCTGGCCACAAAATGTGGACCTGTATCTGATGATATCCCTAAAGGTATTCCAAATCTTGGAATTATTTCTTTCAGCAGTATTTTCACCACATCCCTTGCCTTATTGGTATGACACGGAAAAGCTTCAGGCCAACCTGTATATGTGTCCACAAGAACTAATAAATACTTTAGCCCTCTTTTTCTTGGCAACTCAGTAAAATCTGTTTGCCAATATTCTTCAGGTGCTTCAACAGTTTTTCCAAACTGGATTTTATTCTGTGTTTTTGGATTGTTCTTACAACATATTTCACATCTTTGTGTAACTGATTTAGTAATTTCCACCATATTCCTGCTAATGACTGATTTCTGTAAATGCTTTAGTAAATTTTCAGTTCCCCAGTGCACAGCATTGTGTTCTTCCCTTACTAAATTATTCATGAGGGAATGAGGTATCACTACTAAGCCTGTAGGTGTAACTGCCCATCCATCTTCCTGTTCTTCTGCGTGTAAAGTCTCGATTAAGTGTAAATCCTGCTTATGGTAAATAGGGTTTTTCTGAAGGGAAATTCTTTTTCCTGGGACTATAGCTAGCACTTCCCTCTCTATGCCTTCTTCTGCAGCCCACTTTGCAGCTAAGTCAGCCAGTTTATTTCCTCACTCCCGAGTGGTTCTTCCCAATTGACAAGCCTTACAATGCATGATCACTACAGCAGCAGGAGCTTTTATRCTTTCCAACAGACTCATAATTTCTTCTTTATGTTTCACCTCTGTCCCTTGTGCTGACAATAGCCCTCTCTCTTTCCAGATTGCTCCATGCGCATGGACTACTACAAAAGCATTTTTTAATCAGTCTAAATGTTTACCCTTCTGTCTTTACTTAACTGCAAAGCTCGAGTGAGTGTGATTAACTCAGCTTTTTGGGCCAATGTTCTGGCGGGCAATGCATATGATTYGATCACCGTTTCAACCGTGGTAACTGCGTATCCTGATACTTGCTTTCCTTCTTTCATAAAACTGCTGCCATCTGTGTATAGTTCCCAATCYGGATTCTGCAAGGGAACATCTTTTAAGTCGGGCCTGCTTGAATATACTTCTTCARTGGTCTGTAGGCAGTCATGTTCAGGTTTGCCCTCTTCTTGTCAGGCTGTGAGAAACATGGCAGGGCTAACCACGGCAGCAGTCTTTAAAATCACGTCATCTGGCTCTATTAGCACTACCTGATATTTTAACATCCTGCTCGGAGACAGCCAATGTCCACCCTTCTGGTTCAATATGGTGGTTACCATATGTGGGACATAAACAGTTATTTTCTGTCCCATGGTGAGTTTTCAAGCCTCTTGTATTAGCACCACTGTTGCAGCTACTGCTCTTAGACATCCAGGCCATCCTTGGCTTACGGGATCCAATTGCTTGGAGAAATATGCCACTGCTCGTTTATATTCTCCCAAGCGTTGGGTTAAAACACCAAGGGCTACAGCTTTCCTTTCATAGGTAAACAATTCAAAAGRTTTTTCCAGATTAGGCAGCCCTAGAGCTGGGGCTTTCATCAAGGCTCTCTTGAGTTGAATATATGCATTCCAATTTTCGCTTGTCCACTGGAGGGGGCCTTTTGATAATTTCAGTAGCTCATATAAAGGTTTCACTAATAGTCCATAATTAGCAATCCACAAGCGACACCATCCTACCATTCCTAAAAAGGTCCTCAGTTCGTGAATGTTTCGAGGCTCTGGAAGTTGGCAAATAGCTTCTTTCCTTTCATTACTTAACTGTCTCTGCCCTTTCAAAATTTCAAACCCCAAATAGGTTACGGTTTTTTGTGCAATTTGGGCTTTTTCTCTCAACAGTCGGTAACCACTAAGTCCAAGAAAATTTAATAGGCTAATTGTCAGTTCCAAACATTCTCCTCGAGAGTTTCCGGCTAACAGTATATCATCAACATACTGCAACATTACCCCATTCTTATTATCTTGTCTCCACAATTCTAGTTCTCTTCCTAGTTGATTTCCAAAAATCGTTGGACTACTCTTAAATCCTTGTGGTAACACTGTCCAAGTGTATTGAGTCTTTCTTCCTGTCTCAGGGTTTTCCCACTCAAAAGCGAACAATTCCTGACTTCCAGGATCAAGTGGGATGCAGAAAAAGGCATCTTTTAAATTTAAAACTGTAAACCATCCCTGTTCCTCAGTAAGAGCAGTTAGCAATGTATACGGGTTTGCTACCACTGGATGAATATCCTGGACAATTTGATTTACTGCTCTCAGGTCCTGAACTAATCTATAAGATTTCCCGTCAGCTTTCTTAACAGGTAAAATTGGAGTATTATACTTAGATTCACATTCCCTTAATAACCCATATTTCAAAAATTTCTGTATAATAGGTACTAACCCAAGTTTGGCTTCTAACTTTAAGGGAYACTGTTTTAATCTTACCRGYGCTGATCCTGGTATAAGGTCTATCCTTACTGGTTCAGCCCTTTTTGATTTTCCAGGTATTTCTCTTGCCCAAACAATAGGAATCACTGCATCCTCAACTTCGGCCAGGATCTCTCTTTCCACCTGGCCAATTTCCTGTAATACAATATTGAAGCTTGGACAAATTTAGATTCAGGTATTATTACTTCGACTTCTCCATTCTTGAATTTTATTTCAGCTTCCAATTTTTCTAATAAATCTCAACCTATCAAAGGTTTTGGCGCACCTGGCAAATACAGAAACTGATGTGTCACCCATTGCTTTCCMATTTWAAATTGTAAGGGTTTAAAGAAAGGTCGCACCTCTGGTTTTCCTGTTGCACCAATAATTCTCACAGTGTCATATCCTAATTCATGATTCTTCATATTCAAAGCCGAATCAGTGGCCCCCGTATCAACCAAACATTCCACTTCCGCCTCATCTTCCCCCAGCCTAATTTTAACCAGAGGTTCTGCTGGGGAGGGTTCCTCCGGTCCCCTTCAATTCTTTGCTTCTACAGCTATCACAGGGGTATCTGATTCCTTAAACTTCTTCAAGAATGGGCACTCTTGTTTCCAGTGCCCCTCTTCTTTACAATAAGTGCACTGTGTCTCCCTTATTGGGGATCTTGAGAACCCYCTACCACGTCCTCTTCCTCGATAACCACCCCTAAATCCTCCTCTAGGCCCCCCTCGCAGAGCATAGACTCCCTCTAGTGCTGCAATCAGTTTAGCATTCCCTCTTTCTTTTTGCTGATCTCTGTTTCACCCAAGCCCTATCCAACAATTTTCCTAAATCCCTGGCATCCACTCCCTGTAACTTCTGCAGCTTCCTTCGAATATCCTCAGTAGACTGCCCGATAAACAAAGTTGCTAACTGATTCTCCCCTTCCTCTGATTCAGGATCCAGAGTTGTATACTTTTGAGCAGCTTCCTTCAATTTATTTAGAAAATCAGTGGGAGACCCTTTTCTATCTTGTTTAATCTCATATAATTTTGACCAATTTATCGCTTTTGGTATAGCATTTTTTATACCAAACAAAACCCACCTCTGATACTGTGTTAATAACAATTTCTGCCCATTATCATTAGGGTCCCAGCCAGGATCTGCCAAAGGAAAATGATGTTCTGGTTGTYCTTGTAATGTCCCTGCCGCTATTTGAGCCTCAACATGGGTCCTTGCCATTTTATGAATCATCTCCCTCTCTGTACTATCAAATAATACTTGCATAATAGCTTCAATATCTTTCCAGTCTGCATCCTGAGTTTTTATCATCATTTCAAAAGCATTAGCCGCTTGATCGGAATTCTCCCTATAACTTTCGGCAGCTGTTTTCCATTTATTCAAGTCTGTAATCGAAAAAGGCACTTTCACTACAACCGGACCGTCATTTCCTACTGCCTGTCTCAACGGGGCTTGTAATGCAGTTCCCTGTCTATTACGAGTTCTCCCTGCTACTGGCGTAGCCTATGCAGCATCTCTCTCAGACTCCTCACCTGATCCACCTTCTACCTCTAAGGGTTCAAACCCATGATTCTGAGGTCTTTGCCTTAACCCTGGCGCCACTAACATCTCTAAATACTCCTCCTGCTCATTCTGAGTCAACTTCAAACATCTCTGTCCAATGCTACATGCCGAACAACACCTCTTTAACATTTTCGCTTTTTCCTTCTCTCACTTATCCTTTTCTAACGCCAAAACCAGAGGATCAGTTGGAGCTAAATTGATTCCACATTTCTTTTGCCACTCAGGATGCTGCCTCAGAGTAAAGAACATATCAGCATAYGATACCTCATCCCATTTTCCTTCCCTCCTTAAAAACAGCATTAATTGTAACAAAGTATTATCATTCAAAGTTCCATTCATTGGCCACTTTTCTCCACCTTCTAGTTTATATAATGGCCACCATTGATTACAATATTTAATCAAATCATCTCTCTTTGC
>JAYKAV010001014.1:7295-20718 GCA_035582835.1 Phoebastria nigripes | reverse complement strand
TGGGGTGCTTTTGCCACTCCTTCCCGGTTAGGCTCACTTCGGCCTCCAATACAGTCAGCTCTTGGGACCCCCATGTCACTCCAGAAATACAAATGGGTTCTGCCCCTTTATAGCTTGATGGCATCAGGGTACACTGTGCACCGGTGTCTACGAGAGCCTTATACTCCTGTGGGTCTGATGTGCCAGGCCATCGAATCCACACAGTCCAGTAAACCTGGTTGTCCCTTTCCTCCACCTGGCTGGAGGCAGGGCCCCTCTAATCCTGGTCATAGTACTCATTACTCACTTCTTGTAGATGCGAATCAAAAGTCCCTTTATTAAGATCAGAAGTAAAGTCAGGCCTTTACTCCGTCTGGGGAACTGCTCACTGGACACTGGAGCAGCAGTTTTTGTGGAAGAACCCCCTTCTGTGATCGTTTTTCCTTGCAACTCACGTACCCTTGTCTCTAGAGTCGAGGCAGATTTCCCATCCCACTTCCTCACGTCCTCTCCGTGGTCACGCAGGTAAAACCACAGGGTGCCCTGGGGTGAGTATCCACGATATCTTCTCTCTTGAGCAGAGGGATGCTTACTCCTAATGGCTGAGATACTGGTCTGTACAGGTGGGGAGTAGGACATATCCTCTTTGAGTTGGAACTCCCGGGATAGTTTCTCGGCTATCACGTCYGGCAGTTTCTCCACAGCTGAGATGCAGGCCTGTAGGGAGGAAGAGAGACTTTCTTCGTATTGMCGGAGTTGGCCAGCCAATTCATCCACCGTTTGTTCCTCTCCATCTTTCCAGGTCATTATTGCCAATGAGTTTGCATACGACGCTGGTGTGCTCCGTACAAACTTCCGCCACATAGGTCGGGTGCACTTGATTTCATCTGGATCTTTGGGTAAYTGCTCGTTGTTCARGTCATCATAAATCACCTCCAGCACAGCTAATTCCCTCAGGTACTGGATACCTCTCTCCATGGTGGTCCACTTGCCTGGGTGACATAGAACATCCTCCTTGAAGGGATACCTTTCCTTCACGCCTGACAGGAGTCGCCTCCAGAGGCTGAGGACTTGTGCCCCTTTTCCAATCGCTTTGTCAATGCCCCCTTCCCTAGAAAGGGATCCCAGCTGCTTGGCTTCCGTAACCTCTAATTCCAGGCTACTGGCCCTGTTATCCCAGCATCGGAGCAGCCAGGTGATAATGTGTTCGCCTGGACGACGGCTGAAATCTTTTCGCATATCTCGCAGCTCACTCAGGGATAGGGATCAGGTGGTTACCAACTCATTTACGGGTTCTGCCTCTTCCTCCTCCTGTTGTCGTGATGGCCCTGGTTCATCTTCATCCCTTACTGAATGAGCTGATTTTCTTGTGTATTTCTTCTTCTGTATAGGGGCAACTGATACTGGCACAGGTTGGTTCTCTGGTTCAGCCGCAGTGACTGTAGCTGGGGTTGGAATAGCTGCAGTGTCTGTCGCCAGGGTTTGGGTAGCTGCAGTGCCTGTCACAGGGGTTGGAGTACCCGTGGCGCCTGTCACCGGGGTTTGAGTAGCTGCAGTGACTGTAGCTGGGGYTGGAATAGCTGCAGTGTYTGTCGCCGAGGTTTGAGTAGCTGTAGTGCCTGTCGCAGGGGTTGGAGTACCCACAGTGCCTGTCACAGGGGTTTGAGTAGCCACAGTGCCTGTTGCAGGGGTTGGAGTAGCTACAATGCCTGTCACGGGGRTTTGAGTAGCCACAGTGTCTGTTGCTGGGGTTGACCTCTGGACAGTATTCCTAAATAGTCGTTTAACCCTAAACAAGACCTGAACCATATTCATAGAATCATAGAATCATTAAGGTTGGAAAAGACCTCTAAGATCATCGAGTCCAACCGTCAACCCAACACCACCATGCCCACTAAACCATGTCCCTAAGCACCTCATCTACACGTCTTTTAAATACTTCCAGGGATGGTGACTCCACCACTTCCCTGGGCAGCCTGTTCCAATGCTTAACCACTCTTTCAGGAAAGAAATTCTTCCTAATGTCCAATCTAAACCTCCCCTGGCGCAACTTGAGGCCATTTCCTCTCGTCCTATCGCTAGTTGCTTGGCAGAAGAGACCAACACCCACCTCGCTGCAACCTCCTTTCAGGTAGTTGTAGAGCRCGATAAGGTGTCCCCTCAGCCGCCTCTTCTCCAGGCTAAACAGTCCCAGTTCCCTCAGCCGCTCCTCGTAAGACTTGTTCTCCAGACCCTTCACCAGCTTCGTTGCCCTYCTCTGGACACGCTCCAGCACCTCAATGTCCTTCTTGTAGTGAGGGGCCAGGAGACATAGCAATATGATCACGCTTGTTTTAACATCTCAAGGATATTCAACATTCTCAAGAACTGTTGTGGAGGGCTTCATGAAGAGGATAGAAGAAAAAGGCATTTCTGGAGATATGAAAGGGAAGATGAAGTAGTGGGGGAAAGCGCCCCCCTCCCTAAAGTGTTTCTCCGTGACGAAAAGGTAACGAGTAGTGTAATTATTAATAGTTTCCAAGAGGTGGTTCCCGAGGTACAGAGATGATGGCAATACTGAGTACAAATACCACATTAGACTCACGACCAATGATTTTATCATATCATAAAACAGTGTTACACAGTGCAGCAAAATRATAAYCTTGACCCAGTTCYGAGCGGTGATAAACAGCACAACAGGGAACATATACTGCAAGCAAGGTATTACATAACACAACATTGAGAGCCAGACCCACAACTTTGAGAGCCAATAAATCAACATTGTGACCAGTGACTATCAAACCAATGTAATGAATGCTTATAACAAATTTTGTGTTAACACGCTCTGGTCAGATCTGTCGTTATCTCAACCGTTCGAGCCCCATGTTGGGTGCCAAAAAGGACTGTTGTGGTTTAACCTGGCAGGCAGCCGAACACCACACAGCCGCTCGCTCACTCCCCCCTCCCCTCAGTGAGATGGGGGAGAGAATCGGGGAAAAAAAAGTAAGATTCGTGGATTGAGATAAAGACGGTTTAATAAAACAGGAAGGGAAAATAATGATGATAATAATAATAATAATAATAATAACGATAGAATATAAAAATGAGTGATGCACAATGCAATTGCTCACCACCCGCTGAGCGATACCCAAGCAGCGATCGCTACTTCCTGGACCACGCCTCCTATTTATATATTGAGCGTGACATCACATGGTATGGAATACCCCGTTGGCCAGTTGGGCTAGCTGTCCCGGCTATGCTCCCTCCCAGCTTCTTGTGCACCTGGCAGAGCACGGGAAGCTGAAAAGTCCTTGACTAGCAGACYRYTTAGCAACAACTAAAAACATCAGTGTGTTATCAACATTCTTTTCATACTAAATCCAAAACACAGCACTAGGAAGAAAATTAACTCTACCACAGCCAAAACCAGGACACCGTGTCAGCTAATCAGCGACCCATGACATCATAAGGGCCAGCACAAGCCAGGTTCCCGCACCTGCCCTATCAGGTACTGTGCCACAAGTGACATAAACACCTGCACAAGTGGGATTCCTGTGCCTGCCCAATGAGGACCTGTGCTCTAAGAGACAAGATAAGCACCTGCACAAGCCAGGTGCCTGCAGCTGCCATATGAGATCCATGGTCACCAGTGAAATAAAAACAGCAGTGTAAGCTTGGTTTCCGCGACTGCCATATCAGCTAATCAGCAACACATGACATTCCACCACTGTACAAGCCAGGTTCCCACGCTTGCCCTATCAGGAACTGTGCCACAAGTGACATAAACCCCTGCACAACACTGGCTCCCGTGCCTGCCATATCGCCTACTCAACCACCTGTGACATCACAAGCACCTGCACGGCAATGTTCCCAAGCCTGCCCTATCATGTACTAAGCCAGCTGTGACATCAACACCTGCACAAGCCAGGTTCCCGCTCCTGCCCTATCAAGTACTGTACCACATTTGACATAAACGCCTGCACAAGCCATGTTCCCACACCTCCCATACCAGCTTGTCAGCCACCAATGACATCCCAAGCATCTACAGGGCAAGATTCCTGTTCCTGCCCTATAAAGTACTAAGCCAGCAGTGACATAAGGACCTGCTCAAGCCAGGTTCCCGGGCTTACCATATGAGATCCACAGTCACCAATGGAATAAAAATAGCAGCATAAGCCTGGTTCCCATGATTGCCATATCAGCTAATCAGCGACCCATGACATCTCAAGCACCTGCACAGGCCAGGTTCCCGCACCTGCCCTATCAGGTACTAAGCCAGCTGTGACATCAACACCTGCACAAGCCACGTTCCTGCAGCTGCCCTTTCAGGAACTAAGCCACAAGTGACATAAACACCTACGCAATCCTGGTTCCCGTGCCTGCCTTACGAGATCCATGGTCACAAGTGAAATAAAAAGAGCAGCATAAGCCTGGTTCCCACTACAGCCAAATCAGCTAATCAGCGACCCGTGACATCCCAAGCACCTGCACACGCTAGGTTCCCACACCTGCCCTATCAGGTACTAAGGCACAGGTGACAAAAACACCACCTCAATCCTAGTTCCCGTGCCTGCCGTATTGCCTACTCAACCACCAGTGACATCACAAGCACCTGCGCGGCAATGTTCCCACGCCTGCCCTATCAGATCCTAAGCCAGCAGTGACATCAACACCTGCACAAGCGAGGTTCCCACGCTTGTTATATGAGATCCGTAGCGAGCACTGAAATAAAAACATCAGCATAAGCCTATTTCCCGCGACTGCCATATCAGCTAAGGAGCAACCCATGACATAACAAATACCGGCACAAGCCAGGTTCCCACACCTGCCCTATGAGGTACTAAGCCGGCGGTGACACCAACACCTGCTCAAGCCAGGTTCCCGCGCTCGCCATATGAGATCCATAGTTACCACTGAAATAAAAACAGCAGCGTAAGCCTGGTTCCCGTGATTGCCATATCAGCTAAGCAGCGAACCGTGACATCACAAGGACCAGCACAAGCTGGGTTCCTGCGCCTTCTCTATCAGGAATAAGCCAGAAATGACATCAACACCTTCAGAAGCCGGGTTCCCACACCTGCCCTATCAGGTACTAAGGCACAGGTGACATAAACACCACCTCAATCATTGTTTCTGTGCCTGTCATATCGCCTGTTCAACCACCTGTGACATCACGATCACCTGCACGGCAAGGTTCCCGCCCTTGCCATATGAGATCCACATTGACCAGTGGAATAAAAACAGCAGCGGAGCCCTGGTTCCCACCACTGCATATCAGCTAATCAGCGACCCGTTACTTCCAAGTACCTGCACAAGGCAGGTTCCCGCACCTGCCCTATCAGGAACTCTGCCACAAGTGACATCAACACCTGCACAAGCGGGATTCCTGCGCCTGTCATACGAAGTACACAGCCACCAGTGACATGGAAACAGCAGTACAAGCCAAGTTCCCACACCTCCCATATCAGCTTGTCAGCCACCGATGACGTCACAAGCATCTACAGGGAAGGTTCCCATTCCTGCCCTATCAGGTACTAAGCCAGCAGTGACATAAGGACCTGCTCAAGCCAGGTTCCCGCGCTTGCCATATGTGATCCACACTCACCAATGAAATAAAAACAGCAGCATAAGCCTGGTTCCCGTGATTGCCATATCAGCTAATCAGCGACCCGTGACACTACAAGGACCGGCACAAGCCAGGTTCCCACATCTGCTCTATCAGGCACTAAGCCAGCAGTGCCATCAGCACCTGCACCAGCACCCAGCATCCATCACCCATCACCCAGACTTGTCCAGCACCTGCACATGTCCAGCACCCATCGCCCCCAGCACCCAGCAGCCAGCCACCTCCAGCACCCAGCATCCGCAGCACCTGGACATGCCCAGCACCCGTAAATGACCAGCACCCAGCACCCTCACAGCCCATCACCCAGCACCCCCAAAGGCCAGCACACAGCACCTGGACATGCCCAGCACCCAGCACCCCTGGCACTCAGCAACGATCATCCACAGCACCCAGCACCCATCACCCCCAGTGCCCTGCACCCAGCACACCCAATGGCCAGCACCCAGCAACCGGACGTGCCTAGTGCCCACCACCCCCGATGCCAAGCACCCAACACCCCCAATGGCCAGCACCCGGACATGCCCAGCACCCAGCACCCCCAGCACCCAGCATGCAGCATCACCAGTGCCCAGCACCCAGCCACTTACAGCAACCAGGACCCCCAGCACCCAGCACCCATGACCCGGACATGCTCAGCACCCCCAGGGCCCATCACCCCCACTACCCCCACACCCAACAGCTGGACATGTCCAACACTCCCAGCCCCCAGCACCCAGCACCCCCAGCGCCCAGCATGCAGCACATGCAGTGCCCACCACCCAGCACCCAGCATCCAGCACCCGGACATGCCCAGCACTCAGCACCCCCAGCGCCCAGCAACCCCCACCCGGCCATGACCAGCGCCTGGACGTACCCAGCATGTGTATACGCCCATCACCCAGCACACCCAGCACCCAGCAACCAGCACCCAAACAAGGCTAGCACCCGGACATACCCAGCACACCCAGCGCCCAGCACCCAGCACCCAGCCATGCCGAGCACCCAGCACCCCCAGCGCCCAGCATGCAGCACACCCAGTGCCCAGCACCCAATGCCCAGCACCCAGCACACCCAGCACCCAGACATGCCCATCACCCATCACGCCCAGCGCACAGCACCAGATATGCACAGCAACCAGCACCCCCAGTGCCCAGTATGAGCAACCCCAGCACCCAGCACCCACCACCCAGACATGACCAGCACCCAGACATGCCCAGCACCTGCATATTACCAGCATCCAGCACCCCCAGCACGAGCACACCCAGTACTCAGACAGGCCCAGCACCAAGCACCCCCAGTGACCAGCACCGAACACCACTACGGATGAGCACCCAGAATCCAGACATGCCCAGCACCCAAATATGACCAGCACCCTGACATGCACAGCACCATGACATGTCCAGCACCYGTACATTCCCAGCACCAAGCACGCAGAACCCCCAGTGCCCAGCACCAGGCACCTGGACATGCCCACCACGGTGACATGCTCACTAACCAGACCCCCCCACCCCCGCCCCCAGAGCCTAGCACCACCAGAGCCCAGCACCCAGCTCCCACACATGGCCTTTACAGCCCCACTAACTATAAGGCTCTGCGCTTCCTCTAATCCTGACCCTTAACTTTGCCACAGTCCAAGCCCGAAAAACACACCCACTATCTTAACCGCCAATACAGAAGCAGCCAGGGGTGAAAACTGCTAGTGGCCATCACCTACCTTTGGCAGCCCCTTCACAGCCCCACCGACACCGGGGCTCTGCGCTTGCTCTACCACTCAACCATCAACCTTGCCGGAGCCCCACTCCAACACAGACAAGCACCCCATCGGGCTCCCACACAGAATTAGCCAGGACTGAAAGATGCTGCTGGCTCTCACCTTCCCTTGGCGGTCCGTTCACAGGCTCAACAGCACTGTAGCTCTGCGCTTGCTCTGATCCTATCCCTAACCCTGGCCAGAGTCCAAGCCCAAAACAGACCCCACCACCACCTTAAACCCCGACACAGAAGTGGCCAGGCGTGGAAACTGCTTGAGGCCCTCACCTTCCCTCGACAGCCCCTTTGCAGCCCCAACAAAACCAGGGCTCTGCGCTTGCTCTACCAAGTAACACACCATTGCCAGAACCGAGAAAACATGGCTAGGAGTGAAAGCTGTTACTGCACCGCACCTTCCCTTGCCAGTCCGTTCACAGGCCCTAAAGCACCATGGCTATGCGCTTGCTCTTGGTGGTAGCTGTGGAGCGATGGTGGCCACCAGCCTGGGCTTGGGAGAGCCAAGGTGGTTACGTGCACCCATGCCCTAGTGGGGCACCTCTTGGGGTTCCTCAGCCCCACCGAGCCGCTGTTTGGGGGAGGGCATTGTGATGTTGGGGGGGGCCAGACTCACCACGTCRCTGAGGCAGGAGCTGAGGAGGATGAGGGCCACCAGAATGTTGGCGGTGGGGTCCTCCTCGGGGTCAGCGTCGAGGAAGTGTTGGAGGAAGGCCTTGCCCTTCTGCACTGGTGGCGGGTGGCTCATGGAGGATGGGGCACTGGGGAGGAAGGCGCCCAGGTCATACTGCAGGGTGAGAGGCCACTGTCAGCAGAAGACATCCCTCTGGAATGGGAACAGGTTGGATGGGTAAGTTCTCCTCAGGTGAGGTGGGGATGTCCCTCTGGCATGGAGAGGGAATGTATGCTGAGCACTGGGGTGCTGGGTGTTCGGCATGAACTGGTGCTGGGCACGTCCGGGTACTGAGCATGTGTGGGTGCTGGGCATGTCCTGGTGCTGAGCATGTTCGGGTCCTGTGAGCTGGGCCCTGGGGTTGCTGGGTGCTGGAGGTGGCTGGGTGCTGTGTGCTCTGGGCGTGCTGGGTACGTGCGGGTGCTGGGTGTATCAGGGTGCTGGTTGCTGGGTGCTGGGGGTGCTGGGTCTTGGGCCTGTGGTGCTGGCTGCTGGGGGTGCCTGGAAACATGTGCTGGGGGTGCTGGTTTTGGGCACTGGGGTGCTGGATGTTGGGCATGTCCATGTGCTAGGCGATGGGTTTGTGGGTGCTATGTACTGGGTGCTGGGCATGGGCTGGGTGTGTGGTTTTGAGTGCTGTGGCTTCTGGGCATGTCCGGGTCCTGGGCATATCCAGGTGCTGGTTGCTGGATGGTGGGTGCTGGGGATGGTGGGTGTTGGGCATTTCCGGGTTCTTGCATGTCTCTGTGCTGGGTACTGGGCAGAGGGGCTGTTGGTTGCTGTGCTCCAGCGGTGCTGGGTGCTGGGCATGTCCAGGTACTGGGCATGTCCGGGAGCTGAGAGTGCTGGGTGCTCGGTACTGGGCACTGGTTGTGCTCTGTGCCTGGCATGTCCATCTCCTGGGTGCTGGGCACTGTGCATGTTGGGTGCTGGAGGCGGCTGGGTGCTGGTTTCTGGGAGTGCTGGGAATGTGCAAGGGCTGCGCACGTCCTGGTGCTGGGCATGTCCCTGTGCTGGGTGCTGCATGCTGGCTGCTGGGCCATGGGGGTGTTGGGTGCTTTGCATGTCCAGGTGCTGGGCATGTCCGGATCCTAGGTTGGGGTTGCTGGGTACTGGGCACTGGAGGTGCCGGTTGCTGGATATGTCTGTGTGCTGTCTTCTGGGCGCAGGGGGTGCTTGTTGCGGTGCGCTGGGGTTGCTGGGTGCTGGGCACGTCCATCTGCTGGGTGTTGGGGGTGCTGGGGGTGCTGGGCACTGGGGGTGCTGAGCATGTCCGGGCCACGGGTGCTGGTGGTCCTGGGTGCTGTAAGCAGCTGGATACTGGGCACTGGGGGTGCTGGCCGTGTCCAGGTGCTGGCCATTGGGGGTGTTGGGTGCTGGGCGTTGGGGGTGGTGGGCGCTAGGCATGTCCGGTTGCTGGGTGCTGGCCATTGGGTGTGCTGGGTGCTGGGCACTGGGGGTGCTGGCTGGTGGGCATGTCCGGTTGCTGGGTGCTGCCCACTGGGGCTGCTGGCTGCTGGGCCCTCGGGGTGGTGGGTGCTGGGCATGTCCGGGTGCTGGGCACGTCCAGATGCTGGGTGCTGGGGGTGCTGTGTACTGGGCACTGGGGGTGCTGGTTGCTGAGCATGTCCTGGTGCTGTTTGCCAGGCGCTGGGGGTGCTTGTTGTGGTGCGCTGGGTGTGCTGGGTGCTGGGCATGTCCGGGTGCTGGGCGCTGGGGGGTCGGTGCTGGGAATATGTGGGTGCTGGGCATATGTGGGTGCTGGGCATGTCCGGGTGCTAGTCATGTCCGGGTGGTGGGTGGTGGGCGCTGGGGGTGCTCCATGCTGGGAATATGTGGGTGCTGGGCATATCTCGGTGCTAGTCACGTCTGGGTAGTGGGTGCTGGGTGCTGGGGTTGCTCATACTGGGCACTGGGGGTGCTGGTTGCTGGATATGTCCATGCGCTGTCTTCTGGGCGCTGGGGATGATTGTTGCGGTGCGCCGGGGTTGCTGGGTGCTGGGCATGTCCATCTGCTGGGTGTTGGGGGTACTGGGGGTGGGCTGAGGGCTGGGGATGCTGAGCATGTCCGGGTCATAGGTGTTCAGCACTGGGGGTCCTGGGTGCTGTAAGTGGCTGGGTGCTGGGCACTGGGGGTGCTGCATGCTGGGTGTTGGGTGTGGTGGGCGCTAGGCATGTCTGGTTGCTGGGTGCTGGCCTTTGGGGTGCTGGGCACTCTGGGTGCTGGGCATCTCCAGGTACTGGGTGCTGGGCGCTGGGGCTGCTGGATACTGGTGGTGGCTTAGTGCTGGGCGGTGGGGGTGATGGGTGCTGGGCATGTGCAGATGCTGGGCATATCCGGGTGCTGCATGCTGGGTGCTGGGTTCTAGGCACTGGGTGTGTTGGGTGCTGGGAGTGCTGGGCATGTCTGGGTGCTGGATGCTGGGTGCTGGCTTCTGGGCACTGGGTGTGCTGGTGCTGGGGGTGCTGGGTTCGGGGTATGTCCGGATGCTGCATGCTGGGCGCTGGGGGTGCTGGGTGCTGGAGGTGGCTGGTTGCTGGGCATTGGTGGTGCTGGGTGCTCGGCACCAGGGGTACTGGGTGCATGTCCAGGTGCTGGGCGCTGGGCATCCTGGGTGCCGGAGGTGGCTGGGTGCTGGGCGCTAGGGTTGATGTGTGCTGGTCTTACCAGTACCCAGCAACCCCAGCACCCATCACCGAGCGCCTGGACATGCCCAGAACGCAGAAACCCCAGAGCCCACAAGCCAGCACCCCCACCGTCCAGCACCCAGGAGATGCCCAGCACCCACCACCCCCAGCGCCAGCATCCAGCACCCCCAACTTTCAGCACCCCCAGATCCCAGCTCCCAGGCACCTCAGCACCCAGCACCCCCAGCACCCAGCACCTACCACMCAGACATGCCCAGCACCCAGCACCCTCAGAGCCAAGCACCCAGCCAGCTCCAGCACCAAGGACACCCAGCGCCCCGCACCCAGGACCCGGTCAAGCCCAGCACCCCCACGGCGCCGTCCCCAGCACTGCCAGTACCCAGCACCCGGACATGCCCAGCACCCAGCACCCCTAGCACCAGCAACCAGCACCCACAGCTTCCAGCACCCCCAGATCCCAGCACCCAGCCACCTCCAGCACCCAGCAACCTCCAGCACCCAGCAACCCCAGCATCCAGCACCTAGCACGTGGATATGGCCACCACCCAACACCCCCAGCCACCAGCACCCAGCACGCCCAGTGCCCAGCACCCAGGACCCGGACATGCCCAGCATCCCCAGCGCCCACCAACCAGCCAGGGTTGGACACGCCAAGCACCCTCACATGCACAGTATCCCTAGCGCCCAGCACCCAGCGCCCAGACAAGCCCAGCACCCAGCACACCCAATGCCCAGTAGCCAGCACCCAGACATGCCCAGAACCTGGACAGGACAAGCACCCAGCACCCCCAGCGCCCAGACCCAGCACCCCCACTACCCTGCAACCACCACCCAAAGCGCCCAGCAGCCAGCCACTTCCAGCACCAAGCACCCCCATCGCCTAGCAACCATCACCTGGACAGGCCCAGCACCCACCACCCAGAGCGCCCAGCATGCAGCACCCCCAGCACTTAGCAACCAGCACCTGGACACACCCAGCACCCAGCACCCCCAGATCCCAGCATCCAGCCAACTCGAGCACCCAGCACGCCCAGCGCCCAGCAACTAGCACCCGGATATGCCCAGCACCCAGCACCCCCAGCGACCACCGCCCAGCACCCCCAGTGCTAAGCAACCTGCACCCGGRCACGCCCAGCACCCGCACATGCCCAGCAAACCAGCATCCCCATATCCCAGCACCCAGCCACCTCCAGCACCCAGGAACCCCAGCACTGAGCACCTAGCACCTGGACATGCCTAACACCCAGCACCYCCAGCGCCCAGAACCCAGTACACCCAGTGCGCAACACGCAGCACCTAGCACCTGGACATGCACAGCACCCCGCTCCCCCAGCTTCCAGCATGCCCAGTGCCCAGCTGAGCACCCAGACACGCCCAGCACACCCAGCACACCAAGTGCCCAGCACCCAGCTTCCAGCACCCGCACGTGCTCAGCACACACACATGCCCAGCACCCATCACCCCCAGAGCCCAGCACTCGGCTACGTCCAGCACCCAGCAAACCCAGCGCCCAACACCCGGACATGTTCAGCACCCCCAGCAACCAGCACCTGGACAYGCCCAGCACCCGAACATGCCCAGCACCACCAGAGACCAGCTGCCAGCACCCCCAGCATMCAACACACAGCACCCAGACATGCCCAGCAACGGGACATACCCAKCACCCAGCACCCCAGTGCTCAGCACCCAGCCCCTCTCCATGCCAGAGGGACATCCCCACCCAACTTCAGGAGAATGTCCCTGTCCAACCTGACCCTCATTCCACAGAGATGTCCTCTGCTGACAGTGGCCTCTCACCCCGTGCCATGACCTGGGYGCCTTCCTCCCCAACGCCCCATCCTCCATGCGTCATCCACCGCCAGYGCAGTAGGTCAAGGCCTTCCTGCTACACTTCCTCGACACTGTCCCCGAGGAGGACACCACCGCCAACATCCTGGCGGTTCTCATCCTCCTCAGCTCCTGCCTCAGYGACGTGGTGAGTCTGGCCCCAACATCACCACRCCCTCYCCCAAACAGCAGCTCTGTGGGGCTGAGGAACCCCAAGAGGTGCCCCACTAGGGCATGGGTGCACGTCACCRCCTTGGCTATCCCAAGCCCAGGCTGGTGGCCACCGTCACTCCACAGCTACCACCGAGAGCAAGCGCATAGCCACGGCGCTTTAGGGCCTGTGAACGGACTGGCAAGGGAAGATGAGGTGCAGTAACAGCTTTCACTTGTAGCAATATTTCTGTTAGATTCTTAGCTGAAGTTGTTCCCTGGTTTTCTCACSTCCGGCAAGGGTGAGCATTACACGGTAGAGCAAGCGCAGAGCCCTGGTGTTGTTGGAGGTGAGAAGGGGCTGCCAAGGGAAGGTGAGGGCCACTGGCAGTTTTCACCCTGGCTACTTCTGTATTGGAGCTTTGGGTGGCGGGTGTCCGTTTTGGGCTTGGACTCTAGCAAGGTTTAGGGTTAAGATGAGAGCAAGTGCAGAGCCACGGTGGTGTTGAGGCTGTGAAGGGCCACAGTGTTGGTGTGGCTCTGAAAGGGCTGCCACGGGAAATGGAGGGCCACCGACAGCTTTCAGTCCTGGTTCCTTCTGTGTTGGAGCGCCCCCTGGTGGGYGTCCGTTCTGGAGCTGGACTCTGGTGATGGTAAGGGTTGGTTGATGTGGGAGAACAAGTGCAGAGGGCCGGTGTTGGTGGGGCTGCRAAGGGGCTGCCAAGAGTAGGTGAGGGCCACTAGCAGTTTTCACTTCTGGCTACTTCTGTATTGGTGGTGGGTGTCCGCTTTGGGCT
>JAYKAV010001013.1:0-20639 GCA_035582835.1 Phoebastria nigripes | reverse complement strand
TTCTCTCCCCCATCCCACTGAGGGGAGGGGGGAGTGAGCGAGCGGCTGTGTGGTGTTTGGCTGCCGGCCAGGTTAAACCACGACAGTCTCCTTATCACGATTTACTTCCTTTGCACTGTTTACCAGCTTCCCCAGCCCAGATGGACACAAGAGGCTATTGTTTGTAACAGCGTGATTATGCCACTGTGTCGCACCCTCACCATAGGTGCTATTCCCAGAGCTGAAGCTAAAGCATGAGAGGCAGCAGTCAGTTGGCTCCAGGGCAGGTGTCAAAACAAGTGAAAACCAGCTCAGGCCAAGGCAAGTTCTGAGTCCTTGCACAGTGGGGTCAGCACAAAGCCTGTAGCCTTCAACTAATAATGGCAAAAATCTTACTTCCTGGGCTGCCGTCACTGTACTTGTGAAGCTTGTTAAAGTACAGCACTTCGTAATGATCAGAAAAAAACAAATATAATTTTGGAACCACCTTATTTGTACCTCTCAAAATCTGCCACATTTTTCCAGAATCATGTTATATTAAACTAAAAAGTAATATAGTGATACCCTTTTTGCTAGGTGCTCCTGCCAACATGGCTTTACTGGGACACTCTGTGAAGCGGAGATTAATGAATGCTTATCAAGACCCTGCAAAAACAATGGAACTTGCCTGGATCTTGTTAACAGGTTAGTTACTACTAAATGAAAAGCAATTCCTGGATTTCCTTATGTATAAAGTCTGCTTGCTGCCTTGAGGTTTGGATGGGACCTTCAGCATATGACAAGGATTCTGTATTAAAATGAGGTAGGCAAATGCTACTGACTTAGCTATTTGTGTCTTATGTGACCTGAGAGGAAAATAGGAGGGAAACTGTCTTCAGCACAACTTGTTCTTTTCCTCCTTACCTTTTTTTTTTTCTTTTTTTAATTTGGAATAAGAGTGAAATAGAGGAAAATTGATCTTCAGTTAGATTGCTACATCTCTCTTTTCAGCTTCCAATAATGACCTTTTCTAATGTAAATCTTTACTAAAAGTTAAGTGTAAGCAAGAGAAAAATTTGTATGTTGTGTTTGTTCCACAACACTCTATAGTTATTCAGAGACTTGTGTCAAAAGAACATTAGACTTTAAGTCATTCCTTGTACCTTCAGCTAAAATTATTGTGCACAATTTTTCTACTAACTTAAAAAAGAGTAAATCGCTCTTCTTCAGAAACATGGAAATGAGGAAAATCTGTTAATTATTTTAATATGGTTGATGATTAGGGACAGTAGCTTGACATTAGGACATATATAGAGCTTCAGAATATTGGAATAGATCATGTTATTTACTTCTGTTGACTTACCTGATTGTCCCTTTTCTGAAGATTCATCTGTAGTTGTGCACCTGGATACTATGGGTCTCTGTGTGAGATGGATGTAAATGAGTGCGAAACTTTGCCTTGCTTGCATGGAGGAAGCTGCATCAACAGGCTTGGAGGCTATCAGTGTTTCTGTCCCTCTGGATTCACAGGTATGGCCCGCTCTCTACCACAGTGGAGAAGGCTATTTTACAGGTTTTACCTGTTTTTAATTTTATAACAATGGCCTCAACTAAATCAAGGAAGAGTACACAGGATCATTTGCTTATTGGAGGATAAATCAATATTAATTCAAATAGAACTTTGATCCAATTCTTGCTAAGTAGCTCAAGATGTTATTTACATTAAGGCTTGATTTATGATTTCTTTAGTCACCCATACATTCAGCTGAAACACATTAAAAGAGAGATTGTATAGTGCAAAGAAAATCAATGTTTTCTGAATTCAGCCAAGAAAAAAATTATTACCATGGATACAGAGTAAATTTTACAACATAATAAAATGCTACCTTGTCATTTGACTTTGTACAGAACCATAGTAACACTTTGACTTTGCTGACCTGTTGGACTGACACTGTTGCCTTTAGTGTTAATCTTTACATTTTTACAGAACTAATGACAAAATATTTAATGGATAGAGATGTAGTAAAATTTCTCTGAAATGATGTTGACATTTATTTAAATGCTCTGCATGCTGCAGAACAAGTAGTTCATACTTAATGTTTTGATACATCCAGCTTAAGCAACCTGAAAACACATGGGGTCATATGACTCTGTTTGCAGAAATGTTTATAGTTGTCTGCCTCAAGTTGTATCATTTCTGCATTCTTTCTGCATAAAATGTTTTTTCCTACCCATTCCAGCCTGTAATGAATACCACATAATTCGTAAGATTAGAAAGGACGCAATTTGCGTCCACTGAACTGAGAGGAATGTAATTTCTCCACAGAACAAAGAACAGGTACAGTTTTGGGAATATCTATATAGCTGTATATCCTTCTTCCATTCACCACAAACTTTAGCCCACATACCACTTGTGCAGTGTTCTTCAAAATTATCCTTGACATTACAGCAAAAATTGGAAAAAATCTATATAATTCTCTTGCCTAAAACTTTAAAAGCTTCCCCCCATCCCCCCCCAAATATTTTCTTCAGAAGGGCTGTGTTCTGAGTAGTACTTCTTGGGTATCACAGAAATGTTTGTTCATTAGGCAGTGGTGCTGCAGATTTATAATTTCAACTAATAGATTGTAAAACAGTTGTCTTCACCTTTATGTATATGTTTATGTAAGAATTCCCAGTTATATTCATAAAAGACAAGACACCTGTATCTGAAGGGCTTATGAGACTCTAATTTGAAAAGGAACAAGCAATCTGCAGGTGTGCTTTCCTTTTATGATTCTTCATTATTGACTAAACAGTTTGACTTGTGTTCTTTTCCCTAACACATTTAACCAACAAGGATAGGATGTTGGGTTTTGTTTGGGTTTTTTTGCAATGTACTAGTTAAATTAAGTCAGAAGGAATCATTCAACCCATACAAAGTGTTTGGTACAGCAGTTGAACTAAGACTTTAAACCGAAGTTGCAGTGTTAGCAGGCCCAGAAGTGAGTATAAGTAATTTGATTTCAAAGTGAGGTCTTTTCAGAGCAAGACATGGCTTTTCTGGATTATGAAGCAAAAAGAGCATGTGTCAAGTGTATGTTTTCCCTGGCAAACATACAAAATTGTAAAGTAGTTCTCTGGTAGTTTGAGGTTTTGAAAACTTTTTCTAGCAATTACAATTCAAATAGCTAATAGCTGATTTTTCATATTTAATTTAACAAATTTTGTTTGGTTTTATGTTACCTATACCACAGAAAAGGTAATTATACTGTTCGAGAGTACCAAGCTTTGGAATTATAAACAGTGAAAGAAAATAATTTAAAACTAGAAAATATTAGTATTTAAGGTACTGAATTTATAATAGTATAACAAAAGTAATTTATTTAAATCTTTGAAATATAGGTGTATTTCCACTTCATCTTCAGTAATTTCATAAATTTAGGAACAGCTTTTTTTTGTCACGGACAAGGCACCTTTAAAAGTACATAACAGCGTATATTGATTTCAATGATCATTTGACTTTCAAAAATGTTTTAATGTACTTGTACGGAGGAAACATCAATCATTGATTATAATTATTAAAATGTTATAGATTTGTAAATTTGAATGCAAACTGGAAACAAATCACAATACATTAAATGGGTTAGGCCTAATTATGTTACTATATTTCATTTTATTTATAAAAACTTATTTTAACAGTATTAACTTTCATCAGACATTTTGAATGTTTTTTGTGGTCATCATGTAATTTAATGTCTTAGAGAAGGCAGTCTTTAGACTGATCTCTGCTCTGTAAGCTCTAAAATTTTGGCAGCTAAGGTATCTCTTAAAATTTTATGTTTTCCATAAATTTATCTTATTTTGGATTTATTTTACATTTTTCATAATTTTCTTTCATTTTAAATAGCTGTTTAATAAAAATACATTAAAAATAACTTATTAACTATTAAAATATAACTTCTTCTCAATACTGCTAAGATAAAATCTACGGTTTTGCAGCTCATGTAGACTCTTACAAAAAGTGATCACAGTTCAGATGACGTGCACAGATGTAACCTTTCTGTCAGGATGTAATTGGCAGCAACAACAGTCTTCTTAAACCCTAGATACCACTAATAAACCCTGGTTAAAGTCCTCACCCCAGATACTTCGGAAAATAAAGAAGAAGGCATTCAAGAAACTGTTTTTTCCCTGGCCCAAAATGAGAAGTAAAGTGACTTAATAAAGCAGTGCTATATTAGAAAGAGGAGAAAAGTAACAAAAGGATAATACCAAATAATCAACTAATGCTTTTCAAAAGTACACAGTTCCTTTCCTCTGGGTTTGTTTTTTTGGGTTTTTTTTGGTTTTTTTTTTTTGGCAAAACACCTTCTAGAGATGACTGCATCCCCTCTTCTGCAGTAGCCTTCTGCGTATGTTTAGTTGTCCTCAATCACACTGGCTAGCAAGGCCACATCAAAGGTGCAGATGACCCAGTGACATGAACTTTCTATCCCCAGCTTAGCCCCTCTTGTTTTTTTAATTGCTTTGGCTCCCAGTGTTGCTCCATGAAACAATACTGCTCAGTTCCACTAGGTACTCTTGATAACACAAGATCTAATTATTCCAGCTCTATCAGCTGCTGCTGTTCTTTTACTTGTATTTGCTCTTTAGCAACTGTATATATACAGTATACATTATCCTTGTTGCCCAAAAGGGTCTTTGTAAACAGACATATGTTGTTCCTTCATCTCTATGACTAAGGCATGCTAAAGCGACAAACTGCCTCCTTACGTTAGTTTGACCACTCACTTCCAAGCGCACAAAAACATTAATTTTTCCTAGTTTTATACTCCATTGCAAAAAATATTGATTTATTTGAAATAGCATTAAATTTTCATGTTGAAAGACGCAGGCCTGGAAAACTATTTCTGGTGTTTAAGGTTTAGGTACCACAAAGAAAATTAACAGTAGCATAGCATAAAGTCTCTAGGTAACCAGTTAGCTGCAAAATTCTGCGAACTCTTTAATTCCCAAGTCTGATCATTCTTCTTCCGTATCTCCCATCTTTACGTGAGAAGAGTCTGGCCTGGTTTATAGAACTAACTGTGAGAAACATCAGTGGCAAAAAGTCCTAACCAGAATAGCTCTTTACTCAAGATCACACTTGTTACTGCTTATTGTTTGTATGTTGGTGGTACTTGAGTGTTAGATACAACAACATAAAACTGAAAGATACCTCCTGAATCACTGAATCTAAAACCTGTTTTGTCTAAACGGTCAGCCATTCATTGGCTGGAGTGATGAATGTTCATGGTTGTGACATGAACTGTTGAATTTGTACTGCAAATGTGGTAAAGAAACAAGCAACTCTAAACATTATGCTTTGTAATGTACCAAAAATAAAACTTAACGTACATAGAAGATAGATCTTTTGAGTAAGAAAACACCATGCTTACATAGTCATCTTTTAGCACTAAGATACCCTTTTAAATATGTCTCAGTCAGGGACTGTTTTTCTCTGTATGATTCCAGAATCCTTTGATTTCATAAATGTTACTATAAATACAGGAAATTTGCTTATAATCTAAGGAAATCAAAGGACAATCAAAGGCTATGTCAGATTTAATTTTGGCTTGGTAGGTTACTAAACATTTGTTAGAGAATCTGAAGATACAGTGCAAACAAGTGGAACTCATGACTGTGGAATTATAAATTAAATGGAACATAATCAGCAATTTAAAATTAAAAGCAAAATAAGGAAGTATAATCAATGAATATAGCTATATCTTCATTATCACAAATCAATGTGATGTTGCATTCTGAATGAGCACTGGTACACAATTATGTAAAGAATAAAACAGGAAAAAAATACATATATGTATATTCTACTGAGTTTGATACTAAAAAACTGTTAATTAAAAAACTAGTATTACTTTCTTTTCAACTGTGCAATATAACATCTTAAAAGGAATAAGTAATTAAACATAATGTATTATGATCACTTACTCTGAAGGTTGTTTTCATGATTGAGGTGTTAATCACTTCTTCTTTATAAATCTTGCCATCTGAACAACCTTATGTCAAAGTATCCACATGATTCAGACATGCCTCAAGTGAAATATTTTTGATGTTCATGAAAAATTTATTTTATATTCAAGTATAAACCATAAGTGTCTGGGTCACCAAGTCCGCTGCAAAACAGGTTTAATAAGAATACAGGTTTTTTGACTGTAGAATTTTGTTCGATAATTCCCAATTCCTCCATTTGAAAGGATTCTAGGATTACCAAGTCATTACTGCCTTCATTGATAGACTTGGTAATTCTTAAGTCTTTATTTTCTGATTTTCTTTGTTTGAGGTTAACTAAATAATTCTAAGATCTCTTGCAAAGACTAAAAATTTTTTCTAAAATGTGTTGGGTTGACCTTGGCCAGCTGCCAGATGCTCACCCAGCCGCTCTCTCAGTCCCCCTCATCAACAGGACATCAGAAGAAAATAAAGACAAAAAACCTCATGGGTCGAGATAAAGACAGGGAGATCACTTACCAGTTACCATCATGGGCAAAACAGACTCGATTTGGGGAAAATTAATATATTTTATTGCCAATTAAAATAGATTTTTGGATGGGAAGAACAAAGACAAAATAAAGCAACACTTTTCCCCCCTTCTCCCCCCCCCCCCCCCCCCCCCTTTTTTTTTTTTAAATCAACCTGCTCCTGCTTTTTCTGTTCCTTTCAGTCCTCTTATCCATCAGGCTTCCCCTTCACACATGTCCTTCACTGGCTCAACTTCATTCCCAACTCCTCTACCTCCCCGCCCCAAGTGGCACAGGGAGATGGAGAATGGGAGGTTGTGGTCAATCCATAACAGCTCCTCTCTGCTGCTCCCTTCTCCTCACACTTTTCCCCTGCTCCTGTGTGGGTCCTTTCCCCAGGCTGTAGTCCTTCACGATATACCTGCTTCAGCATGGGCTCTCCACGGGCCACAGTTCCTTCAGGAAATAACCACCTGCTCCAGCATGGGGTCCTCCACGGGCTGCAGTGTGGATATCCTCCTGCTTGTGTCGGGAGTGCTTTCTACAGGCTGCAGGGGAATACCTGCTCCACCATGGTCTCCTCCATGGGCTGCAGGGAAATCTCTGCTCCGGCGCCTGGAGCACCTCCTCTCCCTCCTCCTCTGACCTTGGTCCTCACAGGATTGTTTCTCACTTCCCCCCTCCTCACTCTGCCTGTGTGGTGTTTTGCTCTTAAATACGTTTTCACAGAGGCGCCACCATCTTGCCTGAGGGGCTCAGCTGTGTCTTACAGTGGGTCCATTGGAGCCAGCTGGAACCGCGTGTGTCCAGCATGAGGCAGCCCCTGGTCTCTTCTCACAGAAGCTGCCTTGCAGCTTGCCCCCACCCCCAACCCCTGCCAACACCTTGACACCTCCACCCAATACTCAAAATAAGATTTCAGTGGCTAAAATAGGATGTGTATTAAACTGAGGTATATAAATTAAAAATTCTGATTCAAACTGCCAATTATTAGACATCTGATCCAAAAGATGCCTAAAAATGACTAAGTACCATGAAATCACTTTTTGCTGTGAAGGTTCAGTCATCATTTCTGCAAAGCAGTAATTATTCCTTAATTCTAAATAGCTATTCTCTTAATCTCAGATCTACCCTTACAGTCTTATCTTCTCTATGAGATCAGTACAAACTGACATTTGGAAGTGACTAAGGGTGCACTTAAGTTGTATGTTAAACCAAGTAAAAACCTTGGCTTAAATAACTCATCTTGTATTGTATCTTTAATGCCAGCTCTAAGCCCCAGCCTTCCTTATCCTGGGCCTCAGAACCTGGTATTCATCTTGTCTGCGTGACAATGAAAACTCTGTTCTGTTTTTTATACAACGGGCTGACCTAACAAAAAAGTCCCACAAGATCTAATCAATGAACAGGGAGAGAATTTTTCTTTATCTCTTTGACCTTCCCAGCTACTTCTGCAGCTTCGTACTGCCAGCTGACTCTGGCAGTGATTGCATCTGCACTCCTCAAACCTCTGTCTGTATTCCTTGCTATTGATTTTCGGAGGAAGAAGAGCAACTACACTACTAACTGAAGTGACTATTTATTTAGAGTCAGAGGGGAGGAATCTCATGGTATGCTCCCTGAGATGTCAAAGCAAGATGCAGCCTACATATCAAGAGAGGCCAAAACTGATTGACATGCCAAGAACGAATTTTAACACGTATACTGACAGAACTGGGTTTCTGTACTAAATGGTGGAGGTAGTGGTGTCTGTCTTTTAGTTTAATGATGAGAGCATTCACATAAGTTTTGGGAATTTTAGGTTCAGTGAACCCACCATCATGAAGGGGCAAATTTGCTTTATGCATTTTCCCGAGAAGTGCTATAGTGTCAATGCTATAAGTTAGCCTGATTTGTAAGGAAAGAAGGGGGCACTTTTGCTGTACTTGTTGACCTTCAACACTATTCAGCAAAGATTTCCTGGTGTCGTGGTTTAACCCATCAGGCAGCTAAACACCACACAGCCGCTCGCTCACTCCCCCCCCCGCAGTGGGATGGGGAAGAGAATTGGAAGAGTAAAAATGAGAACACTTATGGGTTGAGATAAGAACAGTTTAATAATTGAAATAAAATAATAATAATAATAATAATAATAATAATAATATGTAATGAAAAGGAAGATGACAAAAAGAGAAATAAAGACAGACAAGTGATGCAAATGAAAAAAACCCAATTGCTCACCACCAACCAACTGATGCCCAGCTAGTTCCAGAGCAGCGGCCTTCCCAGCCAGCTTTCCCCTAGTTTATATACTGAGCATGACGTCATGTGGTATGGAATATCCCGTTGGCCAGAAAGAACATAGAATAGTAATGTGTAACCTCATCAAGTATTTGGCTTGAAGTGCCAAGTCTAGATTGCTAGTTCCCTCTCCCTCTCCTGAGAGCCAAGGACAGGACATAAACATTCTTTTTTCTCTCAGAGTGGCTTACCATCTACTAACTAGAGCCTTAAGCCATACTTTAACCAATTAAATCTTAGTCTGGTAGCAGCTTTGTTCCAGTTACTGCTCATCCTTATTCAAGGAAGAGAGTAGTCAAGAAGGCATGGCAGAAGGCCAGCAAGGATAGGCCTCAGGAAACACCTGACTGAGCTCAGATGCAGGAAAGAAGCACACATTTGATGGAAGGAGCAGGGATGAGCTACTTAGGAGGAATATGAAGCCATTGCCCAGGTGTGCAGAGTTGAAATTGGGAAACGAAAAGCTCAGCTAGAGCTGAGAATAGAGAAGGATGTGCAAAGCCACAAGAAGGCCTTCTATATGTACATTGGCAGCAAAAGGAAGGCCAATAAAAAAGTGGGCCTGGTTCCCAGTGGGGAGGGGGACCTAGTGACAAAAGACATGGAAGAGTCTGAGGTACTCAAAGTTGTCTTTTTTTCAGGGTTTACTACTAAAGTCCGGTTTCAAGCCTCCCAGGTTTCTAAGCCTAGTGGCAGAGTTGAGGGTACTCAGCTTTTAACAAGCCTCCTGGTAGAGTATGATCCATAAACCACAACCCTCTGAGCCCAACCAGCCAGCCAGCTTTTTAGCCATCCAGTTGTCCACCCTTCCAGACTCTAATGCCCTAACTTGGGTACAGGAATACTGTTGGAGATACTGTGTCAAAGCCATGCTGAAATCAAGATAAGTGACATCCACTGCTGCCTTCATTTCCACAAACCTAGTCATTTCATCATAAAAGGCAATCAGATTGTTCAGGCATGATTTTCTCTTGATAAACCTGTAGATTCATAGAATAGTTTGGGTTGGAAGGGACCTTTAAAGGCCATCTAGTCCAACCCCTCCTGCCATGGGCAGGGACATCTTCAACTAGATCAGGTAGCTCATAGCCCCGACCAACCTGACCTTGAATGCTTCCAGGGATGGGGCATCTACCACCTCTCTGGGCAACCTGTGCCAGGGTTTCACCACCCTCAGCGTCAAAAATTTCTTCCTTATATCTAGTCTGAATCTACCCTCTTTTAGTTTAAAACCATTACCCCTTGTCCTGTCACAACAGGCCCTGCTAAAAAGTTTGTCCCCATCTTTCTTATAAGCCCCCTTTAAGTACTGAAAGGCTGCAAGAAGGTCTCCCTGAAGCCTTCTCTTCTCCAGGCTGAACAACCCCAACTCTCCCAGCCTTTCTTCATAGGAGAGGTGTTCCATCCCCCTGATCATTTTTGTGGCCCTCCTCTGGACCCGCTCCAACAGGTCCATGTCTTTCCTGTGCTGAGGGCTCCAGAGCTGGACGCAGGACTCCAGGTGGGATCTCACCAGAGCAGAGCAGAGGGGCAGAATCACCTCCCTCGACCTGCTGGCCACGCTTCTTTTGATGCAGCCCAGGACATGATTGGCTTTCTGGGCTGCAGGGGCACATTGCCGGCTCATGTCCAGCTTTTCATCCATGAGTACCTCAAGTCCTTCTCCACAGGGCTGCTCTCAACCTGTGCTGATTGTTCCCAGTCACCACCTTCTCCTTCTATTGCCTAGAAATGGCTTCTAAGAGGATTCACTCCATGATCTTCCCAGGGATGAAAGTGACGCTTACTGGCCTGTAGTTTCCCAGATCATCAATTTGGCTTTTTTGGGGAGTAAGTGCAATGTTTGCCTTTCCTAGTCACTGGGGGCCTTCCCCAATTTCCATGGCCGTTCAGACATGATAGAAGGCAGCCTTCCAAGGACATAAGCCAGCTTTCTCAGCACTCTCAGGTGCAGCCCATAGGGTACTGAATTACAGGAAATGAATACAAGAACTGAATACAAGAATTCATGTTTGGCCCAGTGTTCTGTATGCCACAACAGAAACCAAGTTAGATTATTGTGTCTAACCTTTGTTACCCAAGTTCACTGTTTGGATGTGACCTTTTGATAATTTTATTTCAAATCTTGTATTTACAGCTTCAGCAACAGGAAAAGATAGTCCAGTACATATTTTCTTCTTGGAGGAAACATTTATTTTATGTGGTCTGTAAAGGTTACTATACCATATAGCAGTGACCTCCAACTAGAAAGCTAGAGAAATGTATTTGTAGTTTCAAAGCAGTGAAGTTACTGAACAGCTAAGAATGCTATTTGTAAGAAAGAAAGGTCTCTCTAGTGCATGAAAAGTCTCTGGTCCTTAAGGAGACAAAATCAATAACTACCTGATTTTTTGTACAGATTATGCTCAAAATATGCAATGCTACAGTCCATTCATAATGAGTGTTTGGCAACAGCAACTCTCACTGTGTATACAAATTAAATCTGGTGATTAGGAACTTGGATGACAGTCACTCCCCTTGTTTAGTAAAATATAATTGTTTTGGGTTACAGATTTGTGCCTTTAGGGAGGAAAATCCTTGTCTTTTGGCAAAGAATATCTAAATGTGAAGTGTTTGTTCTTCATGCTCATTACTGTCTAATTTGAATGTATTTAGTATAGCAATTCTAAGGTGATTTCACCAATGTCTTGTACAGTTAATTACTATTTATCTTCAAACAGAACCAGCTTCTTTTTCTGGATTTATAGGAGTTAGTAATAGAGGAATACAACTAGCTCTGCTTCTTATTTTTGACTGCTGAAAAGAAGCAGCGTGTTATTTATGAATAGCATCAATGTAGAAGACAACGCTTTATAATGAGAAAAAGGACACGGGTCATGCAGTCATGTACATGTCAGGATTTACACCCATTTCCCATTGTACCCATTGCCTAAAGTGGTATTGTGGATTGGGAGAAAATCTCAATTTGATTCTCACAGACTTTCCTCCAAGATTCCTGCACCTTCATAGAGGTTACTAAATGCAACAACATTAATAAAGAGTTTCAAATAACGTCTGCTTCTTTTTGCATACATCACTCCATATTGACCAGAACAAAGTCTTGCATCTGATTCTTGCACATAATGTAAGATTATGGTGATGCACCCTCTCCCACATTCTCTCTCTTTCTGTAGCTGGTCTGTTTAATATTAATCATTTATACTAAGTGGAAAAAAAAAAACAGAAGAAATATTTTCAATATAAAATATCCAGTAGATGAACCATCCGTGCATTCTGTCAGTTTATGTGAAACATTCTTGCTCCATATCAACTAGATCTGGAAACGTTTGAGAGCAGTTTTTTAATTTGTTAGTGAAAATGGAGGAAGGTGATCCCTTAAACTCATGCAGCTGACAGCAGTAAGCATACTATACATCACAGTTCAAAATTTGCTAGCTAGATTGAATGGCAAAAAAAAATTTAGCTGCATCAGAATGGTGTCAGCCCCAGGCTAATGAGTTCTCCTTAGAGGCATGGTGGTAAAGCCAGATACAATGCCATACTAATATGGCTAAAGTGCTTTTGGCCTTACAGAGCTACTGCTTTGCACATCTTTCTTAGGGAGTCTAACACTCTACTGCATTATGCTACCTAGACATGCACTGATAGTTCTTTCCTTAGTTTTCTAGTTTCTAAAGTCCTTCGGTACCTGACTTCCTTTGTGGATTTCATGGAAAGGCTGGTTGCCTCTCTCAAAGTAATGTATTTTGCTGAGGCCTCCAAGAATATTGGCACCATTCTTGTTATTTCTGTCTTGTTGCCCCAAAGTGGTTGCCAAGTAATCATAGTAATAATAATAACAATAACAATAATAATAATAATCCCTTCCTCCAGGAAACCGTGCCTCACAAGAATAGAATCACCGTTTAACATTGTATCCTAATTATGGAAGTGCTGCTGTGAAGTTCTGTGGTTTGCCTTATGTTTTTGATCATGATATTATATATACCACATAAGTATCTTTCTTAGGACACACACATACTATTTAACAGAACAGGAACATTTAATAAAACTGAAACAATCCCCAGCTAAACAGGTAGTAACTGAAATTGATAACATCCTAATTTACCTTCTCATAAATATAATCTATCAGATCAGTGTTTCAGGGTAAAGCAGACGTAGAATCCTTCCCTGAAGATTTTTTGAGCTGCTTGAAATACAGAATTCAGGGAATAGGACTATTCAGTGAGAACATTTGAGAGCTTGTGGTCAAGTGATTATAGCTAAATCTTACCTGTTATGGTAAGCTATTAGGTGAGAATTTAAATTATCTAGGGTTTCTAGAGCCAAAATCAGTGCTTCACATTATACCTACAACAAATTCAAGAAAGCCCTGATACAACTGTTAGAGCTGTTTCCCAGCTGTTACTGCAAGCTAGGAAAGTCTCTGTACTTTCTGCAAGTAACTTTGGAGGGGTGTTTGAATGTATTCAAGTATGCCACTGTGCATGCTTTAAAGGAGTTTCTATTCTATAAGAGTTACCAAGGTCCAGGGGATTGAAATCTCAATTTCCACACAAATTGCTCTGCTACAAATACTGTGACAAAGGAACTTTTAAGCAGCTTTAGTGCTAGAACACCACAGAGGAACATTATGTATCATAATGCCAATCTATTCTTCTGTGATTCTGCAGTATTTCTTTGAGCTTTGTGTAAGTTGTAAATGTACTTAATGTCTAAATCTTTTACATTATTGTAGTATTTCTAAAAGATAATGTTACAAATGAAATAATATTTTAATAGTTATTTCTGATTGTGTTTTTGCTATGCACTCAAAAATTCATGACTGTGAACTAGTTAGATAAAAACATGCAATTAATCACTTAAAAACCTGTGGATGATTCAGTCAGTCACAGCAATAAATATCTAAAGCAATGACTGCTCAGTGATGGTTTCACTTTGCAGAACTCAACGTGCTATGTGTTAGAACAGTTACTGTAAAATCATACTTCTTATTTCTGAAAAGCATGGCCATGGTAGCATCATGGATTTTTTTGATTCTCTGTAGCTCTCTGCCAGCAATCTCTGTCATTTATCCTCAACAGGATTCAGAGAAGTAGATGACTTCATGAAGAGTATTTTGTTCACTAAAGTAGAATGGGTTGACCTTTCATGCTAAGAATCTAGTAGTTTTCTTAGCAATTCCATTGGGTTTTTTCCTTGTTTGTAGTGGAAAAATGTATGGGGCAACTCTCTGGGTCTCACTGATTACATGACTTGGATCTGTTTTATTTCCCTGCAGTCAGCCTAAAGTACTATTCTAAGTTGCCAAGTTCTCATTTGAAACAAATAGTGAAGGTAGTGTGCTATAGTAATTAAATGAACCAAATGTTAGTGCCTAAATATACTACCCAAGGCATACCTGTATTCTAAATAATACATCTTCTCATCAGTAATTAAGATTATTTCAGTTATTAAGATTATTTCCAAGTGTTTGTACTTCCTTATTGCCTGCATGGAGTCTCAGTGTGTGATTAGCATCAATCTAAATGGAAAAAAAAAAAAGCAGCCTACCTTTTTTGCATACTTTCTTTTTGGATTTTTTGGGGGGGAGGTTGAATTTGACCAGAGTGTTATTAAATGGCATAAGAATTTTGAAAATTATTAGACTATGATGAAATACGTGCTATTCACAAGTAATTTTGCATATAACCATGATCAAATTCTTGTTGCATTGTCACCTGCTTCCATGCACCCATTGCACACTTTTGATCCCATGCATTTTGCCATTAACCAGGCTACCAGGTCAAACTACTGGGGAAATTCATTCCTGAATCAGAATAATTCAGGTTGGAAGGGACCTTGTGAGGTCTCTAGTCCAGCCTCTTGCTGAAAGCAGTGTTAGCTACGGGGTCAGACCAGGCTGCTCAGGCCTTTGTCCAGTTGGGTCTGGAAGACCTCCAAGGGCAGTATTGTTGTCATTTCTGATGGGACATTTAAACTGTAATGTGAATAATACATTACTTTATTAGTAGTAAGTGTGATTCCTTGTGTCCCAAGAAAAGAAAGACAAGTTGAATTTTTAGCTATACAGTAAACTTTGACTTTTACTATCATCTGACTGCAAAAATGCATAACTGCTTCAGTTTTAAATAAGACTGTTACAGACTACGTAAAACATGCCTAATAGAGAAGAAAATCAAAAGCTATAATAATAATAATATTAGTATATTTTGGAGGCACTCAGGTTATAGAGTGATAAGGAAGTAAATGTGAATATCTTTTTTTTTACACACAAGCTATATTTATATTATTTTAGAGTGATGCTAGAACATCTTTTTCTTGATGACTTTACCACATAGTACAGCTCTCCAGTTTTGCCTTATTTTAGCTTTATTTTTACACTCCATTTTATATTACAGTGTTAAAATGGCTAATAAACAGTGATTATACTGAAAAAACCATGGGTATTTCTCTGTAAACTATGTGTGTGCGTTTATATTAATAATATGAAATATATACATTATATGTACAATACAACATACCAGTACAGTTCTTTTTTCTGTATTGAACTGTATTAGTTCAAATGAGAGATACTTTGTCTTTCAGTTACAAGTTTTCAGTTATCTTTTAGTTTTAGAAGTTCTTCTAAATTTTAATAAAGTTATTGCTCATACTAAACCTTATGTTCTTAAAATCAAAGTTAAAATGTCGTAAATATTGAATTGATATTTGCAGCTTGCCCAGCTACAATGTGACTTCCTCTGGCAGTATTGACAACGATGACATTTTTGTCATGGTGTTTCCAATATTCAGGCATGAACTAACAGATTTTACTTGCACTGTCTTTAGATTTATCTTGTTCCCCATTCCTTTTTGTAAGTTTATTCATCTGTGAACTGAATCATAATTCTGAACGGTGATATCTTTAGGTATAGCTTGATTTTATCATTTTGTAATCCAGTAAATATGATTTCTGCCCTCACCAGGGGGAGGCCCTGGCTGTGCGCTCACCCGGCAGTGCAGGGGCTCAGCCTCACCATGGCCTGAGCTGGGTATCGCTGGTTTAACCCCTGCGCCGGGGCCAGTGACTGCTGCCTCCCCTGCTCCAGCTTCAGCTCCAGGGGTGGCCCCTCTGGGGAGGGGGTGACACCCTGCCCCCCAGACACACTGCCTGGCAAACCATAGCCCTTTGTATGCCTGGGGCTGAGGGAGCTGGGAGCCACTGCCAGGCTGCAGCTGGCAGCCTGGGAGAAGGAGCGGGGGCTGTGACAGGGAAAGGTATAAAGGGAAACCCAAGCAGAGCCCAAGACTAGGGGAAGAAGAAAGTATCAACATCATGTTCCTTCAAACAGAAGAAAGAAATCCCCCACCAGGTACATCACAGTCCTCCTGGCAAAGATGTCATGATGCTGGCAAATCCTTGCAATGCCCCTCACTCCATCCCCCATCTGCAGTTTTTGGGAGAAAACTGTACTGTCACACTTTAGGCCCACAGGAACATTTGAGGCATGAGCACACCACCAGTGGAAAGGGTTAGGTACTGGCAAGATTTGGGGAGATTTTTGGTATAACCATTTTAACGATTTTGGTATCGATGCTTTTCAGTACTGACAATTTTGACTGTCAGACTGTTAAAACATTAATAGGACTGTCATTAAATTCTAGACTCTCTATATGGTGTGTTCCCTTTCACCTGTCACAGATTATGAATTTTTGAATTTCTATTATTTTCAGTAGAAAGTGTTCAAATCACTAAGATCTGATGCTTGATCTGATACTATGACTAGGCACAGCAGTAAACCAAGAAGTAATTTGCTTAGGTAGATTGCTGCTTCTGATGGTCTCATCATGCGCCAGTCTAAAGTTCAAATATTGAAATAACAGACAGTGCAAAGTAATGTTTTTGTATTTAATCCCTCTGGTTCTTGCATTCACTTTTAAATTAAATGGACAGATACGGTTCTCAAAAGCTATGCATGCATATCTAAGATCCAAAATTGATATTTAATGAAAACAAATATCTTAAAAGTTTTAGACGAGGCAAATGAATCTGTATTTGTCTCAATTACTTTGTTTCCTGTGGTCTAATCTTATCTTGTAAAGTTCTCTTTGCTTTCCTATCCAGAGTGGAAATCAAACCTTGTCTAAAGAAAGAAAAAAATACTTACTTCAAAATAGTTTGTAACCACTCAAATTTTCTGCAGTCTGATCAGCACCAATTTAACTTGACTTAATATAAGGAAGGTGAAATAATTGCCCGAAATGAATCTATTACTGACACAAAATAGAATAGAAATAGGAAATCTAAATCTCTGGTATTAGTCACTATGCTATAATAAATCTTTCTTAAGATGAAATCAACAAAAACAAGCTCAGCAACCTTATCAGCCCTAGTTTTTAATGCAGCATACTTAGAAAACTTTTGTTACAGCTTATTTACTCATAACAGGCTGAAGGAGGCAATACTAAAATGATGTTAAAAGGACATTATGCTGTTTACAAGATTAATGTCACTGTGACAAAATGAGTACTAGTTCTTTGCAGTCAGTTACTAATTTTAAGAGGCAACATATTTCTAGATTTGTAAGATGGTTGTTTTAGAATATGATGATTGGGGCATATTGTATCAAAGTTAATTTATTGGAGATGAAAGATAAATTCTGCTGAAAAATGTCTTCTAAGGAGAATAAAGCATTTATTTACAATGTGGTTTTGTACATATGTGTATTCAGAAAATGCATTTTTTATATAAAGCATTTCAAAAGCCGTGGAAATAAATTTATAGCTGGTAGAAATTAAGATGTATCTTCCATATCTTCTTGTAACAGGTAAAATACCTGAATCTTTCACCTAGTACTCATCCCAGCTTGTTTTTGCTTTAATTATGAGATGCTATTACATTATTTTTCCATATACCAGTTTATCTTTTCATTGCTTTTGATCCCAGATAGCTCAGCTGATACATTCTTTTCTCTGTATTATTTTCTTGGTTTTTTCTCTTGCGCAAGAAGTCAGCTAAGAATGATCAGTTACCATCCTTGATCATGGTCAAGATGGAACATGTTTGAATACATATTTTCTGTCTGTCCAAATTAAGATTTTGAAGCTGTAATAACTAGCAGTGTTAAGTATCATATTCTAGTGTTTTTCTACAACTTCTGTTGATGATTTATAATTGTTTACAGTTAGATATTTCTTGGAGTTATATCAGTAATGAGGACAACTGTTAGATGAATGGTGATATAAAAAAAATTCTGAGTTAAAAAAACCCCACTAATTAAGCCCCTATAAGCTCATGTAAGATGGTACTAGGACCTGAAGTTCATCTGCAAATGTAGAGATTTTTCACAAGCGTTACCATTAACATTAACCATCCTGGATAACAGAGGTCCCAGACGACTGGAGGCTTGCCAATGTGATGCCCATCTACAAGAAGGGCCGGAAGGAGGACCCGGGGAACTACAGGCCTGTCAGCCTGACCTCGCTGCCGGAGAAGATTATGGAGCGGTTCATCTTGGGGGCGCTCACAAGGCACGTGTGTGACAACCAGGGGATCAGGTCCAGCCAGCACAGGTTCATGAAAGGCAGGTCCTGCTTGACCAACCTGATCTCCTTCTATGACCAGGTGACCCGCCTGGTGGATGAGGGAAAGGCTGTGGATGTGGTCTACCTGGACTTCAGTAAAGCCTATGACACTGTCTCCCACAGCATTCTCCTAGAGAAGATGGCGGCTCATGGCCTAGACAGGTGTACTCTTCGCTGGGTAAAAAACTGGCTGGGCGGCCTAGCCCAGAGAGTTGTAGTGAACGGAGTGAAATCCAGTTGGCAGCCAGTCACAAGCGGCATTCCCCAGGGCTCCATTTTGGGGCCGGTCTTGTTCAATATCTTTATCAATGATCTGGATGAGGGGATTGAGTGCTCCCTCAGTAAGTTTGCAGACGACACCAAATTGGGCGGCAGTGTCGATCTGCTCGAGGGTAGGAAGGCTCTGCAGAGGGACCTGGACAGGCTGGACTGATGGGCTGAGGCCAACTGTATGAGGTTCGACAAGGCCAAATACTGGGTCCTGCACTTTGGCCACAACAACCCCATGCAATGCTTCAGGCTTGGGGAAGAGTGGCTGGAAAGCTGCCTGTCGGAAAAGGACCTGGGGGTGCTGATTGACAGCCGGCTGAACATGAGCCAGCAGTGTGCCCAGGTGGCCAAGAAGGCCAAGGGCATCCTGGCCTGTCTCAGAAATAGCATGGCCAGCAGGAGTAGGGAAGTGATTGTGCCCCTGTACTCAGCACTGGTGAGGCCCCACCTCGAATACTGTGTTCCGTTTCGGGCCCCTCACTACAAGAAGGACATTGAGGTGCTGAAGCGTGTCCAGAGAAGGGCAACGAAGCTGGTGAAGGGTCTGGAGAGCAAGTCTGATGAGGAGCGGCTGAGGGAACTGGGACTGTTTAGGCTGGAGAAGAGGAGGCTGAGGGGAGACCTTATCCCGCTCTACAACTACCTGAAAGGAGGTTGTAGCAAGGTGGGTGTTGGTCTCTTCTCCCAAGTAACTAGCGATAGGGCGAGAGGAAATGGCCTCAAGTTGTGCCAGGGGAGGTTTAGATTGGATATTAGGAAAAATTTCTTCATCGAAAGGGTTGTCAAGCATTGGACCAGGCTGCCCAGGGCAGTGGTTGAGTCACCATCCCTGGGAGTATTTAAAAGACGTATAGATGTGGTGCTTAGGGACATGTTTTAATGGGCATGGTGGTGTTGGGTTGATGGTTGGACTCGATGATCTTAGAGGTCTTTTCCAGCCTTAATGATTCTATGATTCTGTGATTATTACTCACAATTTCTATGATACATAGATGTTAGAAAACATTGTTGCTCCTCATTTTCTACTTCTTTTGGGGTTTAACACACTCTCATGCTGAAATTATTTAACAAATTAGTTAATTTTTTTCTGTAACTTAAATGTGCTCTGCAGAATGGTTTGTAGTATTTCTTATGTTTAAGTTGAGCAATATTTTTATTTCTTAGACTTATGATACACAATCTTTATATATATAATTTGGTTCGTTATTGATTATACATTAGTGTCCATCATATATATCCATATGATAAATCTATTAATTGACCTTTGGATTAACATCTTATCTAGTATGACATCTCATGGAATGGTCACAAGTAGTTGTCAGTAGTCTTATGATAATAGTTGATACTAAAATTGACTTCAAGAAGAGAAGAATTATGTGTTGCTGAGTGATTCTGAAAGGACGTCTCTCCTTTACTCGCAGTTCTGGCTCTTTTCAACTGGATATAAAATTTTCAGTTACCGTAGGACATACATTTTTTTTTCATATCATGTATAGATTAGTTTACCATGCTAATTTACTATTCCTTTCTGTTTTCAGGTGTGCTCTCAGCAACCAGTTGTTTTTTATAATGCCTTTGTTTTTCTTTTCCTGGTAGTACGTCTTCGACTTTATTCTTACACAAAATTCTGTGTTTCTTCTTTTCCTCTCTTTTCATACTAGACATTATCCTAAATTAATATCCTGAATTTTTAATCTCCTAAAAGAGCACTCAAATCTCTTTATCATCTCCTAGAAAAGAAAGAACTGAAGAGGTGTATAAATGATCATCTTCTTCAGTCTTGAGCCCTAACAATCAAATAATTTTATATTTGGTTGTTGTGGTTTAACCCGGCAGGCAGTCAAACACCACACAGCCGCTCGCTCACTCCCCCCTCCCCTCAGTGGGATGGGGGAGAGAATCGGGAAAAAAAGAAGTAAAATTCGTGGATTGAGATAGAGACAGTTTAATAAAACAGAAAAGGGAGGGAAAATAATTATAATAATAATAATAATGATAGAATATACAAAATGAGTGATGCAGAATGCAATTGCTCACCACCCGCTGAGCGATACCCAAACAGCG
>JAYKAV010001012.1:5448-16094 GCA_035582835.1 Phoebastria nigripes | reverse complement strand
GTGCTGAGGATCCCCTCTGAGCAGGGACGGCACAAAGCCTTTTCCACGTGCCTCCCTCACCTGGCCGTGGTCTCCCTGTTTCTAAGCACTGCAGCGTTTGCCCACCTGAAGCCCCCCTCCATCTCCTCCCCATATCTGGACCTGGTGGTGTCAGTTCTGTACGCGGTGGTGCCTCCAGCAGTGAACCCCCTCATCTACAGCATGAGGAACCAGGAGCTCAAGGATGCAGTGTGGAAACTGATGACTGGATGTTTTTCAGGAGCAATAAACTGCCTGTTTTCTTCTGCATAGCATTCATAATGTAACTCATTACAGCCCCAGCCTGCCTTCTGAAGTTTTTGGTGGGGGGGGTGGGGTTTCTTTGTTTTTCTGGTGATAACGTTGTGCACAATGAAGTTATTATTCATCCCATTTCTAATTCACTGTCTACCTGTTACAGACTCTGTAAATGAGGAACCATGCTCTCTGTGCATTTAAACAAAACTAAGGACCCTGCAGCAACTTGTTTGTCTGAGATCCTTCCTCTGAGACCTTCTCTGGAGCTTCAGGGCAGTTCCTGTGTGCAGAGGTGGAGGGGAAAAGAGTCCCAGCACAGCAGCACTGCCAGGGAGCACCAGAGCTGCTCTGTTTTCCATTTCCGCACTCTCCTTCTGAGCCCTTGTGTTGATATAAGACCGGAGTGCTCTGGCAGCTTGGTCACAGTCCTGTGGTGTGGCAGTCCTGTGACCGCAGGCAGGGACAGGGAATGAGCACTTCTGTGACAGAGCTGGCCTCCATAACAGCATTTCAACCATGAAAGGGGATCTCCGTAGTACAGTGCCTGAAGGCTCAGGTCTTCTTCCAAAGTTTCTCTCAAGAACATGCCCAAGGAATAGACTCTGAAGAGACTTGTTGCTTTGCTTGTATTTCCATGGGCTCAGTGTGATGAGATCAGGGTCCCAGTATGGCCTTCTAGGGACTTAGGGCTGGTTCAGCTTTGGCTTGTTGGTGGCCAGCACCCATGCAGATGGCGAATGGTCTCCAGTTAACCTTCCTGGGGCCCTACAGCATGTGATAGAGCTGATGGCAGTGAATGTTTTTCTGGAGGGACTTGGGAGCTGCCAGGAGAGCACGGGGATCTGCAGGGACAGCGTGTGCCAGGGAGTCAGTGATAAATGGAGCCCACTGAGCATGAGCCTGTCCATCGTGGTGCCACCCAGAGATAATAGTCTAAATCTGGGTGTGAAACAGCAAACAAGAGCTCTGCACCCCACAAGGGCCACAGCAGGCACAGGGAAAGGAGTCTGGCGAGTGATTCATTTTACCCGCGGTGAACTTTCATAGACTGGATTGAGTGCAGGACCCAAACACATCTCACAGCATTGGAATAAGGCAGGGTACCTCTGAGCACCCTCCACGGCCACATAAGAKCTTGTGTGGGAGGCGGTCAGTGGCTGTGACCACCATCAGCTGGGTCTGCCTCTCAGCTGGGCCAACACAGGCCAACAGAGTCACCCCGTGGCCCTGGGCACCACAGCCCACGTGCTCTGCAGAACAGCACCCCCAGCTCGGTGGCTGTGGGGAGCCTGGGGAGAGGGTGCAGGAATGGCTGGCCAGGCCAGCACAGACGTGTTCACCTGAGGAAAGGCTCTGTGGGGAGATGGGATGTCCCGGAAGAAGAGCCGGGCACCGTGTGTGTGCAAGGGAGACATAGAAAGAGAAACCCTTTGCTGCAGGTGCCAGCCTGGGGCAGGCTGTCCTGTCACTGGGGCAGCAGGAGGAGCCCCAGGGCCGGGACTCTGTGCTGTGCTGGGGAGCGGGCCTGGCACAGGGGCTGCAGGCTGCCTGGCGTCAGGGTATCCTGAGCATGCCAGCCAGAGAGACACTGTCACTGACCTCCATTTCCTCCATTTCATTCTGCAGGGCCTTCCCAGACTGGGCTTCTCCACTGGGCTGGGCTGGAGTGAGAGCGGGGAGGTGGGGAGAGCTGGGGGAGAGCTAGGGAAGAGCTGGACTGGGCTGGAAAGAGTCCCAGAGAGGAAAACACCTGTTGAACATCTAAAGTGTGTGAGTGTGCAGGGTGGGGGGACACCACAGTTTCCTTGCACAGCCAGTCTCCTGGCAGAGACATGAAGGACCAGCAGAGCAGGGTCTGATCTGCACCCATGTTCGCTGGGCACCCAGGGGGAAGCTGCCCCAGAGCAATCGTCACTGACCAGCCAAAAACAACCACCATTTCCAGCACTGGCCTCTCACCCCAGCTCAGAGAGGTTGTTTGTCCCTCCATGGAGGGACACCGAATGACTAGGTCAGAAGTCCGTGTTTGCATTGTGCAGATGAGACTTAAGTATGCACACTGTGTGCGTGTGGTGAGATGAACCCAGGTGAGAACTGAATGTCGTCAGCTATTCCTAGCATTGCTGTGAAGGCCTGTGGGACAGTGTCTTGAGGTCACTTCACGTTGAGAGTAACGTCCCCTGGGAAACCACCTGAATGCAGCCCTGGGATGTGCTCCCTTGAACAGGTCCCTGTGTCCATGCCTCATGCTGTGGGGCATCTGTCGTGGTTTAACCCTAGCCAGCATCTAAACACCACGCAGCCGCTCGCTCACCCCACCTCTCCGGTAGGATGGGGGAGAGAATCGGGAGGGCACAAGGAGGAAAACTTGTGGGTTGAGATAAAAACAGTTTAATAATTGAAATAAAACAAAGTAGAACAATAATAATAACAATGATAACAACAACAATAATAGAATATACAAAGCAGGTGATGCACAATGCAACTGCTCACCACCCGCTGACCGACACCCAGGCCGCCACGAGACGCGAGAGCCCCCCTCCCCGGACCACGCTTCCTAATTATATACTGAGCATGACATCACATGGTATGGAATACCCCATTGGCCAGCTGGGTCAGCTGCCCCGGCTATGCTCCCCCCACCAGCTTCCCATGCACCTGGCAGAGCGTGAGAAGCCAAAAGTCCACGCTGCAAGCGCCACTCAGCAACAACCAAAACATCAATGGGCCATCAACATTCCTTTCATACCCAATCCAAAACACAGCACCCCCCCCAGCTACTGGGAAGAAAGCTAACTCTGTCCCAGCCGGAACCAGGACAGCATCTCAGATGAGTGCGGAGCAGGGCGATACGCCACAGGGCTGAGGTGCCTCCCAGCCTCTGGGAATGGCAGCAGGAGGCCAGAGAGACACTATGAYTGCTGCAATGCTCTGCCTCTACGTGTGCAAGGGCAGGACTCCTGTCTCTGAACAGCCCTGTGTGTATGAGGAGTGCATGAGGCCAGCTCAGCTGTGGACACCTGACAGAGCCCTGACATTTCCGTGTGCAACTCCAGAAACAACCCCCACTGTCCCAGCTACGTTCATCTCACTGTCTTTGGGCAGATTCATTGCAACTGCCCCTGTCTGCTACATCACCCTCCTCTGCCTTTCTGGCCTGTCCCTTTCATTACACACTATGGAAGCAGCATGTGTAACGAGGCTCTCACCTGTGCAGTCAGCAGGGGTTCTGCTCCATGAGTGTCATTGCCCTCTGGAATAAGGCATTTTCACCTTTCACAAAGCACAGAGCACAGAGCACATTCAGGAAATAGGAATACACTCAGAGGCACACACACCTTCCTGTTTCCCTGCTCTGAACTCCCTTCACAATGTCTTTAAGCAACTAACAAAAAACCAAATGTTCTTCCTTGTAGGTGTCCTCCTACRAGATCAGAGGGGACAAGAAGGACCTTAGCCTTCCGTGGAGAAACTGCAATGGGAAAATCAGACATCATCGGTGGAGTTTCCCCTGCTGCAAATGGGGAATGTCCCCAACCCTTCAACAAATCTCTTCCTTGCCTCTCTCATGACCTGCCCCGTGACTGGGGTTGTGATCACGCTCATCATTGCGCTCCTGGTGGCAAACCAGTATTCGTTCAACCTGATGGACTTCTTCCTGGGGAATTTGTCCCCCCTGGATACCTGCTACAGCTCCACCACCCTGTCTCAGCTGCTGGCCAGCTTTGTGACTGGGGACAGCACCATCTCTGATCACAGGGGTGTCAGTACTATTTCCTGCACCTTTTACATGTGCTGAGTGTTTCCTGCTGGTGGCCACATCCTACTACTGGTACTGGGCTGTATGCCACCCGCTTCTCTCTGCAAGACTTACAAACTGGAAGGTCTTTCTTTAGAAGGCAGCTGAACCTATGCTAGGGTATTTCTGTCCTCTACAGTAAGCACTTCATGGTTGTCCTAGATACAGTTCTGTGGCCCCAGTGTACTGGACCACTCCTTCTATGATTTCGCTCCATTGCTGAAGCTCTGACGCAGTGACACCGTGACACTCACAGGCTTTGCTTTCATAACTTGCTTTTTAGATCCAGTCCTCCTCTTCCTGTTACCGTGGGCATCCTGTGAATGCATCAGAGCTGCCACCCTGAGGCAGCTCTCCCGCCTAGCATGAACAGGCAGAAGGCCTTCTCCACCTGCTCCTGTCACCTCACTGSYGTCACTGTTTTCTATGGTACCTTCATCCTTGTCTGTGTGATGCCCAGAACAGCCCTCCTGAGATAGTTTGACAAAGCCCTACGCCATCCTCATGCCCCTGCTCAATCGCTTCATCTACAGCCTGTGGATCAGAAAGGTTGGGAGGAAGTAGAGCACTGACAAAACCACTCAGGGAAGCTGTGAACTGCACAGAGAAGTCATTGAGGTCACGGGCCWGGCCAAAAGAAATCACTTCTGCTTCTCTTCTGAACAGGCCCAGAGGACCTGGACAGGTGTGCTGTGTCCCAGGCACTCCTCTGGAAGTGTGAGATACTGAGAAGGCTTTTGGTGTGGGAAGGGGTAGAGAGGTGCTGGTGGAGCTTGCCAGTGTCATCGTGGGACCTCTCTCAAACATCTTGGAAAGGCCGGAGTGGTCAGGGATGTTCCTGCGGAAAAGGCAGAAATCAAAACCATCTTCAAGAAGGGCAAGAAGAAGGATTGGGGGAATCACAGGCTGGTCAGCCTCATTTCAGTCCCTGGAAAGGTGATGGGACAAATCATGGTTTGTTTCTGAGATGCTGGAGCTTTCCTTGTTAGTGGGTAACAGCAGGAGAGAGAAGAACTGCCACAAAGTGCAGCTTGRAAAGTGGAGRYTGGAYRTGAGGAGGAACAAATGTCACTCAAAGGGTAGAGCTGTGGTGCAAGAAGTCACGCAGAGGGAGTCTGAGATCAGTCCATATCTTTGTGTTTCAAAGAACAGAGGGTGTGGGTGGACAGATATCAGTGAATGTACGGAAGAGGTGGGGTGAGAGCAAGGTGGGGAAGCGAGACGGGTGTCTACAGCCTGCAGGGAAACAGAGGCAGGTGTGGGAGAGCRTACGACAGCCTGCGGTGGAGATGGCAAAGGGCACTGGCAAGGCTGGCAGGCACCAACAGAAGGCAGGTCTTTGTCCCCTTGGCCATGGCAGTTGTCTCTGCCACCAAGGCCTATGAAGAGACACATTGTCCTGACGGCACTGGGGCCTCATTGCCTCCTTGCACAYCCCCGGGAAGGCTGGGCACTGTTGTACTGTTGTCCTTCACTCGGCATCGCACAGCACACACCCCACTGCCCCCAGGAAGGGCCCTGAGCCACACGTGAGGGACAGGRTCTGCCTTCCCAGGGCCTGGGGGTCAGGGCTTGGCCTTTCTGCTTCATAAAGCAAACCATGGGTTTTCTCAGCGTCAGAGCCGCCTGCCCAGTGCCTCTGCCTACCTGTAATCACAGCCTCCAATTCCCTGCTCTAAYGAGTCCATGGGGCGGCCCTCAGTGGGACCCATGAGTGCTTCAAGGTACTTTGGGTTTTGCTGCTTTGATTTCTTGAGACGTTGCTCAGTCTCCTCTCCTCCTACCTGAGGTTCGTGGACTCAGCCCCACATGCACAACAGGGCTCATTACAACGAAGAAAGCCCTAACAAGCCACGTCTCTTCCATAATTTTTTTCAAGTCTTCAAGACTTTTGCAGTTAATTAGAGAGGTTTCATAGGTGAGTTAAGGAGGAAGATTTCAAAGGGCACCTTACTTTTTTTTTTTTTAATTTAAAATTTTAAAGGGTGTCTTTTATTCCTTTTCAGTTTAGAGAAGAGGTGACAGGAGAAGCAGTTCCTTGAGGTCCGACACGGTATGGACAAGCGTGCTCCTCACTTCCCCAACTCCACCATTTCTGACATCGACCACCTAGGACTTGCATCACTTTTCCTTACATCAGACTTCTCCACCAACGTCTGCAGCTGAACGTCACAGCTCCTTTACACCAGCTCCCACCTGCTTTCCTTAGAGACCTGGCTGCACACAGGCAAAAAGGGATTTTTCTTATTTTTGGACAAACAAAACAAAGCTGATAAGATTTACCTTTAAGATAAAACACACTCCTCAACTGTATACCAAGTCCAAGCTGCCTCCAGTGAGGTTCACCTTCCACAAGGCATAACCATACAAGAAATGTTTCAGACAGATAGGAAATGAGAAAATAAATGCAATTAAAGRGTTGGCTACAGACAGAATTAGACAGACTACTGAAAGAGAGGCAAGCTTGAAACTCCCTGAATCTCAAAGCATTGTTGAGAGGTATCTGAATGATCAAAGAGTAAAAGGAGGAAGAGGTCTGGAGGACAATGGGAAGTGCTTTTGCCCAGATAGGCTGCTGGGAAGGTGACCTCAGACATGCTCAGTTTAGTCAGGGCAGGTGGAAACACCTGAAAGATGAGGGAGATTAAATACACAGCATAATAGAGTACTGGCAATGCAAGTACAGTGGAAGGGCAACGTTTCTCCTCCTGCTACTAAGACACGTCCTGAAAAATTTTCATTCTGATGTCAAAGGAAAGCACAGGCGTTTAATCRAAAGTATTCAACCATTTCAGCTGAGGAAGAGGTGCTCATACTTCTTCAAATGCTGAACACCTTACCAGGTTTTCAGGCAGAGCTCCACTCTCTGCCCATAAGCAGCCAGTGCCACCTCTGGAGGCCCCAGTGTATCTGAGGTACTTGCCTGGCACTGGCAGCTGTCACAGAGGACCTGAGGGAGATCAGAGCCCCTTGGAAGCTGCAGATAGAGCCTGAGCAAAGTGTCCCAGGAGACCTACAGTGGCACCAGGTGCCTGTGTCCCTGTAACTGCACCCCAGCCCAATTTTAGAATCACTCTCCTTTGCAAACAAAGGCAGCACACAACATCCCACCCCCGCTCCTCCCAGTATATTAAAACAAAACATAACAAAGCAAGGAGGATAACAACAYAAACAATTTGTTAACTTTAAAGTTTCAATAGGACATGACCTTCACTCTATGTCTTTCTCTCCGTTTCTTTGTTGCTTCATTTTTTTAAAATGTTCTAAACATTTCCATAATATTGAGGCCTACAGCATTAAAAAAGATAATTTTCGGTCTTGCAGGGAGCCTAGTGCCCCGAAACACTCCCTGCCCAGGACTGTCCACGCTACCCCTCACTCTTAGCACAGAGCGAGTCACACGCTGGGGTGTCGACCTCTCTGGCCTGATGGAGGAAAGCAGTGTAAAAACCTTCAGTGAAACGCTCTATTTTGGGATGGCCAAATTGGCACTAATCTCATCAAATCTGTGTTACACGTCTTCCTATGTGAGCATATAGAAAAATCTCTATATAAGTATAGGTAAACGTATAGAAAAATGTATAGGTGGGTACAGTTACTCAACAAAATACATCTCCTACCAACACTCAGAATGGAGAAACTCTGTTCTGAGGAATTGCTCTATTTATACTGTCTTTGCTGCTATGCGCCCTGCCCACTGGGACCACGTTTCCCTTAGCTGCCTTCCTTGTGCTGACAACCTATTAAGAGAAGCCCTTCTGGGTGCCCTCCCCACCCCTCAGCATTTCCAGTGCCTGCTGAGCTTTGGCTTTCCTGGCTCCATCCCTGCACACACAGGCCAGGCCTCTATCTGCCTCCTGGGTAGCCTGTTCCTCCTCTACCCTCTCTGCACTTCCTTCTGGTGTTTGAAGTCCCAAGGGAGGGGGTCCCCTGTTCATCCATGCTGATCTCCTCACAGGTCCTGCTTGACTCTGCGTATCAGACTGGTGTGTTCCTGGGCTTTGAGGATGTTGTCCCTGAAGAGCTAAAAGGGCCTCAGAGCCCAAAGTCCAAGCAGAGCCTCAGCTGCCTGAAATCAGCTCTCCTACAGTCCTGCGCGGTGATTCTGCTTGTTCTCCTGCTCTCCACCATCTCATGGTCCTGGCAGCCATGCCTGCCATAGCCGTTCACATCCCCATCCAGATTCACCTTGTCTGTGAGTGAGAGGCCAGCCCTAGTGAGCTCAGTGACCATCTGTGTCAAAATGCTGTCTTCATCACCCTCCCGGAATCTCCTGGGTTGCTTGTGCCCAGCCCTGCTGCCCTCCCAGCAGATTGTGGGGTGGTTCAACTTCCCGTGTAATTGAGGACCTGTGACCATGAGGTTTCCTCCAAAGCAAGGCTCTGTGCATGCCAGCCTCCCCTTTGCACAGAGCTCACCTCCACCTCCTCCCCATCCTGCCTGCTTTTCTGAGGAGCCGTTGCCATCCACGGCTGCCCTCCCACCACTTGAGATGTCTCACCAGGGCTCTGCAGTCCCTGTCGGGGAGCCTGTTTCTGCCTGCACAGCAGAAATGACAGCGCTGGGGAGTGGAGAGGAGAAGCCGGCAAAGGGGAATCAGCTAGGAGGTTGGCTGGGAGGTTACTTCTGTTGCAGGAAACGAAGATGCAAGGAGAGGCATCGTAGCTGGGAGGTGGATTTTGAGGTCACTTCTTTTGCAACAACCCAATTGTCCAGGTGCTTGGGTAGGCCTCGTGATGCCGTCTGGAGCATCAGAAAACCCACCCAGCGGTGCCGAGAGCTAGGGAGAGGGGAGAGGTGGAGGAAGGTGAAGATCAGACGGCTGGGAGATGGATTGTGACACCATTTCTATTGCAGTAACCTGACTGACTTGCAGCAGGCAGGCAGGTACCGTGTTGTCACCAAGCACAGCTTAAACCCCAGTGCAACACAGCTGAGAGCTCAGGGGGTGGGGAGGGGTAGAGGTGAGTAAAGCCAGCGAGGTTGGGCTGTTGCTGTGAGGTCACCTCATTACAGCAATATGGTTAGCCAGGAGCAGGCAGGCATCATGAGGTCATCAAAAGCACCAGATGTGAGGGCTCCAGGCAGATGACTAGCCCCTGGCGAGCCCTGCCCTGGGGTGAAGCCACCTGTACACAACATGGGAACCTATGGGACATGGCATGAGAAATTGCGGGATGTGGCAGAGAACCGTGCGAGAAGGGACCAGATGTACAGGCAGCTCTGTGTGCCCCAGCTGGATCCCACAGGTGGTTGAAGAGTAGAGACGTGAGACAAAGTAAATGGTGACAGTTGTTAACTGGGGAGGGGACTGTGGCAGAGAAAGGGAAGGATCCAGGTGGACTGGGAGGAAGAAGCCCGTGGATATGGAGAGGAGGGGGATGCAAGAGGACAGCTGCACATTGCCAGGGGGCTGGTCACTGCTGGTCTGTCCAAACCCTGTGCCTGATCATCATGGTGTATCCTGCCGCCTTCTTAAACTCTGCTCCTGGCTATTTGCTGTGTGAYGATGCTGACTATTGTGTATGCGTTGGGGGCTGAATGTCTGTGCGTGCTTTGCTGGCCAACTTTGAGTGGGGCTGGCAAGGAGGAGGGTGACAGGCTGTGGAGAGACCCAGGGTCGGAGCTGCAAAGTGGGTAACATCCCCAAGTCTGGGCAGGGGATCTGGGCAGACCCAAAGCCCAGGCCCACATGGGAGGGAGAATGGGGTCGGGGCGGGGTGCCCATGAGTAAATGCTGCAGGGGATGCATGGACCACTCATGACCTTCACACCAGATCAGCCTGAGAGAGGGAAAGAGATGGGGCCAGTTGTCTTTCCAGCTGTGTATGTGCTGCTGTTGGTGTGGTGGCTGCAAAGGTGCCGTTCCCAGTTGGAGCTGATCTGTGTATGGTCGGGTGTGTCCATCTTGATTTCCTTGCAGATACACGGGTTTAGCACTTCCTGCTTGAGTGATGCCACCTTGTGCAATCCCTTGTTTTGTGGGGCTCCTGTCAGTGCCCAGCCCAGGCACATGCAGTCTCTGGAGATCCCCGAGGCTCTCCAGGCGACTCCACACTCCTCTCCTGGAGGATGTCCTCTGCCCTGTCGCACGTGGGACAGCCTTGGGTATGGTCCATTGACCATCGACCACCTCCACTGTCACCACACACCAACGGGTAGGTCAGAAACCCAACCCTTGGTCTCTAACAGCTACCAACATGACCATCAGCTTTCCTCTCTGAAATCCAAGGAGCAACAGGCCCTCTTGGGGGTGAAATTCCTTGGTCCTGTTGTTGACATCAGCTCAGGAAGGACAGCCCAGTCTTGAGGAACTGCCCTGGGGAGATGCCATTTCATTACAGAGATGCTATGAGAGAGTCARCTCTGACCCAGTGTTAGACACCCTTTTATACAGTTTAAATGTGAGACAGAGCAGGTTCATTCCTCTGGAGAAGTGAGATGAATACAGAAATGTATGTAGGAACATAATAACCAGAAATAACAATGCAAATAATACTAATCATTATGATAAACAAAGTACAGGCCTGCAATGGGAAACCATGAGATTCATTTGTGGAGAGAGACAGGA